>CM057819.1:29498094-29823094 GCA_030067965.1 Latrodectus elegans | reverse complement strand
ATCAAAGGAAGAAACTCTGGAAAAAGAGTAAAAGTAGTCAAAAGGAGTTGGAAGTCTTAACAGCAGGAAAGGAGGAAAAAGCAATAGAAAGAATGCTGGAAGGAACACAAGGTCAAGAAAGAAGCAGTGAAGGTGTACACGAAAAGGATCAAAGGAAGAAACTCTGGAAAAAGAGTAAAAGTAGTCAAAAGGAGTTGGAAGTCTTAACAGCAGAAAAGGAGGAAAAAGCAATAGAAAGAATGCTGGAAGGAACACAAGGTCAAGAAAGAAGCAGTGAAGGTATACACGAAAAGGATCAAAGGAAGAAACTCTGGAAAAAGAGTAAAAGTAGTCAAAAGGAGTTGGAAGTCTTAACAGCAGAAAAGGAGGAAAAAGCAATAGAAAGAATGCTGGAAGGAACACAAGGTCAAGAAAGAAGCAGTGAAGGTGTACACGAAAAGGATCAAAGGAAGAAACTCTGGAAAAAGAGTAAAAGTAGTCAAAAGGAGTTGGAAGTCTTAACAGCAGAAAAGGAGGAAAAAGCAATAGAAAGAATGCTGGAAGTTTCAAAAGTAAAGAGTCTAGAAGCGAGCAGCGATGGTAAGCAAGAAAAGGAACAAAAAAGGAGAACATCGAAAAGGATCAAAAGTAGACAAAAGATGGAAGCTTTAGAAGTAGACGAGGAAGAAATGAGAACAATGGAAAAGTATCCAGACGGCACACAAGCAAAGAGTGAAGAAACAAGTAGTGAAGGTACACAAGTAAAGGAACAAAGAAAGAGAGCATTAGAAACGAACAAAAGTAAGCAAGAAGAGATAAAATGCTTAGAAGCAGATGAACAAGAAAAGGAAACAATAGGAAAAATGCTGGAAGTGTCAAAAGTAGACAGTCAGAAAACAAACAGCGAAGGTACTCGGGAAAGGGATCAAAGAAAGAAAGTCTGGAAAAAGAACAAAAGAAGGAGAAGGAGTAAGGATAAAGGTTCACAAACAGTGGAGGAAGTCTGCACAAAGAAGATTGTAGTAGAGAGAAAAAGAGGCACTCGAACACCGCATGACGTAAGCACACAAACACCGGTAAGGAAAGTGGAGACAAAAGAGGCGAGTTCTCAAACAGAAACAAGTAGTTCTGAGCAGTCAGAATAATTTTATAGTTAGTTGCCTTCCAAAAGATCGCGTTTATATAATGTTCTCAATATTAACCTGTAGCAAATCGCGAAGTCTTAAAGGAAACTATTGAAAATAATTTAAGTCAAATATTTGAGTCGATAAGAAATTTTTCACTAGAAAATATTTTAGATAGAATCTTTTATTGATCATTTTAATGCATTTAATTTGCTCTAAATTATGCTTTTAATTCAAGGACGTCCTTATTTTCTATGGGGAAAAAAATTTAATGAAAAAAAAAATTCTGAAGTTTATTCAAATTTTTAGGTGCATTTGACTATATAAAATGAGAATTTGCAAAGTTTTATTGTAGACAATATTTAAACTTTAAGATCTTTTTCAGGAAATATTGATTTTTGTAAAATATCTTTGTGACACAGAAGAATATTCTTTGATGTGCATTGTGATTGGTAAAAGTTCTTGAAACTTTATAGAATCCATGTTCATTTATTGCTAACAAATAATTCTAATTACGATCAATTAATAAAGAATTATATTTAACTTTATTAGGCGTGTTTATAATTTATTACATGTGAATTTTAAATATTCAAAAATAAGTACATTTTACTTTTTAGTCCTATAATTTTTACTGATAAACTGTTTTAAGCACTGTTAATTTCTGATACTGTATTTAACGACTTATTATTAAGGCATAATATACCAAAAATTACTTGTATCTCTCTAGAAAATTTGAATTTCACTTGTTTCCTGTTAAATAAGTTTGTTGGAAGTTTTAGTTTTCAATATTGTATTTTGATGTTTAATTATTGGGAGTTATACATTTCCTCTTTAGATTTAATAGTAGTTTCCTGCAATTGCCGAAACAGAACAGCTGAAAACAATCTTCCCGTAAAAACTTACCATTATTAAAAACTTCTTACAATATAAAAAATGTCACTCTTATGCCAAAGATGAACAATATTAATTTTAGTAATAGTAAGGGAATTTAGAAATTCCAACATTTCACTGAAACAACTATAATCAAAATGTTTAAAAAAATTCATGCATAAATTAGTTTTCTGTTTTAGAGAACATTTGCTTATTCTTTTAAGTTGTCTAATTTATAAAATTGATTTGAGACAGTTAAAATCAGATTTCGATAATAAATGCAAAACACTTTTTAATATTTCGTTGCTGAAATTTTTAAATTTATGCTTAAAATTTCTGTAAGATTCTTTTTTCTTTTTGTACATAACCAGAAAAGCTTGAAATTAAATATAGCTTTAATTCTGCAGTACAGTTTGTTGATAGCAAATATTTTAAGTTATTTTTAAGATAAGTATTTTTTATACTAAATATTTTTATGTTCTACTAGAACACATCGGTTCCTCTTAAATTTACTAATTTTGGTTCCTGTTGGAATTAAGCTTTACGCATAATTTACTTAGTGACACTAACAATATATATAATAGCTATCCCTTGGTCTTGAGTGATATATAAGTAAATTAAAAACCTTATTTTTTTTCACTGTGTCAACTTATATAGGTTAACATTTAGTTTAAACATTCAAATAAAAAAAAAAAAAATCGGATTATTAATAATTAGGATTTTAATTTTGAAATGTTCTTTTGTAAAATTTAAATTTTTAAGCACTGTAGACCATTAAAATTACTAAATTTGCGCTTGTAAATGTGAAAAGCGAGTTGCATAATCTTAGTCACAAAAAGAGAAAGTTCTCTTTTTTTTTTTTTTGTGAGTAAAATTAGAGTTTGGCATTTCCTTGGCTACAGCAGATGGCTTTAAAATAAACTGATTTTTGTGAAAAATAAGTAATAAATCGTCTTTGTGCCAATGTAAACTAACCATAAAATGGATATTTTTTGCTTTTATTTATTTTTTTCCATTATGCTTTTTCTTTTCTGTATTCAACGTGTTCAACTTTTGGAAGTAATATTGCTAAAGATTTAAAAACTAATTATTTACAACAAGTAATTTTCACGATTTTTGTGGGAAAGTTTTATAAATGAAAATAATTAAAAATAAATTCCTTATTGTTTATTGTTCGTAAAAATCACGAATATGAATTTCTCATCTCATACGATTCTCAGACATTTGATGGTGTGCTTATCCTTGTTTGCTGCTGCTCGAAGAATGCGATTTGTAGGCAGGCAACATATAAAGTCAACAAGTGTGATTTATACAATGCTGTCTCAATGAGACGTGGCGAAGATGAAATATTATTGGACTTCGTGGAAATTTTAAACCAATGGTAACTGTAACAAAATGGTGTAATCACAATCTCGACTGAAACGAAAGAGACCCCTTTTTATGGAAAAAACTCACCATATTCTGATAATTGGGTTTATTGAAACCATAATGAAAACCCAAAGAAAAATTTTTGCAAACTCTTGCGAAAGCAGTAGTTATTATATATAGAGAGAGACTTTTTCATAATGACTTACCCTGATAGTTAATTTTGGTTCTCTTTAAGTTATGCCACAAGATAAAGCACATGTTCAAATGTTATAAGATATCAAATTTTATACGTGTTAAATATTAAGTCTTGTAACACATAGACATGCCTCTGAATATGTAATAAGAACAATAGGTTTTCTCATGTGTCTATACGTGCACACTCATGACGCAATTATTTTTCTGATATTCATATCGGAATGAAATCATACAATGATCATCTTATGAAAATTTAAAAGGAATACTTTGAGGAAAATATTTCGTGTGCATCAGCAATTTTATTTAAAATTTATAAAAGTATATATTAAGTCCGTATGTCAAAAATACTAGCTAAATAGAAAGCAAAAAATTGAAAAGTACCTCGAATGGAATTATGAAACTTAATCACAAAAAGAAAATGTTTATAAGCCCTTTGAAACAATGTTTGTCTTATAAAAGGTTCTAAGTCCTTGCAATTATAGGCTTATTGTGTAATATAAGAATAAACTAAAAATACTTTTATAAATTTTTTATACAAACTACTTGCTAAGATTGGAAAAAATCCGTACTTTGTCATAAACCTCCTTACTGAGCTGGCAGCCTTATAGTTATCGGTTTGTCTTCGGTTCAACAGTTCGTGGGTTCAAGTCTCAACTTAAGTTTAGACATTTGTAATGATTCCGAATCCATTTTAAATTGTATGTCCCAGTCTAATTAATCTTCATGTGCAAAAAGTGAGAGTTGAACACAAAAAAACCTTACTCTATAGTATTATTTTAAATGAAACCAAGCATTTTGTAGATATCAGTTAATCGAAAAGCACGCTTTTTTAAGAGATAAAAATTGAAATAAACTATTTTATTTACATAATGTTTTAATTGCTTATCCGTCCCGTTTTGACCTATGCCTCGGAAACTTGGACTTTGACTGTAAGAGAGGAGAGGCTGTTGGGCATATTTTATTTGGAGGATTTTTTAAGAAGTATCTTTGGGGGTACGAAGAAAAACGGTGTCTGGCGCAGAAGATAGAATACAGAAATCTATCGAATGCACAAGGAGCCAGACTTTGTACATCACATTAAAGTAAGCCGTTTTAATTGGGTTGGACATATTATTAGAATGAAGGACAATAAAACACTAAGGGAAATTTTTTTTTGCACAACTCAACAGCGTAAGAAGAAGAGGAAGACCAAAGCTGAGCTGAGTGGATGCAGTCGAAGAAGACTGTAGGGTCCTTGGAACAAAAATTTGGAGGAGTTTGGCTGCCAGTAGAGGTGGCTGAAAATAACTTGTTCAAAAGGACTTAGCTCATCCTGGGCTGGGGCGCAATGAAAGAGGATGAATGTTTTAATTAAATCGAAAGTTTTTTGTTTAAAAAAAAAGAAGACTGGTTTCTTTCATTTAATGTAAAGGAATAATGATAACGATGTAATTTTTATTTGGAAAAAAGTAAATGGCCTTTAATATATGGGAAGTGCATCTTAATATATTTCCCTGAAAAATATTAAATTTGACAGAGTTTTAAAATTTATCTTTGTTTTGTTATCTATCACCATTAAAAATTTATTTGATGAAAATTATTAAACATAAGTATAGAAGTAAATTAATACAAAAACTCAGTTTCTTTTACATGCATTTGAAACTGTTTATTAGATTGATACTTAAAACATGTTCTGGAACTTATAAAATAAAAATAAAAATATAAAAATTTTGGATTAAGTGCAATTAGAAGATCAAATGGGTTCAGTGTAGAATCGGGTAGAATTTTATAGCTAAGATGTATCACTAAACTGTTACATCTTAGCGATAGAATTTGAATTCTCTAATAACCTTACCTTTGTATAGTGGTTGTTTTGTTAATATTGTGCAATAAAAAAATCACCAAAGAATCAAAAAGTACCTGTTTGTAAACTTTTACCAATCAAATTTCTCGGACGAAAACTCGGACATTTTTTTAAGTAAATCAGAAGAATAAAGAATAGTTGATGCTACTAAACTCATTAATGTGAAATATCGAATTGAATTTTGTTAATGATGATTTCAAAGAAATGTTTATAAATTGTCATTAGGTTATCAACAACAAAAGTTTTGATAGTTTGATGCCCGATTACAAATGTTAATGATAGTATTGTCTTTGCTTTTTGACTTGCTGGAATTTAAGGAAGAAAATATTTATTTATACATGAAAGCACAAAAGTAGTTGCCTACATATAAGTATTGTCTTTGAATTGGTGAAATTCAACAGGTTGAGTTTTATAAAAGTAAAAAAATTTCCAAATCTCTGAATAAAAATTTATGTAAGCTAACACTTTATAAATAAATCCATCTATCATGTTGAGAAAAATGTTTGATATCCCCCTTGCACATTTTCATTTTCTTAACTGGAACAAAAAGTGGTAGAAGTTTATAATCGGGTACCTCTTGATTCTTTGGTGATATTTATTTACGCCAAGATAGGCGTCAAAATGCAATAACAATATGGGCGCTACGCAAAATCTATACAAAGATAAGGTTACCAGGGTTGCCATAAATTAAATTTTATCACCAAAATGTATCGCCAATTTTTTTGCCAAACCAAGCGGTATCCGATTCTACAACGAGCACCAGAAATTTTTGCACATCAATTTTATGCTTGAATTATCATTCTTACATAATTTTGATTTACTTTTGTAATTTGAAAAATTCGTATTAACTTAATAAGCAAAAATTTCAGTTTTAAATAAAACTGAAAAAAAAAAATTTTTTTTTAAGAAAAATCGATTTTTAGACTTATTGCTTTTTATCATTCTTAAATGTAGACATAAAATGAAGCGGAACAACTTTGTAGGTTTCAATCCAAACATTTGTACACATCATTATTTTATTCCAGAATAAGATTGATATTTTATAAACTACAACCATTTTATTCAATTTTTCAAATATTTTTGACATTTTACTTGTTAATTTGTTTATAAAAATAAAATGAATTTAAAAAATACTTTATGAAAATTAAATTATTAGGTCTACTGGAAATTTCTGTCCATTCATCGATGACGATGTTGTTAAAACCATAGAGAGAAAATTTTTTTTCTGACAACATCGGACATCACAAAATACTTAATTCAGCTCAACAAACTATTTCGGACTATATTCGGAAGATCATTACTATGGGAATATTGAAGATGGATTTCACATGAATTAAGTGAGAATAATTTTGATGTTCGAATCATCACATGCCTATCTCTATTTATTTGGAACAAAATCGAGCTCTTATTGAACTGGCGATGAAAATTGGAGATTAACTAATACATACCTATTTTTTTTTTTTTTTTTGTCTTGTGCCAGCTAGGCTGGCAATATGAGGTGCGCTGCTCCACTGTTCCAACTGAACCATATTTGGTGTGAAGTCCGACTTCCTCAGTAACAACTTGCCATGGGTACCCGTTTATAGGGTTGGCAACCATTCACACCTCATTCATACATAGAATGGACAAAGACAGGATAGATGGAGAGAGGAAGTACATCCATCCCTGAACCGGAATTCGAACCCAGGACCTCGCTATCCATAGTCATGCACTATGATCACTACATGGTGGACGGCAATACAAAATTACAATTTGATTACCTATAAAACATCATAAAGAAATAGGTACAATCTGCGGAAGGGACTTAGATCTTCTAACTATAACACAGATTTGACTCTGAATAAAAAGAATAATGTGCTTATGGGGAGACATCTGAGAACCAATACACTGAGTGCATTAAAAATTGGAAGAAAAGCGCAATTCGGAAAAGTATTGTCAGTAACTGGATAATTGAAAGGGAGCAGCTCCAGAAAGAGGCCGGCAACGTACCAAGAAAAAGACCAAGTAGAACTAGGCTGGGAAATTCTAAACCATACACAATATTCTGTGAGCTTATCACCTAACTATTCCTTGTTTTTGATCTTACTGAATGTTTCGAAGAGAAAAAATTAAAGAAGGAAGAAGAGAGATATAAATCAAGCACTGTTTCAATTTTTCTTATGAAAAAATGAAGCAAAAAAATGGGAAATGCAAATTGCCCTCATGCTTTCAAGAAGTCCATAATAACATTGACAATTATATTGTATATAAAGTTTGACATTACATAAATTTGTATTTTGTTTTATTTCAAAAACGGACAGAATTTTCCGATAGACCTGATATTTATAACAGGATTATTTATAAATGATACTGAAGTGTTTATATATATATACGAGGGCTACTCTGAAATTTTTGAGATAAGCGCAGACGAGAATTTACAAAATAAAAATAACGGTTTAATTTTAAAATACAAAGTATTTTAACACAGAAGAAGATTTTTTACTGACTTACTTCAACTTGTTTAGCGTAGAATAAATTTTAAACAGAAGAGAAAATGGAGTTGACGCGAGAGCATTTTCGCGCTATGATTTTCTACGATTTTAAAGCAGGATTAAATCAAGAAGAATGCGTTCAACGATTGCAATTAGCATTCAGTGATGAATCTCCAGCTCGTGCTACTGTATTCAGATGGCTTAGAGAATTTAGAAGAGGTCGCAATTTTCTTCAGGATGAAGAACACACAGGAGGGCCGCCGTCGACAGTAATCCCGTGTAATGTGTCTGCCATACGAAAAATGTTAATGGATGATAATCGCTGCACCTATCAAATGATACAGAATAAACTTAACATTAGATCCGCAGCCATACAAAATGAAGAATTACAATAAAATGAAGAATTACTATAAATTCATGAAGAATTACATATAAAAAAAGTAGTTTGCCGTTGGGTTCCCCACAACCTAACTCAGCACCAAAAAGAGGAGCGTGTCAGAATCAGTAAAGAAACTCTTAAATTGCTAAATGATGGTGGCCACCGCATCATTTCTAAAATTGTAACATGTGATGAAACGTAAATACCGTTTTTAGACATTCCATCACGTCAAGAACGCAAAGTATGGGTCTTTAAAATGATCCCACGCAGACAATGATGAAAAAACAACGCGACTGAAAAAAGTGATGTTTGCCGTTTTCTTCAGAAGTACGGGATTGGTCAAAGCCATCAAGTTGGAAGGACAGAAGACAGTAACAGCAAACTGGTATACCACTAAATGTCTTCCAGAAATTCTACAAGAACTGAATGTTAGGGGACTAATGCTTCACAATGACAATGCATCTTCACATACAACCGGATTAACAATTGAGTTTCTTAAACAAAAACAAATTAAAGTGATCGAACATCCGCCGTATTCACCTAATCTAGGTATGTGCGACTTTTGGTTATTCTTTAATATAAAAAAGAACTTAGGTGGACGTCGTTTTCATTCAGAAGATGAGATTGATGTGGCTATAAATGCATTTTTTTCATCTATTCCAGGAAATGAATAGATTGAGGCATCTAATCTGTGGAAAAATTGTCAACAAAAGTGCATTGATGCTGGAGGAGAGGCTACTTTGAACACCCCCTAAAATTTTGTAAGTATAACTTTAAAAACCTAGTTGTATCTCAAAAATTTCAGAGTGACCCTCGTATGCATATATATTATAGGCTTTCCAGATTTCTGAAATGTTCAGTCAGGACCGGAGGATGTCGCCCTCATTGTCGGGGGTGTTCACGGGTGTAGGAGGAGGTAAGAGGAGGACCTGTAGGAGGATTTTAGTGATTTATTGGGTTGTTTATTATTAATGTTATGGTTACTAATTAGTAGCATATTAGTAAAATGAACTGAACACTAATGAAACGTATCACAGCTCAAATGTCTTGGAACTATCATTGCAACTATCAGCGATTTGACTGTAAGGATGAACAGGCTCACCGGGTAAAATAAATGCCATTATGGCCTTAAAAACCAGCTAAAACCTCGATTTTTTTATTAAAAAACAAATATATTAACATCTATAATACACTAATTCATCCAACCCTACTTTAAGTGATTGAATGCTGGGCAGTTACTAAACTACACAAAAACAAATTATTAACCTTTGAATGTAAAATCATAAGAAAAATATTTGGTTCAGTCCACATGAGAATAATAGCTAAAGATCTTTATTTAATTTTGAAATCGATCAAAAGTACAAGCAACCTGATATTGTTAAAACCATCAAATGCAATAGACTACGATGTCTGGGGCATTTGGATCGATCTGAGAAAGCAAACCGAGTAAAAAAGCTCACTTTTACTAATCCCATAGGAAACGGTTAACGAGAAAGCTGACGTTTTGGACTTGCTTGACCCAGTCGAAAAGGACTTTAATCTAATAAATAAGGAAAACTGTGAAGGTTTGCAATGGATTGGTTTGTTTGTTTGTCGCTCAACGGTCATTTTTTTGCACAGGAGGGCTAATTAGACCGGGACCTATGGCTTAAAGTGGATTCCGAACCACTACAAACATCCCTGCCCAAGGTGGGATTCGAACCCATGAACTGTTGAACCGAAGGCAAGATCGCTAACCATTCGGCTGCCAGGTCGGCAGCTTGCAATAGATAAGACAAGATGACAACGATCATTAAGGACGTCCTTAGCCTGTTATAGGCTGTAATGCCTTGGAAGAAGAATTAAGAACTTAAACCAGGAATTTATAATAAATTATATACAAGCATATAAATTTATGTATGTTATTTCTTATTTATTAATTTTTATGAGTTACTTAAATAAAAAGAACACTTGGTATGAGGAATAAAAATTTGAACAATATTTAAATATATTTTTCTTTGGCTATTACTTTTTTAGAAAGTCGTCTTTTGGTTTTAATCTTGTAAGCATCTCCACAAGCTAATCCAATAATAATGTAACATATCATCAAGCCCTTAACCATAGATTCCTTTATTAGATCCCCATCATCAGTCCTTGCGTTTGGGAGATGTGACGAAATAATGAAAATATTATTTATTAGCAGACCATCATTCTTCCGTAGTTTTTACTTTCCTTACTGTACCAAATAAATGATGAAGTAATTATCTAATAATTCTTTGCAATTATGTTTACACTAATTTTGGGTCATTTACAAAATAAATGTTCACCGGGATGTGAAGTAAACCAACCGGGACACCGGGATTTGGTCTAGATACTGGAAGTGTGTCCCAAACATTGACGTCTGGCAAGTGTAAATAAAGGGACGGCAAGTTAATTTCCTTATTTCGAACTGCAATAACATAAAAATTATTGAAGATAATAAAGTTGGTGAGGTCTCGTTTTACAGAGAAGATCATAAACTCATGTGACATTTTAGTTCAGTCACGATCATGCGTTGGGTTAATGAACACCGTGCACTTGTGTTTGAGGATCGGGTGCATCATTTCAATGAAAAATGATTTGGAGTAGGTAGCGCGTTCTCCTGATTTAGTCCAATGTAATTTCTTTTTTGAGAGTATTTAAGGTCACATGCTTATACTGACCATCCGCAAACTTTGGAAGATGTGAAAAAAAAGCATTCAAAGAAAAACAGAGGACATCAGAATTCGGTTCACACGTGTATCACCTATGGTGGGTATCACTCGCTCAACACACATGATGTTTATAACTAGGTAAACTAAAACTTTAAATACGTAACTTTTGTAAGAAAAAATAACTATCGAAAACTTTTTGCATTATTGCAACACAAAATAATCTAATTAGTCCGCCGCACCTTGTATTTACAAAATTCTTTTTTTCTTTTATATATTAAAAAAAGCACTCATACCAAAAATACCCAGATAAAAAAAAATAATAATAAATAAAATAAAAAAAATAAAAATAAAAAAATAAATAAATAAAAAAAGTTCATAAAATATAAACTTCCTTCCAACCATTGAAAGTGTATAATGAGATATTGAAAAACTTAAATTCGAAATTTTTTTTTTAAATAATTTTTTCCAAAAATTGAACATTTTAGATTTGAGTTGAAATTTTGAGTTAGATTAGATTGACTAATCACTCCAACATCATGAAAGCAATCGGTTTCAAAAAGGAAGTTTCAATATTTTAAACATACATATTTTTTTTTACATTTTAATATTAAATTTCAATAATTCATCGTGAAAAAAAGGAGATTTAAATTGTGTTTCGCTTATGATATTTCTATGTATACAAATAGAAATAATGAATATTTTCAGTTGCTAATTGTAAAAACTACTACTGAAATAAGCAAAATTTTGAGATATATATACATATATATATATATTACAGAACACAATTTGATGTATGATGTAGCATATTTCGATTTAATCTAGCTTTAGAAAAGTTATGGTTTTTGACATGAAACTTATAAATTCTTGACTGACTTTATTATTTCGCAATTAAAAAATATCTCTGAAAAATCATTAAATTAAAAAGTACAATGTTGACGATTTTATAGGAGGGGGATAAATACTATTTTTTTTTTAAAACATCTGAGAGTCTTAGTTTTTAAACTATCGTACCACGATGTTTGATATAGTACATGTAACGTGGTCAATGTAAATAAATCTTGAGTAAAATACAAATTATTATTGTTAAGTAGGATTAAATTGATTTTTAATTACTTTGATAGGGTTATGTTATACTGTTATGAAAACAAATCAATTTAGTCATATATTTTATTATCATAAAGTCGTCAGCCTCTAAAAGCAAATGTAAACATTCCCTTAAATTTTGTAAGAATTTATGAAAATAATATGCATAAATACACACCTTTATTTAAAAAGGATTTCACGAGTTTCTCAAAAACTAGAATATAATTTCACGTCTGTCAATAACAAAACAATCATAGTACGCGTTTATATATATATATATATATATATATATATATATATATATATATATATATATATATATATATATATATATATATATATATAAACGCATTCATCCATAAAACACCTATAGAAATTTAAAATACGTCATTAGTAAATGATCTTAAAAGTAAACTCAAGTAATAATTCCCACAAATTGCTAATTTAAAATGTTTCACAAAGTTATAAGAGAAGATACATATTCAAAATAAAATTTAGCAAGTTATCATTTAAAATAAAGTTACGTATGACTTAAAAATAATTCAGCCAATAATTATAGATTGTCATCAGTTTTTGCTATCTTCAAACTGCCAATTCTTGCTAGTAAAACTTCCAAAACTGTTCCACAACTTTTTTTTTATTATTTGTGTTTGCGTCTTTACTCATAAAACTTTAAAAACTCCCACAACAAGCTGCTATCAGATGTACTTCATAAGGAATTCCGATATTCTGAAATGGTAAGCTGGAGAAACACATAGACCAATCGTGGACAATTGTCCCAAATTATTCATGCCTAGTACGTCTCTTATATAGCTCAAACATGTGATCATGGGAGGAATTCATTTTCTATGACGCAAATTATTTACACTCAGATATAACCTTCATTTCATATCATTTCTCTGATCATAAAATCTGTTTTTATTGTAAATACAGTGTCGTGATAATATGGTATGAAAAGGAGTGACTTTCATACCAAGCAAGATATCACGAAAAGTTGTTGTTGCAAAATCGTGCTTCCACCTAGCTTTGAGTTAAACTCTAAAAGAACCACGTGAGGTAGTAAATGTAATTCCTGATTTAGGCGAGGATCCTTTCCATTCTTTAAGGATTGTTGGAGAAGTTCAATAGTAGCAGTGTTCTTCGTGTAAAATAATAGCTCTCGGGGTGACAAGCCATATCTGGGGATCTTCTGTTTGGTTTCTGCTAGTAAATTACGAAGACCCACCCACTTTTCGAGGATCAAGACGCTGTAAATTCTGAGAAACCCTACTAAGTGTACCACTACCACTTATATCGCTTGTAGAGCTGAAAAGGTAGAAAAGTATAATAGCAACCAGGCATGATATTAATAACAATAACCATATTAGGAATTCAGGTGATTCTATATCTGATCTTGACAAGAAGTTCTCTGAGGCACTTTAAAAGTTCATGTTTAATGTATTGAACAGTGTATGTTGTAATATTTAGGAAAGTGCCAGCTTGTGTGTTTTCCTCATCAATTAACTTGTCTTGAAAATTACAAAGCACCTTATTGGTGCTTAGCAGCTTCAATAAAAAGTTTTTTACATGAATTTATTAAAATATGCAAATTAATTAAGAATAAAACTTGATTTCAGTTATAAAAAGGGTATATGTGTTGCATCCACTTTCAGTATCATTAATTAGGTTTTTCTTTTAAGAATAAAAAAAGGCTGTAAATAGTTGTTGCTGTATTGTGTCAGTTAGGCTGGCATTATGGGGTGCGCTGCTCCACTTTTCCAACTTAACCACTTAGGAGTGTAGTCCGACTTCTTCAGTATACACATGCCATAGGTACCCATTTATAGGGTAAGCAACCATTCATAATCCATTCATACAAAGAAAGGACAAAGACTAAATAGATAGAAAGAACATTATTGACCGAAGCTAGATATGATCTCAGGACCTCCCTATCCGCAGTCTGGCATGCTGACCACTAGACAAGTTGGGCGGCGCTGTAAACAGTGGGTAAAGTTTATTGCATTACGATTGCTGAAAGTTTTTTAAGGATCTATGATCTGTTCCAAATACTCACATGTCATACGAAAGACATGAAATCGCGTAATATAAAAATGTTTGATAAGAGTATCATATGAATGGGGCGATTACTCAGTGTGCCAGATTAAGATATCAATAGGCTGTATGCTTCTTCATTGTAAACTTATAAGTTTCAGAAAATTTCCGAGTTATTTGTGTCTTGGATTTTAATAACAATTAACTGTAAAGTTAATTTTATTTAATCAGTTTTTTTCTAAAATACAGGGTGTTAATTATTGTCGGGGTTTCGTACTCCATAACTTTCGAATGAAAAATATTACGCAAAACCCGATTACGTGTTCGTAAATTACACCTCAAGGAATTTTACGTGGCAGCAATGCGATCTTAGCACATTTGCCGTCTGGGTAATTATGACGTCATAAATAAAAATGGTGACCGTGCAATAAAAAGCAATGTGTGTATTGTGCTTTTCGAAACTAAATCAGTCATAACTACTCAACGTCGCTTCACAACACGTACCAGAAAGATCCTCCTTCAGATAATTCTATCAGACGCTGGTTAACACAATTTCAGGAAACTGGTAGCGTTCTGCACGGAAAGGGAGCGTGAAGACTGAACACTTCGCAGGAAAATCTTGATCGCATCAAATAAACGTTTACTCGCAGTCAACGAAAATTAACGAGACAAGCAGCTATGCAGTTACATGGTGTGGAAGAGCCGACAGATCATGTGGAAGAGGTGGACCAATCTCATAGTCTTCGAGATCACCGGAATTAACACCACTGGACTTCTTTCTATGGGGGTTTGTTAAGGACATAGTGTACCAGACCCCTGTGCCCTCCCTTGATGGACTGAAGTGCAACATTGTTACTGTGATTCGAAATGTTACCCCACAAATGCTGGAGAACACTTGGAGGAAAATCAAATCTCGTCACGATGTGTTAGGAGGAGCAGCCATATGCAAAGTCATCAATCTTTTTAAAATCATTAATAAAATTCTTTGAGATGTAATTTAAAAATACGTAATCGGATTTTGTGGGATATCTTATTCGAAAGTTTTGAGATACGGTAACTCCGACAAAATAATTAATGAACACCCTGCATAAACATCTTAATTATTTTTTATTTAAATTAATATTCTTACACATAGCTCCTTTTATAATATAAATAATTGAATTATATAAGATAAATAAATAACAAAGAGAGAGCGTATTTATTATAAAAACATTATGAGATATTAAGACAATGACTAAATTTTTAAATCAGCGTAGGATCTATTTATTCTGAATATTAGTTTTCAAAAAAATTTCAAGAGAAAATTTATTAATCTTGAAGCATGTGGTATTCTTGAAATGCAAACCAACGAATTTCTGGATTTAAAAGTTCAGAGTAAATTTTTAAATTTAAAAATTGTGCTTTTATATACTTAAAACATGTGAAAATGAATTTTATTAAATTACCATTGGGTGTTTTATTTTATTATCTGATATTACAAAGCTACAAGGCAAAAATAAAGAATTATCCTACATAATTAATAATACCTGTTGATATGAAATGTGCTAAGTTAATAATAAATGTTAAATGATTAATGGAGAATAAGATTATGATGGTTGTTGTCGTGTGACAGTTGCAAAAAGAAAAAAAGAAAAGGTAAAGAATACAAGTCACATATAGGACCAAAGGTAGGGAGCACTGCCCTGGACACATCTTCAGCTTTTTCCGTACAACGGGTGTCATAGCAGAGTTGATCTCTATGCTGAAGATGATCGAGGCAACAGAGATGCAGTTGAAAAGATACCTTGGATAAAGCGGAACTCCTGCGCAGTGCCTGCTATCTGATTAGGTTCTAGATCCGTCGGGCATGATTTTCATACCCTTTATCTGCCCAGTCAGCATTCTACTAATGGTAGAGGTGATACCTCGGTCAGGATTAAGCTTCGGTAGGCAACATTTTTTCCGTAGTACCCCGCAGACTGATGTCTTGCGACAGCGTTTGAATTAAAGCAAGTGGTTGTTGTGGGAGGAAGATAGATATTTCTAGCCTCCTGATTGAGTCCGCCTGTTCATTTCCCTCGATGTTAACATGCGACCTATTTTACGGTGCAGGTTTTCTTCCTTGCAAAATATGCTGGACAGAAGCGCGATGATGTCTTGAGCAAGTCTTGTTTTACCTTCCTTAATGGCCTTCATAGCAGATTTACATTCAGAAAATATGTTTATGTCATTCGAGAGATATTTATGGTAAATAGTATATATGAAGTGAAAGAAAAATTTTGATTTCGTAAATCATCTTGAACTGACTAAGTTTTCGTTTGAAAAAAACAAGGCAATTCTGAATTAATTTTTTTGATAATGTGTCCTCGTTAAAGCGGATAAAATAAAAATTATTACTGAAATAATGATTTATACCTGTTACATTCAAATTCTTACTGAACATTTAGAATGCTAAATCGTTCAATGAAGAATCTATGTAGTATACAAAGCAAAACTTCTAAATACTTAGATCTGTTTTAAGATAAGATAAGGAAGCTTTTTTGCACAATATGGATTTAGAAGTTTCGAGCAGACGGCATATGAAACTCAATACTATAATAAGAAAAAGTGATAATAGTTTACAATCAGGTACATTTTGCAGTTTAGCAAATGTTTTGACGCCAATGAAGGCGCCAGGATGTAACTAACAAGATAGTCGCTGCACAAAAGCTTAAACAAGAGAGGGCTATCAAAAATTAAATTTTATCTCCAAATATTTTGATAAACGAAGAAATACCGATTTCCAAACTTAATTTGAAAAAGCCTACGCTAAAAAAAAAAGAATTAAATTCAAAGAAATCCAATCATCCAATCAAAGACATTCGCTATTAATGAGTTCTTTCGTGAAATATGGCTAATTATCTAAATGATTATTTACACGTAGAATTAGTGATGAGAAATTTGGAGGGGCTTAGAAGTAATAAAGGATTTGGAATCAACAAAAGAGTTTTCTTGCGCCAATGTTTTGTCCTGCTACCATAGAATCGATCATCTACCATAGAATCGATATTAAGTACAGGAAAGCATGCAGAGACAAAAAAAGCTGGAAATTCAATATTTTGAATACCAGGTGATTTAGAAGAAACTTCCCCTATATATTTCTAGTGGCTGAACTATTCAACCAATCACACTGCATATAGCAAACAGTTTTTCCGCAGTTTCGATGTACCGAAAACCACAGTTCTCCAAATTCTGCGCTCTATTCTGCTGATGTTTACTTATCGATTCCAGCGCATCCACGCATTGGTACCTGAAGGCAACCAACAGCTTGTTGACTTTGCTAAGATGTTGATAAAGCTAGCAGGTGGCCGCGGTTGATATAATGGACGGATGAGGCAGATTTCATCCTCACTGGGAACGTAAACTCCAAGAACTGCGTTCATTTTTTATACGACAGATTTTTATACGACAGATAGGTGGCTGTTTGTACACAGGGACATTCATTATTCTTCGAAGAAATTACATCTACTGGTATGCAAAAGTGTTCCGTCACGGTGCTCGGTATAAAGCTATGTTGGAGTATTATTTAATTCTAGAATTGCAGCAACGAAATGTCATTAATAGCATTCTATGAATGCAAGATGATGCTCCTCTAACATTGCCAAAAATGTTCGACAAGTGATGCAGCAACACTTCGGTAGGTCTGCGGTGGCTTGTTTGGATAAGGCGCCGTTATTATTATCAGAAGGTAATGACTTCGAATCCATGTTTAACAAAAATCTGTCGTGTTCACTAACGGCACCTGGAAATATGTCTTGGTTGCAATATCTCCAAGTGATATGATACCTCTGGGGTGGCCAGCCAAGTATTCGGGATCATCTGTTTGGCCTTTGCTTCAAAATCATGAAGATTTCATCCGGATGTTTCTGTTCTAACTGGTAGAGCCCAACTCAGGGCTAGATAGAAACATACACAATGGTGTAGGTGAGCCTCGGACTACATATTTAGATTAACGGATTTTGAATACTCGCCCATCACCAAGAGCTTTGTTATTTTGAATCAAGTTCAGGTGATGAGGTCACACCTGAATTGGAACCTTCCTCTCCACATCCTCGCCACACCAGCAGAAAGACTTTGGACGTTATATATTAACGTAGACACGTTCCCTGACCACGGAGCTAAAGCAACCTTCTGAGGGGAGTATATGATCACCCTCTCAACAACTGACGTCGCAAATGATACTTGACTTCGCTGATCTTAATGGGAAGCGGTGTGAAGCTACTGATCTACTGGAGCTCAGAGTTAAGTACAGGAAAGCATGGTGGTGCAACAACAACAGCATTTTGGTGATTGAGTCATCGCTCGCACTTTTGCAGTTTCGTGACCACCTCGTTTCACCAACTTAACTCCGATGAACTTCTGGTAGTGGGGTTATCTGAAATTTAAGATGATTCTGTAAAATCCCCGTAATTTGTCATATTTGAAAAATGTAATCGAAAAAAAAAGGGAGAGTTCTACAAATTCCTCTTGCTCTGTTTCGTTTGTCATTGTTATCGACAATCTCTGACATGCAATGTGTTATCGTCTGTGAAGGTGGTTCGTTGAAAACTTATTATTCGAATAAGGATCTTCAACCTTTCCTCTCCTTTATTATCATTAGTTCTTTACGATGCTCTTCTTTGTAAATATCTTATGCCGTCAATTTTCGCGTTATACGTGTCTCGTTCCAAGGCCACTTAAGGTTTTCCCATACTGTGATCAATTTGTGAATGAAAAAATGAGTGTTGCCATTCGAAAATTTCGAAATTCTGCTATTGTAACAGTAATTGAGAGAGTCTTATTGTTTTAAATCATCACAATCTGGACCCCATATATTCAAATAACGGTACTTTTCCATTATATCCCCATAAGATAATAGTCGTAACGGGAAAAAATCACAAATTACTGTCATAAATATTGCATTTGCATCCGTATTATCTAAGAAGTTCTTAGAAGTATTCTTCGAAGCTACTAAAAAGTAATATTTAATAATTGTATTTTATAATTTAAATTATTATCCTTTATGGACAAAAAAAGGTTTAAACGCAAATGTTTATTTCCAGTGGAAAACTAAATTAGTGCGTCGATGATCAATTACATATCTGTAATATAATAGTTCTTAATTAAATGTTGCTGTATTTGGCTGGTTCTTGTCTCTGGCGATATGTGACATTAAATTAAACTAACATTAAGCCATGTTTTGCACCAATTATTTTCAACTTTGCTTACTATTAGCTTATTTAGCTTTGTTCATTAGTCAATTTTTGCACAAAAGGGAAAACAATTCGATTGGAATATATTTGATTTAAAATAAAATTTTGAGCCATTAAGATCAACATTTAATTATTTTCGCTTTTCCGTAAGAAACATATCAATATTCTTTTTTTAAAGACCATTAGCATGCAATAGCTATATCTAAACTTTCATTTTGATTGGTTCAACTGTTTGACTACTAGGGATTCATATATAGGGGAAGTTTCTTTTGGACTGCTTGGCAATGTTCTCGGCCGTAGAATACAGAATGCCAACTTCCATGTTTGGTGAATTTTTTTGGCGGATTTTCTTGTTTATCTGGCAAGATTATTTGTTACGTCATAGAGATGGACACCTATAAGAAATGTGTAGAAAATTTTTTTAAGGCAAACCTAGTATTTATGTCATCGCAAGACGTCATAAAACTTTATCTTAGCAACATTTGTTCATCAGTAAGAAAATTCAGAATTTGGCATGATATGACATCTGTGTCGTGTTCTCTTTACGGATGAATCGATTAATTGCTGTAAGGTATTCTAAACACTAGTTGATTTGGAGAGATCAGGGATTAGGTTTCTTCCTAGTAATATAAAGAAAAAACCGTTACAGTTGTCTGGAACATGTGTATCAGATTTTCAACAGAGGTTTTGTAACTTGAGATAGCAATTATAACCAGATCCTTACTTTTTTTGTCCGTTTCGTAGTGCCATTGCAGAAGAATTCTTTTTATGGAAGACAAAGTTTCCACCGGAATATTTCTGTTTAATGCTAGAGAAAAAAAGATACCACTCGAATGTTTTTTCAAACTCGTCTATATTCCATAGAATGTGTTTCTGCTGTTGCACCAGCATACTTCTCAGTACTTACCTCAGATTTGAGATCTACCATTTAATGGAAGCAGCTGAGAGAGAGAGAGAGAGAGAGAGAGAGAGAGTTTACGTAATTTTTTGGAACAGAGATTAAACAGAAGATCTCTTAATACCCACAGTTTATTGTTTGGAGGACATTGCGACTACGTCCTGTTCAACGTGAAATAGACATCTTTAGCGAATGCAATGAATCTTCGAACTGCCTTCTTTCTGATTATGAGAATAAACCGTAAAGAAGCAGTCCACCTTGGCCCTTAGAACATATTCGAGATTTTCAGGAGATGCCTTGTGGCACGATAACATAACTGAAAAGGATACAATGTATGTGTGAGAGAAAGAGAGAGAGAGGAAGAAACACTCATCTCAATAACTGTGTTGATTAATCAACTGCTGAGCTTGTAGTGTCGGTGAGAAACATCCATCGCAGTGAGTGGAATGCATATACATCTTAATTAGGAATATCTGCTTATTATTCCTGTGTGGCAGACCATCATTTGTAACAATACAATAAGTTCAAGGATCTTTTTTGTACGACTCCAGAGTGTATGTGTAGAGTATATTTGTCCTAACAAGACTTTTGTTATTGTTTAAGTAGTACAAAAATACTGTCTCACTTTTTAATTCCTACTATTTGTTTACAATTTCACTGTGCACTTAAATTTTCAGTTGTTAATAAAATACCTTTTATTCATCCTCTCAAATTCATTTTTTTTTAAAATTTGATTAACATCAAATAAGAAAAAAAGAGTTTGAGTTGATGAAACTGAATAAACATCATCCACTTGGTGTTATAATACAGTTTTTTCTAATATAATTAGTAAGCTTTGGTAAAATGTGTTTTTTTTTATCATGTAACCTTGCTATGATCCAAATACGCATAAATATATAATTTAAGATTTTTCTAAGTACAGAAATTCAGTCAATTCACACACAAAAGATTTTTTATGATCCCATAATCCTTAGAGGAAACTTATGATGAACCATTTACAGTGCTTCATAACTCAATTTTATATCTTGATTTTAGATATAAAATTGATTTACTATTTTATCTTGATTTACTATTTTATATATATTTTAAATTTAGGAGATTTATCGGGGAAACTACTTCATTTATAATCTTTTTACGCTTTTTTGAGCGGTCGTTTTCTTGCATTTTACTTGATTGTAAATGAATACAATGAATTCTTCATAGTTACTTTTATATATAAAGTATACCTTGTTTTTTATTATTAAACATCTTTTTCTGTATTTATTTATGACTGTAACATCTTAATACATTTTTATTAGTCCTTTTTATAGCTCTTTGAGATTTAATAAAGTCATTATAACCTATAGTTTTTGTTGTAACTTATATTATTTTGCGCAATAAGACTCAATCAAATAACTTACCATCAAGTAAAGATTCACATAATGCTCTTCGGATCTTTCTTTCAGATTTTAATATCGCATAATATATTGAAATTCTTAAATTGTAACGTAGCAAGTAAGAACCAAATTTTTTATCATTTCTAGCTTTTGAATCAGACAAATATAAAACAGAATTATAGTTTAAAAAATTAACTTTACCGAAATAGAGCACTTCGGTAAAAGTTTGCTTACCGTTGACTTTGGGATATTTTTTTGATTTGATTTTTTTGGGATGCTAAAATATTCACCAAAATGTGAATAGCAAAATAGCAAGCCTAGTTAAAGCACTAAAATACTAGAATTACCAGAAATAAACTTTATCACCATAATTTTTGCCAAACCAATGAATACCCGTTTCTATACCGAAGCTCACAATTTCTTTTTATAGTAATATTCAAAAATTTGCATTTTTGGATCTATTTCTTAATGGTATTTTACAAACGTATCCTCCTTAGATACGAAATTATTAAATACTGCAGTTATTTATAATTGCTTATAAGCAAATTTTAAAGGAATGGCGCAAAAGGAAAACTGAAATTACATTCGTTGCAATACAGAAAAATGTACTTTAAAAAGAAAAAATTAAAATATTTTTACTGTGAGAAATTAGAAAGAAAGGGAATTCGGAGTCTTACATGTTTTTTTCTCTACCCTTAACAGTTATACGTACTAGATAATATTAAAACAGAGAATAATACTCAAGTCTGCATTCTTAAAAAAACAAATCTCCCAAATGATGACCATGGTAGTTTAAATAACTCCACAATGCGAATTCAAATAAGTGTTAATTAGTTTAAATTAACCATAAAGAGCCTTTTAAAAGTCATGAAATTAAACCTAGTCTATGATTTAAACTAATACGTTACTAACATAAGAGTCTGCCTACTATGGATCGCTGCTTCAACTTTAGACAAAATTGAAGTTAAATAAGGATTTGACCCATATAGTCTTTTATTGCAACTAAAGCAGATTTTTGTTTACTTTAAATCTATTTTATGTCATGGAATAAACTGTAATAAACAGGCAAATTTTTTCTTCAAAATATTTTATGCAAACGTAGTACAGATTTTATTTACATGTTACTAATGGAAAAAAAACTGTCTTATTGGTAAATCTGAAGACTAAGAAAACTACAAGCTGTCAAAATACAGATTTGTTTCAAGGAAATCAAATCTTTACTTACCTGATAATATTACAAGAAGATTAATTCTGCATACTAATGATCGTGCCAATTGAAGAATATGTTTGTATTTTGTATTTTTTTAAAAATTTCATGATGGTTCAAGAAATTCGTTTTTTTTTTCATTTGAATATTTCATTAAGTTTTACACAAAAAGTGCATAGTAAGCAACTAAATTGCATAAATTTTCAGTAGATAACAATTTGTCAAATTATGCCTTCCATCCTTGCAAATGACGCCTAATAAAAACAAGAATGACAGCTAACTTAAAAGTAGATTCCTAAAAACTGCATAATCCGTTCCTGAGATTAGAATCGAGAACCTGTTATTTTTACTGTTGGACAGACCTTAAATGCTGGTCATTAAACTACCAGTTGTGGCATAAGTTAAATATGAAAAAATTATTAAAAATATCTTCATAAACTCCCAAAGCTTTCTAATTTGGTTTTCAGTTCAAAATTAAGTAATTTAAAAAATATTAGACGTTTTTAAATTTGCAATATTTTTAATTCGTGTCATAGTGAGTAATTACTAAAATAAGAAAAATTAACTGAAGTTTTTTGTTCGAAAATATTTTTATAAGTAAAAATTAAAATACAGAAAAAGAATTTCATTTATAGAATAATAACTCATTTTCAACTAAGTACCTAAGAAAAATAATGCATTTAGAAGTTCTTTTTAACAAGAGCTTGTATAATAAAATGCAATATTTTATTAAGTTTCTGAAATTTCGAGCATCAATTTTCACAATGAAAGAATTCTAAATTAAGAATTTCTTAGAAAAACTATTTTCAGCTAAAAATTTTCACCGTTTCTCTCCGCTTTTTTTTTTTTTAAATTTCAAATGAATTTGTTTCATGCAGCTGGTGTAATGTATGTAGTAATTTTTGTATAAAAAAAAAAAAAAAAAAAAAAAAAAATTGAATATACATACAAATTACTCAAAGCGAATATGCAATTCGTAAATAGTGTACAAGTAGAAAATTACTTGAAAAATATGAATAATTTTAATTTCCCAGAATTTTATTGATTTATTTTAACTATTCTTCGTGATTTCATTACATCACGAAATAAAACATTTAAAGAAGTTTACATTTTAGTGAGCAGTTTATTTCCTTTTAGTTAGTAAAAAAATTTACTCAAATATTTTTTAATAGAAACATTGGAATCAAACCTAGACTTACTCGAGTGGCATATGAGAGAAGTAGGTTAAATGGTATATGCTTAAGATCTTTCCCCAATCGAAGAATATTATTCTTGTAACTATCTCTTAATAAAAAAAATTTCATATCAGAGATCATTTTGAGTATTTACTTAAATTTACAAAAAAAAGAAGTGTACCCATTGATTTAATTTTATTCAAAGTTATGTCTGCCACTGTACCAACAGACCTAAATAAACTTAAAACTAAAATATATAGCTGAACTCTACTTCGTTGCCATTTGGACCAAAGTACTTGAATTATTATTCATTTGCCAATTTGATATTGGAGAAAAAAATTTTTATAAAAGTTCTTTTTTTATATACTCATAAATCCTTAAATTTTAAATTTAGAAAAAAGATTGCGCAATTTTAATATTTTTATGTGTAATATAGAAAAGATGCTAAAATAAGAAAAAGCTGAATATTTTTTTTTTACTAAATAAACTGTTTCTTCAAGTAAAAGTTGAAATGTAGAAGTAAAAACTTTGTCTACAGAATAAGTCCTTTGTCATTTTTGATAAGAAACTTGCAAATCAAACACTGCATTTAAAGAATGTTTTTAACAAGTCATTTTAACAAGTACTTATTAAAAAAAAGCAATATTTTAAAGTTTCTAGAATTTTGGAGCTCAGTTTAATTTTTTTAGACAACTTTTAGCTTCAAATGTTACTTTTTCTTCCCTTTCACATTTAAAAAGATCTGGGAAAGCGCAATTTTACACGACATTCATATCAGTATTATATATAATGTTACATTTAAAGAAATTTTTAAAAGTTCATTTTCATCTTTCACAATGTCTTATTTTATGGAAAAAATTTCATAGTAGACTATTTGTTCAGGAAGAAATAAAAGAATATTCACATAAAATCTAAATATGAAGAGGATTTTTTTGAATTGGTAATCTTATGATGGTAGTAATTTCTTTGTATAATGTAGAAAATTGTTAATATACAATATACATACACAGAAATGCCTCATTATCATTCATATACTTTTTAACTTTATTCAAGTTTCACAATTTCGAATTTTCTACTATTATAGTTTTTTGTATATAGTACGATACTAATTGTATACCTAATGGCAATATATATACCCCAAATTACATATATATTTGTAAGAAATGATTTTAACTTTATATATCATTAATTTGATTCTTGTCTAGTTTCATAAGAAAATAGATATTAGGATTAAGCATAGTAGTAGGAATTTATTTTTCCATTAATAATTACATGCATAAAATCATCGCATTTTAACGTCTAATGTAATAAATGTCTTTAAAAATATACAATATGTTAAAGTTCACGTGATATTCGTTAATATACTATATCGAATAACTAAGAAAATTACCCAAATTCATAAATCTCAACTCTGAAGTTGCAAAAATCGTACAGGTGCAATTTCCATTTATTCGGTTACATTAGAATCCTTCTTCAGGTATTTTGTTTTGAATGCAATACGATTAATCAAATAATTAATCCTCAGATTGAAACAGAATAGGAAATTCATTTTTGACATTGGTGAAAAGCAGAAGGTTCAAGTTAATTTTGATGAGTTTCAAGTTCCACGACTGATTATAGGTCAGAGCTTTGTCGCATTCAATAAGACGGCATAGGAATTTTTTTTGTCTGTGGCTCTTACATTATTGCTTTAAAAGAAAATAACTTAAAAAACTTTAGAAGAATTCTATTTTATACACCGAATAACGACAGCCTTTATAGTTCCAAAGAAGTTTCTTTTTCTTCGTGGCTATTCTGATGGCGCCAGAAATCCCAGAAGATTCTGAATACAATCTTGCATTTATCACAATTATAAAGTATTAAATTTGGGTGAAATAAGGTCCAATGTAATTTGAATTCTTCATACTCTGCGATATCGGAATGACATTCGGGACAATAGTACGGACTCGAAACCATATGTGCTTGTTGATGACTTTGCAACTGATTTTCAAATTTAAATATAGAGCCACATTTTTCACATATGAATGTTCCTACACATACATGGCTTTGGATATGGTTCAATTGTAAAAATTGTTTATGGCATCTGGTGCATCCAAAGAGTTTTTTGCAAAATTTTAATTTAAAATGTTCCAATTCTTCAGACATTTTCCAAATTTAGGAGTCACTAGAAAACTTTTTATCAAATGACTGAATATTATTTTCAAATAATTCACTGTCGAAAATGGTTATTTTATTATAACCTTCGAGAAGCATGAATCAAAACATTCAATGAAAAAAATTAAACTTGATAATATATAGTCATGTACTATGTTAAGACAGAATGATGATGTCATTAAGCAAGTGACGTTATGCCATCAAGTTTACTTGTCTATAAAACAGAATTTAATATACTATTATACATTTGTTATGAAACGTAACAAAAAATTAGGTTATATTTCAGAATATTAAACTATTAATCATAATTTGAAATAAAATAATAAAAAATATGCAAATGGAATATTAAAGAATTGCAATACAGTTGAATATATAATACATTCATTTTAACTTTAGGACTGACTGTATATGAACTTATTTTTCTGCTTATCGTCATACACTATATTTGGTCCTAATTAAGCTAAAATAAATTTAGCTGATAAAATCTTTGTAAGTTAAACTGTTAGGGCTAATACGCTTCCGTTATCGTGGTGTGAATGCTAGAATGTATTTCACATTTCATGCAAAGTTACAATATTGTATTCATGGCTAACTTTTAGGGTATGTACCAAGACATGATGATCAATCATTTTAAATAAGTAGGGCATATATAAGCAACATATGAACTATAAGTAGCTGAGGTGAGCTGATTGGAAAAGGTATTGTTTTAAATAAAGAGTATCGAGCATTATGCCAAGATCAGGGCAGGAGAAAATTTCAATCAATCAATGTGATCAATGTAATCTTAACAGAAGCTACATAGTGTACAATGGCTGACAATACAATACTTACAATGTACCTCCTATAATTTAATATGATAGTGATACTAATTTCGTAGTGATATATAATTAAATAATTCTAATGGCTAAGTTCACATTAGAAATGAAAAGAACATTTTTGGCTGAAATAAAATTACAATTTTGTTTCATAAAACATTTTTCCAGAAACATAGGAAAATATAAAAGAATTTTGTAGTATAATAAAAGCAATTTTGTGTCTTTTATGGTGATAAATAAACTGCCCGGCACTGAAAATGCAACATCAAGAAAAAGTTGCCAGAAAGTGACGAAACTTGGCAAACACAGAGAGACAGCAACAAACAATAAATGATCTATATTTCGAAAAGATATGCATAATGCAGAGCAAGAACAGGGTCGGCTCAGTAGGTTATAGGACAACCCTGGTTGGTGATACACGAGGCAACACGTCTTGGCACAGAGAGAATAAGAGTATGGATGGCGTCTTGAGGAATATCCCGCTATTCCCTGTCAAACATTTGCTAAAATGCGGGTTCTGAAGGAGGCAGTGGTAAGGTATGCAAATGGCTTGCAATCATTTCCCAAACGTGTTTGATTGGTGAGATATCTGGCTTGCATGGTGGTTGGAAAAGCAGATGTACAGTTTGCTTGCTATTTTGGCTGAAGCATGCAATCTGCGGTCAAACGTTATCTTGCTGATAAAGGGCATTGGGTACCATCTGAATGTAGGAAAGTGTCACCGGCAGCAGCACACCATCCATATAACGTTGGGCTATCATGGTGTTATGAATGTGACCTATAAATTTGAAGTGACTTGGAATCATACACAATAGTGCGCCAAAAAATGATGTCACGTTGTCGCGTAGTGAGGCATTCCACAACTACTGCAGAATTAGGCCTGTCCCCACTTCAACGCCACACTCATAGAAAAAACAGAAACATGACTCATCTGAGAAGATGATCCTGTGCCACTCCGTCATTCAAATTGCTCTAATCTGGCATCATTCCTGACGTTGCCTTCAAGGTTGTTGGGATTAATGGCAGAGTCCTCTTAATGCCATGAGCGAAAACCAATAACAAACAATCCACGGCAAATGGCTCTGATGGATATGGGAGTATCCAGGGTGTCTTGAACATGTAACATTTCGGTAGACATGCTTTGCGGGGACACTACCACCTCCCGTCAGATGCGTCGACCCACAAGTGCTGATGCCACTGTAGCTGCTCCTGCACCTTTTAAACATTCCACAATTATTTGTTCCAACGATCTTTGCCACAACCAGACCACTATGAAAGCGTCAAGATGTCTATCAGTTGCTATTTGCCGTACGGATGAACCTGCTTTTCTCAGTCCACTCACCATGCCCCTAATAAACTCGTCTGTTTGCTGGATTTGATTCCGTCGACCTGGCCTGACCTGCTCTGCAATAACAGGTGTCATTTGCCACAAGAACAAAATTTCAAAGATTATTTTCCTAGCAGCAATAATGGGGCGAATATTACCTACTCTGCCTTTTCCTCACCGTATATCTTGTCCTATATGAGCTAGAGAGCTGCGCATTTCCCATCATTTGCATAACTCGGTATGGTTCGTTTACCTTGAAATTTGCATAATTTTCTCGCCTTTCCTTCTTTGAGTTGCATTTTCAATGCCAGACAGCGTATATTAGTATATTATATGGCCAGTGTTATAATAGAATTATTTTACACATCAGGAGAAAGACTTGGAATTTAATCTTGATGCCACTGTATGAAATTATCCATGGGATTTCATTTTGGAAACTACCAAAGTATCTTAATCAGTTATAATGGGACGGTATTTTTTTATTTCCAATGGTAACGAAAGCAAACAAACATATCTAAGAAGAACAAAAAGACAAATTTTAAGGATACACAAAAAGTAAAAGAAAAATTGAAGTCATTTTTCCAGAAGCTCTCTCGCGCACCAATATTTAGCATTTGCCATAACCATCTTTATCTCCATCGCTGTAGTTCATCCATGGACGGAGACAAGTCCATCGAATGAACTACAGCGAAGAGGAGGTGGTTATGTTTCATGAGTTATTTAGAACCACAGTCTTAGATCCGTAGATGGTATAAGTGGTATATGGGATGAATGAATTTTAAATAAGTTTATATATCTTAAATAATATTTTCTAGATCTTAAAAAGTGTTTCCTGTACATGTTATAAAATGAAATTTTAAAGCAATTCCAAGTCTTTGCTTTAAAAGGAAAAATAAATTTTAGAAGAAAAGTGTGTCGTTGTATATGAAGCCTAGTGACACAAGTGATTTCTGACTCTCGTGAACATTAATTTCAGAATTCCACAATATCTTCATAAATTCCCAGTATATAGGAAAACGAATGGGCTCATTTAATATTGAATTAGATCCTAAAACTATGGATAGTAAATACTTTATTATTAAAAATACAATTTAGGGGGAAATATTTTTTTTCATATTGCACCTTGAGACAGGTCATGTGATTCACGAGCATGAAATTCAGAATTCCTTGATATCTTAAGAAATTATTTTTCTATTGGGAAACAATTGTTTGATTTTAGTAAATACTAGCAACTTACTGATAGCGATATCATTTATTTAATTACCAAAATTATTTATTTTGAGAAAAAATCCAAGTTTGGTTTCCTTGTCACTCAACGGACAGCTTTTGCTGACGAGGGCTAATTAGACCGGGACCTACGGTTTAAAGTGGATTCCGAACCACTACAAACATCCATGCCAGAGATAGGATTCGAATTCACGAACTGCTGAACCGGAGGCAAGAGCGCTAACCATTCGGCTGCCAGGTCGGTGAGCAAACCCAAGACTGCAAATTTCAATCACTGCTTTCTCTGATCAGTTGATTACATTTCAAAAATCTCTGTATATCTTTATTATTGTCAAGTATATATTAAAATAGTTTGCTGTGTTTGTTAAAGAGTGCAAATTTGAAGCTAAAGTAGCTATTTATTTTATTATAAAAAATATGTTTTGCGAGTAAAATGTGTTTTTATACATTTCACCCTAGTTACAATAATGACTTCTGATTCCCGAGAACATTAAATTCAGAATTCCCCCATATCTTTAGAAATTCCCAACTATACGAAAACGAATGGGCTCATTTAGTATTGTATCCAATTCTTAAGCAAATGATTGCATTAAATTTGTTTTAAAAAATAGAATTTTTTTTAAATCCCATCGACAAAACTTTTTAATAGGTCGTCATTGACTAAGTACGTGTGAACAATATAGGAACTCATTTTCCCAGAAAAACATATCTAAGTACTCCCATAAAATTTTGTAAGTAGCATTTATTTGCTTTCAAAAGGAAATATTATTTATGGCAAAGAATCAGGGTCCCATGGACGTTAAATGTTTAAATGCCGTTCAACTTTGTTTAATATGTGGCATAAGGGATCAATGAATTTAAATTATTTTTATATATCTTAGATAATATTTTCTAGATTTTAAAAAAGCGTTTCCTGTACATGTTATAAAATGAAATTTTAAAGCTATTCCAAGTGTTTGTTTTAAAAGAAAAGAATTAATTTTAATCGAAAATTGAGATTTTGTATATTACACCTAATAATACAAAAGATTTCTGATTTCCGTGAACATTAATTTCTAATTTTCCAATGTCTTTAGAAATTCCCAGTATATAGAAAAACGAATGGGTCCGTTTAGTATTGAACTACATTCTAACGTTAAGGATAGTACACGTTTTATTAGTAAAAATACATTTTAGAGGGAAATTCTTTTTTCCCTATTGTACCTTTTTACAGGCCATGTGTAGTTAGCCCCCGTGTGCAAAAGATGACCGTTGAGCGACAAACCAACCAAACGACAGGTCATGTGACGCACGGTCATGGAAGTCAAAATTCCTAGATATTTTAAGAAATTCTTTTTCTATCGAAAAACGGTTGGTTGGATCTAGTAATTTCTAGCAATTTACTGATAGCGACACCATTTATTTAATTACCAAAATTATTTATTTTGAGAAGGACTATTATTTGTTTGCAAGACTTTTGCAAACATTTTGTTCAATTTATTAAACATTCTATACAGAGATTTTTGATATGTAATCAACTCATCACATAAAGCAGTAACTGAAATTTGCAAAACTGCAAATTTCAATTACTGCTTTATGTGATGATTGATTGGTGAATGGAGTGATGGTTGAATGGTTATATGGATGAATATGTAAGAATGTTTAGTATTTTAAACAATTTGCAAAAAATTTGAAAATTGGATGTATTGATACATGGAGGGATGGATAGATGAATGGAAGTGAACTCTGGATGGATTGGATTGAATAATGGATTGGACCGATGGATTGATTCGTGGATCAATAGATTGGATAGATGGATGGGTATGAGGGAATGTTTTATATTTTTAACAAAAAATTTGCAAAATGAATAAATGGATGGATGGACATGTAATTACGTTTAATATTTTCAACAAATAATTTGCAAATTGTATGGATGGATGGAGGAATAGAAAAATGGATTGGATACATGGATGGGTTGAGGGATGGATTTAGTGATGGATGTTTGGATGGATGGAAGGCTGACTGAATGGATATGTAAGAATGTTTAACATGTTCAACAAAAATTTTGGGAATTGGATTGACGGATGTGTCAGAATGTTTAATATTTTCAACTAAAGTTTACGAAAAATTTGCAAATTAGATGAATTTATGGACTGATGGATGGATGGACAGATGGATGAATAGATGAACGGATGGATGGATGGTTTGTTGGATGGATGAACGGATGGATGGATGGTTTGTTGGATGGATGAACGGATGGAGGGATGGATATGTATGAATATTTAATATTTTCTACAAATGATTTAAAAATTGGATGAATGGATGGATGGATTTATGGATAATATATATGAATGAATGGATGGAGGGAGGGAGGGATGGCTGGATGGAGGGAAGGATTTATGGATCATTGGCCTTATAGATGGATGGTTTAGTAATTCCTTTTCTATCGAGAAACTGTTGGTTGGATTTAGTAATGAATAACAATTTATTGCTAAAGACATCACTTATTTTATGACGAAAAAATATATTTTGAGAAAAACCCAATGACTGCATATTTCAATTACTGCTTGATGTGATCAGTTGATTACACTTCAAATATATCTGCATATCTTCATTATTGCCTAGAGTATATTAAAATGGATTGCAATATTTAGTAAAGAATGGAATTGTATCATCATATAATACATTAAATTCATGAATGCTTTGCAAAAATTCATGCGATAATAATCTTGGCTTACAATATTAATGAAGCAGAATGTTTTACAATTTCACAAAAGTGTGTTTTAATAAGTCTTTTGAAAATAATTAGTTTTTAGGTAACTTATCTTTTAATTTAAAATGATTTGCAAAGCCTAAACTTTGATTTTGCATTGATATTTACCTTTGAATTTTAGTCTGCGTATGAGCGAAGACTAGCTGTTAGGGGTTTTAAATGAAAATGGAAATAAAATTAGTATATATATATATATATATATATATATATATATATATATAATTACACTTGTAAAAATGCCAGGAAGAAAAAAATAGTTTATTTAAAAAAAAAAAATAATAAAAAAAAAACTCTTTCTCATCCTAATATAGCAAATAAGCGTACAATGACCCAAATTTTTATTCTGTGTACATTTAATTTCTAATTTCGGTTAAAGAAGTTTAGCGTACTTAATAATCAAAGCTATTCAGTCTAGTTCAAAATGGTGAATCAACAATAAAACTTGAAGTTAACTGTGATAGCAAGGGAAAACTTTTTCTAAATTTATAAGACAGAGATTCTTATATTTTAAAATTACTAGATTATTTTAAATGACATTAATAATTCTGTATTTTAATATTTTGGTTAAAATTTAAGTTTATATTTACCACTATAAATGTTTCCTGTACATCCTTTAATTTAAAGGCTCGCTTTAAAATTTAGATTCTTCATATATATATAAAAGCTTAGATTTAACAAGTTTAGTAAAGGATTATTTCACATTTATGGCTATTAAAATTTATTTACATATAGCTCTCTTACAGAAGATTACTGACTTTCCATTTTGACAACCATTTATCTTAAAAACAGTATTCAATAAATAAGTTTTTAACTATTTTATTCCAATCCTAATTTAAAATAAAAGTTATAATGTGCTATGATTAAATTTAATAGCAACCTGTTGAAAAAATGAGCATCATCAAATTATTTTTTAAAAAAAATTTCAGTCAAACAATTATGTAACGCTGAAAAATATAGACATAAAATTTTTTAATTTGCAAAGGAATTCATACAATGTAAATTTTAATTGTAAAATATATCCAAGAGTAAGACATTTCTGGCTATTTGAAATTCCGGTTAATTTACATTTTAACATAATTATGTTATTAAGATTAACGATTTAAAATTTCCTAAATGTAATTGAATGTTTATTTTTGAAAAATTGATTTTTGAAGAAAGCTAACAAACACAGTGCATTGTTCCCCAATACTCAAACAGAATTTTGGGCCAGTTATCTTCTAGAACATAGTAAATGGTTTTTGACTATTTAAAAATTGTTGCCATTTACCATTGTTATCCCCATTGCAAATTACCTTCTTAAAGGAAATTTTCATAGTGAACTATCAAAATGTATCGTAAAAATTAAATAAAAAATATAATTAGTTTAAAGTGCTACATGTGTAAAAAATTAATTGATTCATGAAGAAAAATGCATCACATCACATCTTTGGACAACAATCGAAAACTATATACCAAAAATATTGATGTAATTTTAATGATAGTTTTTCTTCAAATACTTGAACTATTCTAATATTCAATTCTGTTTTTACATTACAAAATGATAGAAATTAGATGGAATTGCATAACACCACTTAGACTTCTGTCTAAAATAGTTTTTATGGCATTATCTACAAAAGAAAGAAAGTATATACATTAATCTAGAATGCCATAATATTTTTCGCCAAAGTATAGCTACTCTTATAAGGTTTAGCAGGTTTCTTGAAAAATCAATGAATTAAAAAAAAGTATCTTTTATCTTCAGTTATTTTTTAAAATAGACTATCATAAACCTGTTTTAGTTGTATCGTCTAAAGTATTTAATTTTATATGTATATGTATATAAACATCACATACTTTCATCATACTTCAACCTCCGGTGTCCCTAGACCTTCGGGTCCTTGAAGATGCTCATTTACTCTTTACCATGAAACCTTCCAAAGATATCCTTTGAGACCCATCTTATTTTTTGGATATTTTTGGTTTTATAGGGGTTGTCTAGCCTAGCTAGACAACCTGAGATAAGTTACAACACAACAACATACTTTCATAGTTTTCACGAAATTTAATAAAATCGATGTAAATCACTACTCAAAACTATTACATTCGATTTATATAAATAATGGTGTCAGCAGATTTTTTGCATAAATTGGAAGAGAGTCGCAAATGCAAATTTCTCTTATTTTCAAACTCCGCAGTGTTTAAATTTGGAATTTGACATCGAAGACAACGCGTTATCGGCAATAAAGAAGATATGGCTTTTTACTTAATGTAAAATAAAAACAGAAAAGAATGAAATGATCGACATTCGGTAAGTATGTTGCTTCAATGAGTATGATGATTCAGTGAAGTCATTTAACCAAATCAGAAGCTTGGATAATTGATGGCCAGGTAGAGGAGGCCAAGCATTATCGAACGTATCAGAAAGATGTTGGAGTTTCACAGAAAGTGATTTCCAGGCTATGGAACCGATTTTTAGAAGCTGGAAATGAAGGACAAAGATAAAGGCAAGATGTATACATGCAACGATGTCAAATGAAGACCTTTATTTGAAACTAAAGACTTGGACACACAGAAATATAAATGCTAAACCAATCTTTTACTCTTCAACTTCACCTCGCTCAGACACTTGTGACACAGTTTCTTACAACAGTTACAACTTGTAACACAATTTCAATACAATTGTACAACTAACTTCATGCAATAGAGCTATATATTTGAAAATCAATGATGTGCGTCACGTTAACAGAAGTCACCATCATGCCCACACAGAGTGGACATTTGAACATATGAACTACAGTAAAAAAAATACGCAAAATTTTTTTTTTGATAAGTTCCCTTTTTTTTTCACTTTGATAAAAGGAATATTTTGATTTGGAAGGAACTTAGCTCTGTTGACAATTTTGCATTCGTGCACGAAACTGTCTGCTTTGGTGGTGAAAAAGTGATGGTCTGTGCTGTATCTCCATTCAAAGACACACCGATCTTTATATCATTCAAAATGGCTATCCATATCCTTTCGAAAGGTCAAACTAATCGACTCTATAGGGATGAGATCCTCAGGTCAATTGTGATCCTTTATGATTCATACAAATTCCTAAGCAGTTGTATACAAAATGGTGTTTTTTTTTTTAAAGATACTGAGGGTCAACCATGAAACTACAATTCCTAGAGGTAATATTAAAAATGAACGTCATTTTTCATACATAACTCTCCATTACTAAAGCCCCATTTGTGTTAAAAAAATTGAAAGTTAGGGTAAATTCTTCCATTAAAGCTTAACTCTTAAAAACTAATGCAAAAATAAATAAAACTTATGCTCAACTCAATAAGAGAAACTGCAGTGACATGTCTTGTAATCTTGATGCTCGAATTCACAGTACAAAACTACGGAACCTGGTCAAGAAAGTTAGCACTAAATAGCTTCAACATGAGATCTCAACCCGGACTCCTCCCCTTCTATTATTAATGATCAAGGACAAGTTTCCTCTAATGACAAGTTTGCTGAAATCCTCTTGGCTTGTCATTACCAGAGAACAAGTAAACTAATTTTTGCATGTGAAGATTTAATATTTGAAAATAAAGCCAGCATGTCATTCGTGTTACTGCAATGCTGTTTGTAATGATGGAGTTTTTCGTTTTTCTTTTTAAGCTGGAGGAAATGAATATGCCTTAAGAACTCTTAATCTCTTAAATCTATTAGACCTGACAATATTCATGTTAAAATGAGCTGCAATCTTAGCATTATAACAAAGATATTTTCTTGGAAATTTTCAATTCTTCCTGGAAGCTAAGTGTAATCTTTCATGACTGGAAACATTCTCTTATTATACCAATTAGAAAATCTGATAAAAATGTTGGCTTACCTGACAGTTTTAAATTAATGGAGTAATTTTTAGATTAATAAAAGATGATTTTGGATAGGTTAAATTTTATTAGGATACTAACAACTTAATACCAAATGAACAATATGGTTTCAAAAGAGGCCACTATACTATAGATCAAACGTTAAACTTTGGATCAGAGAGTCAGAGACTCTGAAATTTGAAAACCACAAATCACACGGTAACTACTTTTTTTTAGATTCAACAAAAGCCCTTGATAGATTCTAAATTAACTAATTATGAAGCTTTTTAAAAACTTCAAGATTCATGGGAAAGCACTTGTTTGGATCGATTATTTTCTGAGGGACAGATCAATTTTTGTTGAACCTAATGTATGCGTTTCTATAGACATTAAAATGAGCCAAAGCTTGCCTCAAGGTTCTGAACTGAGCCCACTGTGCTTCTTGTTGTATCTCTCTGTAAAAGAAGCTATTATTTGTCAATAGTGTGAAACAGGTTAGTTTGTTGGTGACATAATTATATGGAAATCTAGTCCAAATATTAAATTGGTTTACAAATGATTAATTGATTAGTTCTCAAGTGGAATTATTTGTGACTCCACAAAAACTACAATTTAACATCTCTAAATCTATTGTAGCTTTCTTCTTAATGAATCGAAAACTTTACAACTACCAATCAGATATCATAATGAAGGTGAACAGTTACCTTACACTAAGCATCCTATTTATTTGGAATTCTCACTTGATCTATGGCTCCTAAGTAACAAGCACAGTGAAAATCTTGAGCTGAAGGGAAGAAAAATATTAAATTTTCTTAAATTTATTTCCGGGAGCAAATTCATCAACTCTGAAGTCAATGTATACCTCTATAATAAGACTTGTACCGGAATGCAAAGTACAGGTTTATTTTAATGCCTCTAGCACCAATTGGTCAATATTTGAGTGAGTTCAATTAAGCAACGCTTTCCTGATTTTTGACCTACTAAATGGTTGCTCAACTGAAATAACTCTTATCGAGTGATATGCAGCCTCTGTCTTAGAGACGCAAAGCAAATTGTGAAATTATTTGAATAAACTTCCCAATGATAGTTCTCAAAATCCTACTTCTATCCTACTTCATGAGTGGACCCCTCCAATGCCCTTCAGAAAGTATCAAACACAAACATGGGAATTCTGGTAACAGTATCTTTATTAAAACATCTAGTAGGTTTGCTATCAAGATTATAAATCCAGACAATAGAATGTCCTAGAAGACATTAATAGCAATTGAAGAGGCTCTTATGGTTGCTGATTTCCGCACAGATTATAAAGATATCTGGATCATGACCGACAGTTATAGTTCTATCCAACGTTAAGATTTACTTCCTTGATTTCCTCTTGTGATTGTTATTAATTTTGGAATTTTCTTAACCTAGACCATGAAAAACTATGAAACAACATTCAAACTAAATTTTCTTCGAAAGATCTTAAATATTTTTAATATTTTAATTTATGTCATGATTTAGTGATATTTTTAATCGTAAAAAAATCGTGTCATTACAGAGTCCAAACTGAATAAGAAAATTAATTGAATAGATAAGGGAGAAACGGGAAGTAAAACAAATTCATAAATTTATTCAGTCTTTGGTTTAAAAATTCCGTTTTCTCCATTACTTTTTGTTATAGTCTTCTAATGAAAAGTTTCACATTCATTTATATTATTTATTACAATATACAAGCTATACTATTACTGCTATTTCCTTTAAGATAAATATTTCCGATAAAATTAAAATATACTGATTGTAGTAATAAAACACAGAAGTTGAACCAATAATTTTCAGAATTTTTTTTATGTTATTTGCTCTTTCTAGAATTTAAAAGAAAAAAGTATATTAATATTCAGTGATAAGATAACAAATGTGGTTAATAGCAAATGTCTCAAATATAAATTAATTTAATATTTGAATAATTATAATATTTAATTTTTATACTAAAGTTAAGACTATTAGGCATATTATATATATATATATATATATATATATATATATATATATATATATATATATAACTTACTTTCATACTTTTATTTGTTAAGAGAGAGAGAGTTTCATATTATACAGATTGATAGAAGCCAACTATGTGAGACCTGATATTCTACAGAAGTCATTGCTTTGACTACTTATTTGTATTCATGAAAGTGAAATGCTTTTTATTTCCTTAAATATTGACTGATATAAAGAAAATATTTTTTTTTATTTTCTTTAATCAGTCCATATTTTAGGAAATAAAAATCATTTTCTAAACCAAAATTATACACAAGCTCCTGCTTTTTGTGCGATCTGAAAAATGATTTTTCAATCAATTAAATCCTTTATATACACAAGCTCCTGCTTTTAGTGCGATCTGAAAAATGATTTTTCAATCAATTAAATTCTTTATATGTATTCGTTTGACAAATTTATGTATTGAAGTTGCTTCTATGAATAACTGAAATTCCTGCTGTTAATTGAAATAGTAAATTTTATTTAAATAGTAAAAAATACAATCATATAACTTATTGATTAATAAATGCAGTCAGATAACATATTTTAGATTTGTGATAATTATTTTGTAAGAAATATTTGAACTGTCGAAAATGACATAAGAAAACTTTTGTGTGTTTAGCTACATTTTCTGCGAATATTCATCTATCCAGAAGAAATTGAAGAGTTTTTATTCAGATAGAAACAATTGTTGTAAATGAAAAGCAAAACTAAAACATTTTCGAAAAGGAAATATTTATAAATGAATATCAAACATAAATTAAAAAACGCTTAAATGTATAAATAAATTTCACTTAATATGATTTATTTTTACGTAAATAATATGATTTAAAATAATTCTTGTTAGAAAATTACTATAAAACCTTAAAATACTCTTTAAATTTCTTTCTAAGAAATCTTTTATATAAATCTTATGTAAGACAATCTTATATATTTCATACCTAAATTCTTATAAAAAAAAAACTTTTCTTAAATATATGATTAATTCATAAAAATACCTATAAATGATAAATTGACTTTTCTTAGTTGAATTTACTTTTGAACTTGTTTGCCTTTAATTTAAGAATACTTTAGCGGTTGTATAATTTTAAAGAAAATGATAATTTTTCATGTATATAATGAACTTATTGTTAAAAAAGTTTTTGCAAAAGCATCCACATTGTAAATAGCATCAGAAAATGTTATTTCTTTAAGTATTTCATGGCTGGATTTAACAGAAATTTTTCTTCTTTAATTGATTAAATTTTTCAATGAATATCAGTTCCAGAAGTTTTCAGACCAAACTGTACTTTCGGAAATGTCATGCAAAAAAATAAAGGTAATAATACAGCTCTCAACCATTTCGGTGGCATCAGGTATTTATGTATAGTTAATACTCTTGCAGTATCAATAATTAAGATATAAGGTAAGTAAAATTCATAGTACTGTGTTTTTAATATTATGGAGGTAAGTTCTGTATTTCTCTACTGCATGCAAAGTAATAATAGTATATGGTTTCAACAGGTAAGTCTTCTCAATCAGTATGCTGGAATCTGGTATTTATGTACACTGAATACTTTAAGAACATCTGTAATTAAGTTAAACGGAGAAACGGATATTTATTAAGAATAAGTTATACGGATATTTATTGTGTAACTTATATTCAGCATTTCATTGTTAAATTAAAGACTTACTTTTTTAGACTGGATTTTAAGAATTTTGAAATTAAGAAATGATATTTTTACAGAGAGCCTCAATGGTGATAACTATTCCATTATTATTTAAATATTGACCGTCTTAAATTAAAAATATACAATTTATAATATATGAAAAAATCGCTTCTTAATATTACAAGGAATTATTTATTAGGATGAGTAAGCAAAACTTTTTTTTTAATCAGTTTCAATACCTTCTAGAATTTTTTGTAAAATAAGATTAGTGATAATTTACTTTATCATTTATTTATTGGTTTTTCTTAAATTACTTTCGTCATGTAGTATTGTACATTTTATTCTTAATACGTTGATTGGCTTTTTGATGTGAGCTTCAAATTTACATTACTTTATGCTTAAATAAATCATTATGTTTTTAACGACATTTGTAAGAAAATGTGTCCCAACATCATTACACAAGGATTAGGTTCAAGTGTTAATAATATTACTCTAAATAACTTTTTAAACACAACATTTATTATTTTAAATTTAGTTTGATTTAAACAAATCATGTACTTTTCAAAATATGACCATATAAATCAATTATTTTATGAAAACATGGATATGTAACGGATATGTATCACTAAATAAACTTTGGTAGTCAAAATATTGACAAAAGCATCAATGCTTTCAGTCTTTTCAAATGTTGTAACAAGCGCTTTTCACGGTAATTATTGGTATATTACTGATATGATAAGAAATCCCAAGCTGATAATTGAAATATGCCAAGTGTCTAAAAAAATGGGCATACCACTGATTTGAAATGATAAATGCTATTAATTTAAGCTTCATAGAATGCAAACATTTTTTAAGTTGTTAAAAATTGAAATGTTTTTAAATGTCATTGTTGCTTTAAAAGCATTGTGTTTAATTAATCATTTTTAATTACTGAACATCTTTGTTTCGTCGGATTAAATGTTAGATTTTTCACAATATTCAGAGATAACATATGAATAAGGGCTTAACGAAATAGTGCATAAAAAGGAAGTCTGTTTTCTCCGAATAAGTATCAAGATGTTAAATAAGAACAGATTCCTTTATATTATGCTTTATATCTGGACAATAGAATAATTAATAATTTTCTAAATGATATTTTATAATAAATGTTTATACTATATAAAATTAAAAAGTACGTTGTAGTGATCAGTAATATATAGATTTTTTTGAGACTGAATCATGTGACATTACATAAATGTATATTTCACATTTTTATAGTTTTGAAATTGTATTGTGTCTTCATAAAAATATTTCATTACTATTGTTGAATACAATTGCTTTCTTACATTAGAAAAACTTTATTGAAATCTGATTATAAATTTGATTCTATAAGTATGTAACGTCATCAATATATTATCAATGAATTTTTAAATTTTTTTTATTAAATTTCCTTAATTAACTTCTGGTTATTTTGCATTCTACATGATATTGAAGAAAAAGCAAAAGATTATATAACAAAAAAAAAAAAAAAAACTATATTTAAAATTTTTAAATTGTATGGAATATTATTTTTGTTTCATAACAAAATTTAACTAAGATTAAGAGAAATAAAATGCTAAAACATTTGTAATAAATACATCAAGTATTTTCCTTATCAAATTTGTAAAATATTTGTTTGAGAATTTTAAACAATACATTAATATATGCAACCTAATTTTTATCAAATTTCATTTTGAATGATGAGATTGACAACATTTAACTATGGATGTTTTCATTTTAGTTCATAAGTGATTTTTAAATGACTTTCTTCTTTTTCTTCTTCTTCTTTTTTTTTTAAAAAAAAATAAATAAAAAAAGACTTGTTAAGTATATACATTACGGTTTTTATTTGCAAATGTTCAAATTTAAAAAAATTTCTAATTCAAATAATCATGTCTGTCTAAAAGTCGTGAAACATTTTTTGGATGTTTAAACAATGGAAAAACAGATTTTGATCTACTATCATGGAAGAAATTTTTTACTTTCCTCTCCTTTCTGTTTCGGTTTCAAAGCTATTTTGCAGAAATTTTAATTAAATATTATATTCTTAAATTATCTATATTAAATTAAATTTTTTTTTGAATAAGTGAGATTAAATTGATTGTTATTTGTAGAATAAACATTTTTGTGATTTAGAGCTTGTTTACATATTTATTTCCACTATCTGGATTAAATCTTTCCCATAATTATTAAAGAACTTTTACGGATTTAGAATATTTAAGTCCTGCTTAATAAGGCTCCAGAAATGAATTGCTCTTTACTTATAATTTAAAGTAATTAACTGATTTTAATACATATGAGTAGCATTTCTTCACTTAAATCTCATCGTTCATTATGCTAGATTATTTTGCAACATATAAAAAAAATCGGAAAATGAAAGGAGGTATTTTTATTCGTATAATGCCTCCTTATACGAATAAAAATGCCTCCTTATAGCTATATATTATACTAATCGTGGATTTTGCTTTCTGTATTCATGAAATCATATACATCGAAATTATAGACAATCTTTTGATTGTGTCTAGAATATGGAAAATTCTGTCTAATCAATCACATATGAATTATATTTTTGCCGGCTTAAGGAGAAGAAATTGTGTATATGAACTTTGCTCAATACAAATTAATGATTAGTCATACTGTTATATTTGTCTTTAATATTGTTGTTTTATACTGGAAAAAATTTATTGAAACAGAATTCATTTCCTGTGTATTGCAAACTATATTTGCTTCTCTTTCAAATTTGTATCCTGTGTAATTTTTTAGGCATTGCATTTGCCTAAAGTTTAAATATTAAGCCTGTCTATATTACTAGTTATATGGAAAGAGTCACATGTTATGTAATTTTTCAAATGCTTGTACAAAATTGAAATTGGGGATTGTGGTAAATAGATATATCTAATAATTTGCTGGGTATGTGTTTGAAAATAATTGCTGTTGTGGCTTATGGATTATCAATTGTTAGCTTATAGATTTGTTTCTCTGTTATATTTTCTATTCTGCATAATTTATTAAACATTGAATTTTGTGACTAAGCTTCAAATATTGCACCTGTGTCCATTGCATAATTCTCTGGGGAGAGTCTCATGTTAAAAATTAAGATTGTATTGTGACAAACAGAAATATCTGATAATTTGCTGAGTATGTGTTTGAAAATAATTTCTATGGTGGCTTATGGATAATCAATTGGTGGCTTACGGATTTGTTTCTCTGTTATATTTGTGTTCTGGATAATTTACCAAACATTGATCTCTATGCCTATGTAAATATATAATCTGTGTTCAGACTTATTAATTTCATTAATAGAAACAAACACTCACACACTGAATTGTAAAAATCAAGTACAATATCTAAATATTTTTAAATTAAAAAAATTTCCTGACATCTATCCAAAATATCTTATTATACCAAAAAATCGGAGTAAAAGAAACTTTTAAACATGCATGGTCAGAAAAATGAAAAGTTATGGCGAGTTCAATGGATTTTGAGAGCATACACGAATTCTATATTTAATTTAAAAATATTTTATCAATCTAATTAATGAATTACAGTAACATTTTGCATTCTACACTTTTTTTTTCTTCAAGTGGTATCGCTTTTTTTTTTAATTTCAATGGCTTCTTCGTATGTATGTTTTACAATCCACTTTAAAGTATGGATCTAATTTTAATTATTTATAATGTGAAGAATGTGATAGTAGAGTCGTTATTCAATCAATGTTTAAAGTATTTTTCTAATGAAGTAATTAAATGAGTTTCACATCATGAATGGATACCATAACATGGTTCTTAGTTTATTAAAATAAGACATCTTTTGTCACACCTGCCCGAACTCCCATGTGTGGCATACTGATTATGGGATGTTTCATTTGAGTCAACTGAATAATTCGCTCATTATCCTTGGTTTTTAATTTGCTCATTATCTTTCAACCGATGTTTTTATCGATGCCTTCTCTCAATAAGGAAAATTGGACATGTTCTAATGGCAAATTTTGCTGTAAAATCATTTAGGTATAATGAGATTATCTTAGCGTTATAAACAGATTCAATGTTATAATATTTTATTTATTCTCAATTTTGCAATGAATCTACATTGTAATTTTTTTGCATTATCCTACATTAGAGACATTATTAATATTCGATGATATATTTCCTTAATAGAATAATTAATCCTTGTAATGTCTCAAATTTGAAATAATTTCATAAAATTCTGAATTCTTCATAAATTTAAGTTCATAAAAATTTAAGATAGGGTACTAGAGTAATCTTAAATATTTGACTGCATTTATAAATTATCAGTAATAAGTAGAAAATCTTAATTTTAAAAAATAAGTAAGCATTTAAATTAAATAATAATTTATTTTTTTCCCCTAATATTTCCTGTCTTCTGTTTGTGTTTTAATTTTCTTGCCTCTATTATTTATTTATAAATTTCTTTACTCTGTAAATGTAAAAACAAATATAAGTCACTTAGAATACACATTTCGATTATGGAAATTATTGCTTTAAGTACTTCAAATCAGATATGATTCTCGAAAATTGGCAGTATTTCTTCATTTGAGATAAGTAATCTGAACTTAATTTTTAAAAATAAATATAAATGAAATAACACATTTATACTCATATACAAAAATAAAAATGACAAATACATTTTCACATACCTTAATGTGCTCACTTTTGTCTTTTTTATGAATAAAAAATTTAGAATATTTCATTGGCAAGCGTTTTTCGAATGGGATCCTCTTCATTGTATTACTCATATACATTAATTTAATAGTCGCTATTTTCCCAAGAAACTTGCACAGAAGCACAATACCCACTACTTCCGAATTTTTAATTTAAATAGATCCCTTCATTAAGGGGTATAATCAGTAAGATTAATACATACTCTTGCTATCTTTTGATACTCTAGGCTTGTTAGTTCAACTTAACTGTATCTGCATTATATTTATAATTTTCTCTGGAATTTAAATAAACGTCTCTTTTAACATTCCAATATTTGATTCTTACTTCTCATATTCTCCAAAGCCGGGTTCAATTGATAACAGTTCACGATTACACATCTATGAAAAATTCATTATAAAATACTGTTTTTTTTAAAATCTGATGAATCTTTGTTATAAAGTTTTAAATTATAAACTGATGCTAACTTAAGAATTTGTATTATTAATAAGATGTTTTCTAATATGAGATATGAATTATTATAGAATGATAAAATAATAATTTTTAACACATAAAAAAAACGATTCTTTAACAGCTTGAAACATTAATACAATATTAATGATGTAGAAATTAAACAAAAATTTAATTCTAAAAAGTCAATTTAAGCTTACAAAAAAATACATTTCATGAATGTATATTTTGCTCTATATTATTAAAGCATTTAGTTAATTCAATCAAAATCAGCAAGGTATTTTTTATTTTATGATGATTAGATAAAAAAACGCTAATAATTTGTTTACAAAAATAATTTTTTTTAATTCTTTCATTAAATTTAGCACTTTTAATCATTTAAACTAAAAGCAAAAATATTTCATTAAAGGAAATAAAATTACGAAAAAAACTTAATAAATATTCTTTGTAAATATTTAATTATTAAAATATTGTCATTAAAGACGCTTAAGGATATATATATATATATACACACACACACATTTTATGTACTTGTGAAATCATCCTATTTAACACGAAAACATTTATATTTTAAGTATTTTAAACAAAAATTTCGACTGTAGTCTACATCGTATCCCCTTAAATTTTCCTTGTTTGTTAAAATTATGTAAAAAATTAATGCACAAATTTTTAACTAATAAGTGTTGATGTATAGTTTACAGAAAGTTTTCTTTATGCTATTGCTTTTATTATTTTAGAAATGATTTCATAATGTAAAATACATTTTGTTGTTTTTAAAAAAACTACTGCAATAGTTGAAATAGACTAATATTTGAACAAACTTACGAACTTATTAATATAACAATTTGAAATCACAACTGTTTTAAAATCAAGAATATGCAATTTGATTTAGTTATGCCATTAAAATTCTAATGTTAAATTTCATAGAAATATTTTCTCTATATATGATAAACCTTTCTTTTTATGTCTACTATTTTTTCATAAATTCTTCCAAGGGCAGTAAAACTCTTCTATCTCTATTTTACGATATAATTCATTAAGTTAATTAAATGCTACTTTAACAAATCTAAAATTATTTTGTGCAAATAAAAATAATTTAAGTTTGTTATTTTTAAAGTGATATAATAAAATAATCGTAATTCTAATATTTTTCTGTAATTGTTTGCAGTTATTATAATATGTTTTGGTTTTAAAAATCCAACACAGTAATGAGACGAAAAAATTTAGTAAATTCATATTCCATAGCAATGTTATTAATATAAAAATTATATTTCCTATATATATGCAATTCTATTTATAAAACTAAATTTATATTCCTGGTGAATGGTTTTCAATTGTGTCTAATTGTATAACGATGGTAATCAATATAAAAATATGTATATTTTTTGAATTTATAAATATTTTAAACTTAAATTTGTGTTTCAATTTTAATGTAATGTACTTGTTCTAATCAAGGAAATTGCTGTTTCGTATAGTTACGATATTAAAAATCTAATATTAAATTTCATATAACTACTTTAATGAGAGAGAGGCAAAAAAAAAAAAAAAAAAGTTGACAACTTTAAAATCTTTTTTTTACAATCGTTTACAACTCATTGTATTACAAATTGTAAAACTTTAATACAATTTACATAAAACAATTTTTCTAAAACAATTAATACAATTTTTCTAAAACTTTTGGTTTGTTAAATTCAATGTGATATTTTATTGAAAACAATAAAAGAAAAAAAAAACTAGACATTTGATGGTTTTACACATGCAAATTTTGTTTAACTTTCGCCGATGTAACAGCGACGGCGAAGATTTCAACAAGTCTACTCTTGATGACTCATAAATCCTGTGCTCAGGTCTTGTATTCTAGGGGGTGTTGGTATACGTGGGCGATCACCTAAATGACACGCCCCAGATCCATCTCCTCGTTCATGTATCACTGATATTACCTGAAATCTGCGCCTATCACGATCTTGTTTTCTTAGGGAGGGAGGGTCTTGTGTTGGGTAAAGTGCGCAAGTTTTTTTTTTTTTTTATTTTTTTTTATTTAGAATAGGGATTTAATAAAGAAGCAACTCAGAATTTGTAAATGAAATTGATAATTTTCCCATTGCTCCCAATTTTGTGTCGTAGGATAAGCGTGCGCCCATCAGAATTTTTCTGATTGCTGAATTTACGATTGTGTAAATAGAGCCTGAAAATAATTTGTAAACATGTCGAATTTTTGAATTCTTATTTAAAAGTAATTAAAACTATAGTTTAAGGATTTTAAGGGATTCATAATTTTTGGTAGTTAGTTTTTTTTAATGTGTATTGTAATTTATATATATTTACCGAGTCTAGAGTTCTAGAATACTAATGTTTTGAGCGAAATGAAAGATGCGTGTTCTATTCTATCTGTACTTAAATTCGTTACTTTAATTGATATCTAAAAACGCGAAAGTTCCTTGCAATCAAGCCACACATTATTTTCTATAAATAATTCTCTAAGTGATTTAATTTTAAAACCATGTTTCAAAATATTTTACTTTTAAATAAAAAAAAATAATTACGCCAAATTTGCGTTTGGTTAAAAATTTGACATATCTATCAATAAACAAAACTTAAAACAAATTTCAAAATATTTTAGAATTATGTTTTTTATCGTTCCTTTTAGATTTTTTATATTCTAATTTAGTTACATTTTTACTTATCTGTCGGCTGATTATATTTTTACGAATTAACTCAACAGAACAAGGCTTAGTGGCAAAACTCTGGTGTCCCGGGCAGGTTTACTTCATGTCCAATAAAAATAAAATTTCTTTTCATAGATGACAAAAAAAATTTAAAAATAATTAACTGTGATGTATTGTTTTGAAAAATGTTATTTGTTTCTGTATTGTGTGAAAAGAAAACCATAAAAAATGTAATGGTCTATTAATAAGTAATACAGTCATCGCATTGTCTTGTCTTGTGGGCATGCGCGAAGCTTTGCTTGCTAAAGAGTATTTGCAGTCAAATTGCGAATAGTAAAAGCAAGAAGACACGACTAAAAATGCCTTTATTTTAAGTGAAGAGAAAAATGGCTCACGCTTCTGGATCAAATTAAGAATACTCATATAGCACGTGATCAAAATAGCGGCGTACGCCTTCTGCCTACTTGAAGCAACAGCAGAGAGGGTTTTTTTTTTCAATGAGCAATAATGAACTTATGATAAAGATTTATGCTATGGACTTATGGTATTTAAAGAAGAAATCTACGATTAACATTACCCTGTGAAGATTTTTCTACAAAATTGAAACCAAAAATTTAAAAAAAAAAAAAAATCTAAAAAAAACTCCTGGGTAATGATTATCTGCCGAAAAGTTTAATAAGCACCGGTAACATTTCTGAATTTTTCTGGAACCGAGTTTTACATTCAAAGCACAACGACGATGAAATTCGATTGTGCATCTATGATCGTTTTTTTCATGTCGTACGGTTTTTTCCCTCGATACTGAATGTGCGTGTGATATAGAAGTTGAGACCCGAAATATTGTTCTCATCATTCTAAATGAAATGCACGTCATGAAAATAATTCTTTTTTTTACATGACTGCATTAAATGAGAGAGGCGAAATACATGTTTTCTTTCCTCTTCCCCTTAATAGAAATCTCGATTTTCGTTGTTTTTTTTAATATGAAGGATGGATTTAGCAGGCTGCTCAATAAGGCGTTATATAATTGCATACTGCGCTTCTTAATAGAATTTCTGTAATACAGAATCCAGCATCTTAGAATATTTTTTTCCGTTACGTGTGGCTTCGAGATCCGATGAAATTAAAACAAAATACATGTTTCCTTGCTCCTTCAATAGAAATCTCAATTTTTGCTCCTTTTATACAATCTTAATTTTTGTTTTTTAACAATATTTTGTTACAGGAAATGAGAGGGGCGTAACATCTGTTCACTCTATAGAAATTTCAGTTTTCTATAGAGTGTTCCTTTAAAATATGAAGGATGGATTTAGAAACCGACGATAAATTAAATAAGGCGTTATATAATTCATATGACGCTTCTCAATGCCATCTTGGAATATATACATATTTTTTTGGTATATCCGTACATGTGGCGAGTGTCTTCCAATGAAATGGATTGCGAGGAGAGAAACGCATTTCCGTTTGATGCAATTCCTGTAATATGTTACAGGATCCTGTTTCGAGAAGTTATATATTTTTTATTTAGTGTCATATGAAGCGTGTACATAGAAGTTGGGAGTTTGAACCCGAAATCTTTTTCGGCTAATTTTCATTGTTGTGGTACGCTTCTAATAATTTCTTTTAGATAATTGCAAACATCCCATACTCCGAAGCATTCGATGAGATTATCGATGCAATTACAACGATCGAAACGTCTGATTTTTCTTTTCTGTCTTGGAGCCTTGTATCGTGTTTCAGTGATTGCATTAAATGGTGCGAGGGAAAACACACACATATTTCACATTCATTCCTCTCGACATTTATTTCTTTTGCAAGGTTGGATTTGTTTATTTATTTCTACAAGAGGAATGAAGAATTTAGAAATTTGTAATCATTGGAAGGAAAGTGTTTCCTATTCGAAGAAGCTCTTCGTCGCACCAGAAATCAGTATAAAATTCTCAAATTCTCAAAGATTGTTATTTGTGTGTAATAAAAGAAAATAGGTAGACAATTATTAGCATGTTTCTTTCAATACATTTATGAATCTAGCTGAATAAACGTTTTGAGCGTGATCATTCTTGAATGTAATAGGTTAAAAATAATAGCTATAAATGAAACACGAAATCCTTTATAAATTGCAACTCTCAAGATAACTTGTTTATGAATATAAAAAAACAATCGTTGAGTGTACCAAAAAATTATTGTTTATGAACGGGATGAATGTTACAAATTTAGATATAATGCTTATCAGCAGCGATATGAATTGGCATTTTTTTATATTACTCGCAGTTTCGATGAGAACTAATTTCTGTCACAACATAAAACGAATAGACCAGCAAGTTTCCCAAAATGCGTTGCATTTACAAATTTGATGAAATCCGCTTCATTCTACGGAATACCGTTATCGGTAGGGGGAACAAAAAACTAATTTCTCTCAATGTTTTCCAATCTTGAATGATTCGTTACAATGGATAATAGAAAAATGAAAAATGTCGCGTGAATTGTATTTATGATTTCATGGAAGAGAAGGATAATTACACTAGTTTTAAGGCATGTAAAATGTAATGCGTGACATTTTGAATGAGAGAGTCGTGTGGGAGGGAAGGACGTCATTTCACAGGTATCTCTCAACCATGGTATTTCGAAAAGTACTGTGGTCCGACTTTGTCTTAGAAATTAACATAACCCGATGATGACAATTGCAATCAAAGAAATAATTAGTGCCATGAAAATATTTTTCGGCAGACTGTATTATGCTGTATTAATCATTTTTAGTATGAACTACTGAATGGAGTATGATTTAGTATGAGCCATTTGGGAGAAATGCGGAAACCAATGCGGATTAGGTAGCTTGAAGAAAGATTTGAACGCGTCATGTAAAATTGCTTTCTTTATAACATGGCGTCATTTATCAAATAAAAGCAGCAATGCCAGTAAAAGAGGAGTTCCGATATATTTGAAATTGCCGCTGATAAGAGATATGGAATACAGGCCCCAGCAGGAGTGAGAGGTGATTCTATACATACATTTTTTGATAAATGATCCTCGTACAATATTTTTAAAGAGTTTCCTTCAAAAAAATTAATTCCTATATACATTGCCTCTGGTCCCGTTGATTTCTAACATAAACGAATATTGAAATTAACCTGATAAACGCAATGTTTTTCCCTTATCGTAAAGATTATTATCATTTCTTACTGCTCTCCTCTTCACCACGAAATGTGTAGCATTTGATTAATAAAGGCACCCCCTCCCCTCGCCATGAAAGAAATCTATTAAAAATAAGCGAAGCGAACGCATCACGGAGCATTTGAAGGAAAACAAAAATGTATTCAGTGCAGACAGGTCAAACGGAAAGAGAGTAGCGGGAATTCATTTTATTTATTATTTTAATGTGATGACGTTTTTCTCGCCGCCGCCGAAATGTATCAGGCCAAGTTTTTAAAATTCAATAAAACAAATAACTCCTAATACAATTCACGTGGGAGCAAAATGATTTTTTATTTATTCTTTTTACAATTATGAAACAATTAGTTTTTTTTAAAAAAGTGTGAGTGGGAGAGAATAATTATTTAAGAAAATAGCTATGCTTTTAATATATTTTTTTGGGGGGGGGGGAGTTAACACGTTACACTTAAACTAATAGAAAGGAGGGGAAATGAAAATACCAGTCTTGAATGTTTCAACATATGATATGCTTCTTGTTCGGTGGTGTGAGGAGTCTTTATAATATGACGTCACATCACTTCACTCGGGGTAGTTATTATACTGCCAGAGCGTAAAATATGAACTGTGGAAGCTTGCTCACTTCCCACACTTTGAGGGATCCTGGAAGTGCTATAAGAAGATCTCAGCATTACGAAATTGTCTCGCCAATTTTAATATGTCGTACGGCTTTTTCCCCCTTCGTATGTGTGTGTTAAAAACTGTAATCATTTCAAGCATCGTGTGATTGCAAATCAATTAAACGATGAGAACAGGTACGTATACACACACACACACACACACACAACACACACACACACACACAACACACACACACACAACACACACACACACACAACACACACACAACACACACACACACAACACACACACACAACACACACACACACACAACACACACACACACACACACACACACACAACACACACACACACACACACACACACACAGAATCAGCTCATCATATTTTAAGCTGCTTGGGACTTCTCTGGGAGGAAATTTTCCCGTCTCCTCTCCTTCTTTCCGGGTTTGATTCCACATCAGGGACCCCGTGAAGTGATGCTCAAGTGTCATTGCATGAGCTCACGGTTCTGATTTCACATCAGGAAAACCGTGGAGTGATGCTCAAGTGTCGTTGCATGAGCTCACAGGTCAGATTTCCCATCAGGGACCCCGTGGAGTGATGCTCAAGTGTCGTTGCATGAGCTCACGGGTGTAATTTCACATCAGGGACCCCATGGAGTGATACTCAAGTGTCGTTGCATGAGCTCACGGGTCTGATTTCCCCTCAGGGACCCCATGGAGTGGAGCTTAAGTGTCGTTGCATGAGCTCACGGGTCTGATTTCACATCAGGGACCCCATGGAGTGGAGCTCAAGTGTCGTTGCATGAGCTCACGGGTCTGATTTCACATCAAGGACCCCGTGGAGTGGAGCTCAAGTGTCGCTGCATGAGCGCTCACGGGTTTAATTTCCCATCAGGGACCCCGTGGAGTGATGCTCAAGTGTCGTTGCATGAGCTCACGGTTCTGATTTCACATCAGGGACCCCGTGGAGTGGAGCTCAAGTGTCGTTGCATGAGCTCACGTGTCTGATTTCACATCAAGGACCCCGTGGAGTGATGCTCAAGTGTCGTTGCATGAGCTCACGGGTCTGATTTCACACCAGGGACGCCGTGGAGTGAAGCTCAAGTGTCGTTGCATGAGCTCACGGGTCTGATTTGTAGGGCTGGTAGTTGTTCAGTGAAGCACCTATCTGGAATGTTCAAAACATAGTCTATTGGGTTCATGCCCAGAGAATATTCAGGCCATTACATTTGTAGGATTTCTTCTTCCAAGAAGAAATCATTCATCAAGTTAGCACGATATTATCTTGTAATATGAAGTGCAATGCGAATATGTAATATGAATATATTGCTGCAACATAATTGACTTCAATATGTTTGTGGAACTCATCTTTGTATCAGTGACATGTCAAAACTCCAACAGAATGACATGGAGATTGATATGCACATCAATGTTGATGCCAGCATAAACCATCACTCTCCCGGCTGCCAAATATGACACTTTAGTGCATGAACAGAGGATTGTTTCTAGTGCCCCATTCCCACCAGATAAAAATGTGCCTGTTATCTAGTGAAGAGCAAATAACAGGATTCGTCAGAGAAAAGAATATTGTAGTATTCATTTGTTCTCCAGAGCAAGCTTGGCTTGTCCAAGTGTGTACGACAAAAGTTTGTTTGAATTTTATCATACAGATCTCTATTTTACAGAAGTCTATAGATAAATGTGGGACTGAAACTCAGCAGTTGAAAATAAATTAATCCTAAAACTCCATTGGAACTTCTAACCTTTCTAATCTCATACTGAGAAGATGTTTTCATAAGTATATGAATTGCCATTCAAATACTCTTTAACTGTTTCTACATCAACTGTAAGCTGCGAACGTTCGTTCAGCAAATTAAAATTAGTTTTGCGTATTTACGATCCACCATGAGTCAAAAGAGTCTAACTGGTTCAACATTTTTAAGTATAGAAAAATTACGATCCACCACGAGCCAAAACCATCTAACTGGTTTAACATTTTTAAGTATAGAAAAATTACGATCCACCACGAGTCAAAACCATCTAACTGGTTTAACATTTTTAAGTGTAGAAAAATTACGATCCACCACGTGTCAAAACCATCTAACTGGTTTAACATTTTTAAGTATAGAAAAAATACGATCCACCACGAGTCGAAACCATCTAATTGGTTTAACATTTTTATGTATAGAAAAAGAAAATTTTGAAATAATCAACTTTGATGAAGTAATTGATCAATTCGCCTTAGCAAAGGCAAGAAAAATGTGCATAGTGTTATTAAATTAGATTGTAAATATTTACATCTACTTATATCTATAATATATATTGAATTATTTTCTGACTAAATTTCTTTTAAGAAATAATTGTATTAGTATATGAAATAAATAATAACATTTAATTAATTTTAAATCACTAAGTCCGATTATTCTTTTGATACTTTTCCGAATTCATTATAAGTTTTTATTCTAAACTAGAATTAAATTTTATTTCAAATTTAAATCTTACCGTGCGATTTTAAATTAATATATTTACGATTATTTGATAATAAATACAGCATTCCATTATTATTCACATTATATTCTTATTAGAAGTATACTTTTATTTATTATAATGTATTATATTTATGTATTATAATATATATTATTATAACTTAATATATTTTATTCCCATATTTATATTGTATTACTATTTTTTCAAAGGGGCACACCAAAAAATGTATCGTACCCGGGCGCTACGCTACTGAATACACTTCGTAATTCAATATCTTTTAAGTAAAATGAATATTTCTCGAAATTAACGAATGTAATAATACTAGAATCATGTTGCTAAAATAAAATATTTATATAATTTTGTATAATTATGTATAATATTTGTATAATTATGACTGTATCCTGAGGTATGCTGCTTTACTTTAATCACGTGATGTTTTCTGTCGGGTACACTAAGATTAATAGATGGACACTAAGCACTAAGGGTACACTAAGATTAATGATAAGAATGAGATGATATTCTTTATACCAGAATTAATTCCCTTTTTAGTGAATTCATTGAGGTTTGTTCAAGTGACCCCAGTTTTTATTTTAACGCTGCTTACACTTATACGGTCGCTCACATGTGTGATTCCTCAGGTGAGTCTTGAAATAGCTTGAGTTACGTGACCACAATGCTTGCACTCGTACGGGGTTTCTCGCCTGTATGAATCCTCAGGGGATTCTTGAGACCTCTTGCAAGAGAGAATATTTTAAGCCGCTGATATTGCACTCATCCTTTCTCTCATCCTCTTTGGGAATACTTAAGTGGTGTTTGAGATCATTAGACTGAGAGAAAGTTTGACCATATTTCTTGCATTCATACAATCATTCTCCAGTATGCATCCTTATACGATTCCTTGAGGTGCATTGATAGTGTGAGTGAATGCTTGATTAGATTGCTTGCATCATTCACTTGTGTGAATCTCATGAATCTTGCAATCGTAAGCCCGGGAGAATCCGACACCACTTAAATAAGAAATAACATGGCCTAACCGCCAGAACAGGAAGTTGCTGCGGCATCATCAAAAGAAGACCTGTCTTGCTAGACAGGAATGAGAGAATCTTTATATTTTGGACGTAAAACGTGTTAAGATGCGTACAACCGTGACCTACGAGAATTACTAGTTTACTAGTAATCGAGAATACTAGTAATCGAGAATTATTACTAGTTTACTAGTAATTCTCGATGTTACAACTCGATTTAGTTACAACTAGTTTTTTTTTCAAATTATCGTTATCTTAATATTACTTTAACATGAAAAATAATTCAATAAATAAAATCTTTGGCACATTTACGAACTTAATAATGGCCAACATTACGAAATGACAAATACACAAATTACGAAATGAATATTTTAGTTTCAAAACATAAGATTTGTTCAATACAAGTAGTTTTTTTCAAACTATCGTTATCTTAAAAGTGCTTTCTTAACATGAAAAAATAATTCAATAAATTAAATCTTTAGCATTTATGAACTTAATAATGGCCAAACTAAATATCCAGTAAATTAATATTGGAATGTATACCAAGTACAATAATCTACTTTTTGACAACAATGCACGCAAGGCTTAGCAATTATGATAATTAGTACAAGTTTTAAATAATGTAATTTTTAAAAAGATAAAGTATAAATTATAAGCATTTTCTCACTCACCTTCAATGAAATTCTTTGTTTGTGATTATTACATCAATGTACTTTCTTGCATACAAATTTTCTGACTTAAAAGTTTATGAATAATCCACGATCATCGAGTTGGTAAACACTAACCAGTCGCTTTGAGAGTCTCCCCAAATGTGATGACTCATGCAACCGATTCTCTTCAGTCCTGTAGTCTCGAAGGTCACGGTACAACGCAGTGGTGTTTTTAGGACTTTTTAAAGATTTTCGGATTCAGCTTATTTGATTTTAATAATGATTTCTCTTGAATTTTATTTTCATGGGTAGTATGTTCCTCCCTCCCCCCCCAAAAAAAATGCTGAATTTTGTCATCTAGGTGCTGGTTCCTTAGGACAATTTTGGAAATTACGACAGCGGTAATACTAATGTCAGTGTATTTAAATTTCCAAGGGACAAAGAACTTTAAAAAAAATGGATTTTCATTACTCTAAGAAAGGATTTTTAAACAAAAAGTTTCCGACATTTAATTATCATTCTTTTTTAAAATGCATGAGTTTACTCATTACAATAGAAATAACTGAATGTTTAAGTTAAGTGTTTTACGAATATTTTTAAGGTTAAGAGAAACTACGGTATAACATTGTTTATTATAAAATTATTTAAAAAAGGAAAAGAAATTGTTTGTATAAACGTGTAAGGGGATACGTAAAAAATAAGTTTAATAATAATTAAATGTGTAATCCGTTAGTATGTCATATATATATATATATATGTATATATATATATATGTATATATATATATATACTACATATATGCATACATATATATATACATATATATATATATATATATATATATATATATATATATATATATATATATATATATATATATATATATATATATATATATGTATGTATGTATGTATATATATATATGTATATATATATACATATATATATGCATGAATATTAATACACTTTAATATAAAATTAATGTGAAGTCAGCTGTTATTACCATAATATATATTTTTAATGAAAAATCTATTGTTAAATTGCATAATTATAAATTTATTTTTATAGTTCTGCGCTAATTCTGTAATAAAGAACTTATACAAATCTGACATAAAAAGTTGTAAGGAATAAATTTTTTGTTTATCATATTCGTTCACTCATGTGATGCCATTAAATATTTCGATTTTACCAGTTGAAAGTTGGAAGCAATTTCAATTTGTAAATTTGAAATTCAAAACATTTTATTTAGTTTATAAACAAAAGTATACTTCATTTATACAATAAAAGAATTTCTAGGGACAAAAATGAAATACTAACAGTTTCATGTGATGAATTTAAAGCTTTCAAATTTATAAATCATTATAAACATTATAGTTTTATATTAAATAAAAATATATCTTGTGGTAAATAATTTGGAAAAAACACATTTCTTCCAATTTTTATATGCACAGGTTTAAATCATTAAAAGCTTACTCTTTAATAAGGAGAAAAATTATATTAAAAGGGAAAGCACATTTTTTTTTTATCTTTAGTTTGAAATGAGTCTTTTTTAAGTATGTTATTTGCTTCATAAATTTTCTGAAGCAATAAGGATTAATTCTTTAATTTACTTCTTGTGCAAAATACTTTTATCAATCTGCTTTTAAAAAATTTTACTATAGAAATGATGAGATCAAGAAATCGATATTTACTTGAAGCAAAATTTAGGTATAAAATTAAATTTATTGGTAATATGTTTAATTTTCAAAAAATAGGAAATAAATAAATAAAAAAAATATTTTAAATAAAAATATCAAAACATCATAATTTTGTTTTAGGTTTGCGAAATAACATGCTTCATAACATGTCATATAATTGCACTTTAAGGATGATATTGATAGAAAAACATGTATAAGACACTGGAGAGAGTACTTCTGCTTCATTGCGCTATTCAAATTTTTTTTAAAAAAAATGCTGTATCATCCCAATTTTAGCTGGTTGTCCTTCATACTTGCCTTCATATTTGATATAGCTAAAGAGAACTCCGAGAAAAAGTAAATTAAAAAAATTTTGAAAAATAACATGTCACTGAATATATATATATAACGCTATTTTTGTTACTATTTCTTACAATATTTTTTATTACTGCTTATAATTTAAAATAACATAAAGTATGCTTTTAAGCAAATCATACATAAGATTAATGATATGAAGAATAAATTTAATAAATATACGATTAGCTACATTAATATTATTTACATAAAAAATACTATTTCATTTTATTTAATAAATCTTAGCATACTTTTCATCATAGTTCTGATACATACATTTTGTTTTTCATTTCTATTTATGAAAACATGTTCTTCATGTATATTCTTAAACTGCATCCAATAATATAACAATGAATAATCAGTATGGTAAATATGCCTGTATCTTTTTCAAATATTATAAATAAAGTACTTTTCCACTAAAAGTAGTGTTTTATTTTTAATATTTACTTATATATTGCTTTAAAATCAAGAATATGCAATTTGATGTAATTATCACATTAAGTGTTTAAGATTAAATTTCAAAGAGCTATATTTGTAACAATTAACAGGATAAACAATCTCGTTTTTTATGTTTTACCATTTTTCAATAAATAAAGAAAAATCAATTCCAAGAGTAGTAAAATTCTTCTATCTTTATTTAACAATAATTAAATATTACTTAAGTTCATAGAATATACTGAAGTACTTAATATACTTAAGTTAATTAAATATTACTTTAACATATCTAAAACTATTTTCTGCAAATAAAAGTAATTAAACTTCGTTAATTTTAAAGTGATATAATAAAATATTAATTTGGTAACTCTTAAGTATCTTAAATTCTAATATTTTTTTGAAATTGTTTATAGATATTATGATATGTTTCCTTCTTTAAAAAACCCTATACATTAATAAGAAAAAAAATTAGTAAACTTATAATCATCTAAATCAATACTATTAAAAACTTTGTTTCATATTTTTGAAATATATATATATATATATATATATATATATATATATATATATATGACTTTTACTTTCCATTTATAAAACTAAATTTATTTCCTCATGAATGCTCTGAAAATTGTATTCAAATGAATAAAAAATACTATATTTTTTCAAAAGTGCCTATATATTTTTTTTTAAATTATAAATATTTCTAACTTAAAGCAGTGTTTCAATTTTAGAGCAATTTACTTCTTGTTTTAAAATCTAGGAAATGCAATTTGATATAATTGTGTTATAATTATTATTTTTTGTCTTGTGCCAGCTAGGCTGACAATATGGGGTGCGCTGCTCCACTTTTTCATACTGAACCATAATTGGTGTGGAGTCCGACTGCTTCAGTACACACATGCCATAGGAGCCCGTTTAAAGGGTAAGCAACCATTCACACCTCATTCATACACAGAAAGGACAAAGACAGGATAGATAGAGAGAAAAAGTACATCCATGCCCGAGCCGGGACTCGAACCCAGGACTTTCCTATCCGCAGTCAGGCACTCTGACCACTAGACAGAGCAGTCGGCAATTGTGTTATTAAAATTATAATAATTAATTTCATATAACTCTTTTAATAACAACAGGGTAAATAGCTTTAAAAAATCTAACTTTTTTTTATAAAAATAAATATCCAGTAAAACTGTGATGTGTTTGTGATATTTTATTTTATTTACTGTAAAAAAAATTAGTTATTTGATAGTTTTACATACGCATTTTTGTTTTCACTATAACAATGACAGCGAAGATTTCAACAGGTCTTCTATGAATGGTTCATAACTCTCGCACTCAGGTCTTGTATTCCAGGAGGTGTTAGAGAATCCCAGTGCTTGCATTTATACTTCTGGGCTGCTTCCAATTCTCTCAGGACTCTTGAGATTGATATACAAATTACAGTTACCACACAGTCCAAAATCTCGCAATTTTGAATAACAATTGAATGACGATATTGACATCTGATTTTCCTTTCAATCACTCAAGGCTAAGGAAATAGTGATGCTTACAAGAGCTCAGAGGATAATATTTTTCGACTGTGTGGATCATATAATGGAATGGCTGCCACTCATTAACAGGAATGATATCATTACAGAACATTCTATCATCTCCCCAATATATTGAAGAGTATATTTAGAATACATTTATGATCAAATATATATGTAATTAGTATCATAATAATTATCATTCACATATAATTAGTTTCTAATTTCAGAAATTAATTTTACAAATTTATAACTGTAAATTTATGTTTCATATATCGCTACATATATTTTCACAAAAAGCCTTTTTCTTATTTGGTGTCCTTTTAAAGATAAGGAAGTGTATGTCGTCACATGTTAATCTTTTGCATAAAAATGAGTTAACAAAAGCTAAAAAAAACTACGTTCTCTTGTTTAAATTTGTTTCAATAATAGATTAATATTGGCAAATTATTTAATGAGTGTATGGAATGTAGTTATAAAAGCAAAAATAAAAATAAGGATTACTTGTTAAAATCTGCCTTCATTCATTTCCCTTAGACTCTGGCAAAGCGGAAATATAATAGCTAAAAAGAAAATGAGTTTTTACATAAGAACTTTTGAATAATAAACTGAAAATTAGTCCAATTCCTGTCATATATGGAACGTAGAAGTAAATTGTATTTCTTCCTCCAGGTGCAAATTTTTTAAATCTTTCAAATTAAATAAGTAATTTTTTATTATATACCCCAAAATAGTGTTTAATAATATATATTTCATTTCTTCTTGGAAATAATTTCTAAATCATTGCAAACTGCACTTTTATACTATTTACAAAAAGAATAAAATCTCTAAAATTTATCATGAATATATTTTCATTCTGTATTCAATTTTATCAAGCAAGTAACATTGAGAAATTTATTTCTTATTAATTTATAATGTTTCAAAGGAAGAAAAAATATACAAATAATGCAATTTCTTCGGGCCAGAAACAGAAAATTTAATAATTTCTCTTTTAATAAAACACTGCAAAGTTTTGTAAATACATGAATGTATACTTTTATGCATAATTAAATCTTGATTTAAATTATTCAGTGAAAACAATTCATTATTCATTGAAATCGAAATAGTAACCGTAAATACAGCTTCAATATACATAGTAACAACAAGTGCCTGGTTTTTAATTTATCATAACTCTTTTATATAATGTACTGTTAAATTATTTTGATTTTTAAAATTAATTTATCGAGTCTTAACTTATAACTTTGATACCGTTTAGTAAAGGCATGGCGGCTAAAAAACATTTTAATATTCAAGCGTAAAATGTCTTTCAGGAAGACTTTCACAAAAAAGAAGTCGTCTTTACTTGTCAAAGAATAGCAACATGGAAAACTGACAAGCATTCGCCTGGAGAGAGCTGAATCTAAAATGCGCTGCTTGCTTCATGTTGTTCAACTGTGATCGAACCTGACATTTTATGCTTCAAAGAGAAATTTTTCGACAGCTAAAGAATGATGAGCTTATTTTAGGATATTTTGTCACTGAAATTTTATTTTACTTACATCTCAAATTAATTTAAAATCTCCACAGTCGGATAAGGAATCAAGTATTTTTCCACTATAACGTAATATTCCATTAAAGTTATTCAAAGACAAAAATTTAAACATAAATTTTATCTCCAAAATTGTTTTAAATTGCTGAGATAAATGAATTTTAAACATTTTTCTTTGTAACTCAATGATATATTGACAACGCATATTAGGAACATCTTAATGCCGAAAACCGACGATATCCACAGCTAATGATGCTTTCTTGGGGGACATTTCATAGATAAGGCGGCAAATTTCTGTGTCGCCTAGAAACACTGAAATTTTCAAGCACTTTGCACATGACAAACAAATTCTACACGAGGCACATGTAGAAATCATGAATGAGGCATCCATCTTCCGTTTTTCAAAAGTTACTGGGATTGAACCCGCGACCTTGATCTTCGAAAAGCAATATCCAACAACAAAACCACTGTTAGCGCACAAATTGTGATGTTTATATCCTTAAAAATAATTGATTCGAGCTTGATTATTTTGTAATTTTCACATAAAGTCTTAATGAATAAAGAAACTTTCGAAGACTGTGATGAAATAGAAATTGTGTGTTAATATTTTCCATTAATGGTGTATATCTATTTATAAAGGCACTAATTAAATATATAGATGAAATTTATGGTAAAAATATTCCGATTATACATAAAAAGGAAAAACTAGTGTGAATTTTAAGTAGTAACCTCTTTTTTAAACAGTAAGATGATGAATTTCTATAAGAAATTAGGCTATGTTTAATTTTTTCTTCAATTCGATGCATGCACCCAGAAAAAGTGTATTCATATGGTATCAGGATGGTTAGCAATTCGGATTTCAGATGAATAATTTGTATCTTTGGAGTCCATCGTCAAATAGTGATACTCTTAGTGGTTCAAAATCCCCCTTAAACTCTTGACCTCTTTATCCGTTTCCACACACACACACACATATATGATAAATATGCTTTCGAATACATATGTATAACCACTTGAATGAGATTTATTGAAAATTTCTTTTGTCTTTTTCTTGGATTGAAAATTTCTTTTGCCTTTTTCTTGGATTGAAAATTTAGAAAATTTCACTGACACACGTTTTCACATGGAATCACACCCATTGTGTTACTATTATATACATTATCAATTTAACATTCACAATTTTTCTAGGAAATTTGTACTGTTGCACAATATTGATCAGTTCCGAATTTGAAATCTAAATCCTTCCTTTTGTTAATAGGGTGCGATCAGTGAGATTAATATATCTTTTTTCTGTCTTTTGGGACTATGCTTGTTAAGTAATTTCAACTTAACAATATGTGTACACAAAATTTATTATTTACTTTAGAATAGTTAAATATCTCCTTTAACATTCCGATACTGATATTTCTTCTCATAATCTCAGTACTTAGTACGATTGCTACAGTTTATGATAACACATTCATGAAACTTATAAATAACCACTATCCTCTTTTTTTCATAAGTTTTCGAAATAAAATTTTAAGAAATAAACTCTGACTTTTAAGCTAAGGATTTAAAGTTTCAACAGGACGTTTCTAATACGAGAAATAAATTCTTTCAGGATAATAAAATAAAAGCATAAAAAGACGATTGCTTAATAGCTTAAAGCATTAGTACAAAATTAATGTTGAAATTAAACAAAAATTTATATTTTGTAATACAGTTTATGTTTAAAAAGAACAACTATGATGAATATCGACTACTTTTTAGTCAATATAATTAAAATGTTTGATTAATTCAATCAAAATTAGTTAGATATTTTTCATTTTATAATGTGATTAAACGAATAAAAAATTTAATACTCTTACAATTTTTTTTAAAATTCTTTCATTAAATTTTGCACTTCTAATTATTTATATTACAAAATACATATATATATATATATATATATATATATATATATATATATATATATATATATATATATATATATATATATATATATATATATATATATATATATATATATATATATATATATATATATATATATATATATATATATATATGTATATATATATATATATATATATACATATTTCATTAAAAGAAAAAAGTTACAAAAAAACATAAATATTTTAATAAATGAAAAATACTAAAATATTTTTGTAGATATTTAATCACTAGAATACTATTAATAACAAAAATATATTAAGATTTCAGAGTTTGAATTTTTCAATCTTTTTTCTCAGACATTTTCATGTGGGAAATATATTAATTTCAATATTTGCTCAATTCAATCGGAACAGCATTCAAAGATATGTAGTTAAAAATATTCATTCTTTTTTTAACGAAGCTTAATGTACAATTAGCAATGAAAAATCATTCTACTTAGAACTCTTGAAACGAAAACATTTATAGATTAAATATTCTGAACAAGAATATCATCTGTACTCTACATATTATACCCCTAACATTTTCCTGGTTAGTTAAATTAGTCATTTTCAAATTGTGAAAATCTGAACGAATGTACATTTTAGGAAAAATTTTTCAGTTGAGACAAAATTAAATAATCAGTTGAGACAAAATTAAAAAAAAAATATTCTGTTGCTTTTATAATTTTAGAAATTACTTTATAATATTAAAAGCATTTTGTTCATTGAGAAAAATGACTGCTACTAACTTCTAAGCAAATTTACTAGTTAATTAGCAAAACTGTTTGAGATCGTAAAATTTTATTTATTTGGAAAATTAAAATAAAAGTAGTTTTTCTGTTTCAGTAATGTTTTCATCATAAAAAGTTATAAAAGCAAAAAGAATTTGAACAATGATTCAAATAACTATTTCATAGTTTATTATTCTTTTTAAAAATATTAAAATATTGAGTGCAAATAAAAGTGCAAATAGAATATCTTTCTGTCGCCCATCAACTTTTCGATTTAGCTGCATGCTGAAACTTAAATCTGTTTTCAGCTATGTAATATTAACAAATATAATTTAACAATTTATATGTTTTTATGCAAAAAATGGGCTAATAACTTTGCCTTGTAAGCTCTTTATAGTAGAATCAACATATATATAGTAGAAAAATATAATGCAATTAAAGCCATTTATAATTGTACTTTCTTCTGACGGAGATTTCTCAACATTTTCTAGTAAATCCTTGTATTAGATGAGTCGTGACCGTTCAGCCAGCGAGTTTGCAAGCCCTGATTTCACCTCAATCTATATGAAATCGGAGGGATGATCTGGAAGCTTTGCAGTGAAGCTTATTACCCGCTCGAAGGGGCTCGGGATAGCCGGTTAAGGCGTACAAAATTTTTGCTCTAATTAAATCGGGATAGATGGTTAAGGGAGTAGTAAAAAAGTTACCTTGCGTCTGGCTTCATCTCAAGGCTAGAGGCTATTTTTATGAAGATTTACGAAACAATATAAAAAAATGAAAATAATTTATGTAAAAATTGAAGTTGTAATAAAATTTTATTTATTAGTGGATTAGTTGGAAATGTTGTTTTTTTTTCCCAGAGCATTTGAATATAAATATACATAAATATTTAAATATTTAAGAAAACAATATTAAAATAAAGATTCAACTACACATCATTTACAATAGAAAAGTAAAAAGTTATAATAAACACTCACACAAGAACTTAGATATAAGGGGCGCCGCTTTAAATGGGGCACCAAATATAGTTACAAAAATTTTTTTCAGAAAAATTTTATTTCTTTTTAATTGAAATACCAATTTTATTCCGAGAAATACACTATTGGCCATTAAAATTGCTACACCAGAAAGAAATGCAGATAACAAAATGATATTTATTGGACAAATATGTTATACTAGAAATAACAAGTGATTAAATTTTCAAAAAATTTGGCTTGATAGATCCTGAGAAATCAGTAGCCAGAACAACCACCTCTGGCAGTAATAATAGCAGTTATACGCCTGGGCATTGAGTCAAACAGAGATTGGGTTGCATGTATAGGTAGAGATGCCCATGCTGCTTCAACACGATGCCACAGTAGTGACTGGCGTTTGCCGTAGTGACTGGCGTTTGGTGACAAGCCAGTCGCTCGGCAATCATTGACTAGACGTTTTCTATTGGTGAAAGATCTGGAGAACGTGCTGGCCAGACAAACAGCCGAACATGTTCCGTATCAAAGAAGGTCCATACAATACTGGCAACATGCGGTCGGGCATTATCCTGCTGAAACGTAGGGTTTCGCTGGTCTCGAATAAAGGATAGAACCAGGGGTCGTAACACACCAGAAATGTAACGTGCACTGTTCAAAGCATCGTCAATGCGAACAAGCGATGACCAGACGTGTATCCAATGGCACCCCATACCATCACGCCAGATGATGGGACAGTATGACGATGACGAATGCACGCTGCCAGTGTGCGTTCACCACGATGCCGCCAAACACGGATGCGACCATCATGATGCTGTACACAGAACATGGATTCATCTGAAAAGATGACGTCTCGCCATTCGTGCGCCCAGGTTCGTCGTTGATCACACCATTGAAGGCGCTCTTGTCTATGACGCAGAGTCAAGGGAAGCCGCAGCCATGGTCTCCGAGCTGAGATTCCATACTGCTGCAAACGTCGTCGAACTGTTCGTGCAGACACTTGTTGTCTTTCAAACGACCCCGTTTCTTGACTCACGGCTCGTGACGTGGTTGCAAGATCCATTACGGCTATGCGGATAATATGCCTGCCTTCTCGGCTGCTAGTGATAGGTGGCCGTTGAGATCCCGCATTGCGTTCCGTATTACCGTCTTGAACCCATCGATTCCATATTCTGCTAACAGTCATTGGATCTCGACCGACGCGAGCAGCAATACTGCGATAAGATAAACCGCAATCCCGGTACGCAACAATTCGACCTTTATCAAAGTCAGAAACGTGCTGGTACGCATTTCTCCTTCTTACACGAGGCATCACTACAACTTTTCACCAGGCAACAACGTTGAAATGCAATTTGTGTATGAGGGACCGGCTGAACAATTTCCTCATTTAAACACAATGTAGGTGTCTCTATTGACGCCTGCTTTGTCTGAATGCGCTGAAAAGCTAATCATTTGCATATCACAGCACCTTCTTCCTTTCGTATAAATTTCACGTCTGTAGCATGTCGCCTTCTTGGTGTAGCAATTTTAATGGCCAGTAGTGTATATTTCAAGTTTAATAATTATTTTCTCCTGCTGAAGAGCTTTCCATAAATGAAAATGTTCCTATTTTTATATTTTCATATTTATAAGTTAGTATAATTTAGTTCGTATTAAAAAGTGTGTTTTTTTAATCGCGTTTACAATTATCTTTTCTTACAGTTTTTTATATAATTTGCTCAAGATTTGTTATGCTTTATCATTATTTTGTACAGTAAATCTTGTACATGTAATGGTGGAAATAACACCTACATCCATTTACCTACATAGATGATCACTTACATCCATTTATGCTGTTCTGTTATCCTCATGGTAATGGAGTTTTCCAACAAGACATCTGTACCTCTCACAAGTCCCGTTTGGCTACTGGCTGGTTGGATGAGCATTCGTCTGACTTTTCTGTCATAAATTGGCCACCTAAAGGCCAGGACTTAAATCCTATTGACCCTATTTGGGATATTTTGGAACAAGGCGAGGAAGGCCAGCACACAACACCAATGGACCTTACTGAATTATGTAGAGTTTTAGTTGATGTTTGGCAAGCCATTCCCGTGGAACGTTTCCGAAAACTTGTTGAACTTATGCTTCGTTGTGTGGCAGCCGTTATCAAGGCCAAAGGAGGCCCAACTCGTTACTAAATAGGTATTCCTAATTCAGTGGCACTTCAGTGTATTATTGACATATATATTTGTCTACTACGTAAATCTTTCGATTTGAATATTTAATTCGTATTTTGCCCGTATAAATATTTACTAACATATGCTTATAGAATTTTGAAAATAAATATTAAATTACTTATTACTTAAAACTATTCACTTGCAATTAATTTACTTAATGTTTAAATGTTTCCATTCGGTAAAATAATTTCTATTTAACTGGTAATGTTGTTGGTTTTACATTAGCACCTAATATTGAAGAATTCTTTTTTCAAATGGTAAAATTTAAAAATAATTATATATTTTCTTTTTAAATCTTTTTTGTATGCTTAAATACACATATTTCTTATTAATTAATTCAATTAATATAAAAATGACTTTTAACTTGAAAAAAATCCTTTAAGAAAAGTATAAAGAATTCAAAGATGTTTCTCATTATACATTGTAAAGTTTTAAAAAATAAGATCGTGTTTGAATAATATAAATTTATTGTAAAGAAAAAAATGTATGACATTGCATGAAAAGTACTTCCGAAAAGATTTTTAATAATAATAAATTTTGATTTTATTCAAAATTAGGCCTTATTTTAATAATAAAATATATTTTAAAATCTTAAAAGATTATTTTAATTGAAAATATCAAAAATAAGAATAAAATTTTCACTGACCGTTTGTGAAAATTTCTCCAAATAAAATCATGCGATATAATAGTTAAAAAATATTTTTTTTATCTCAGCACTTGTAAGTCCTGATAATAATTTAAATCAATGAAAAACTTGAAAAACAACATAGATCAGTAACACCCAACCTTTGACCTATCGCGGAAGCATTTTGAATTCAAAAATTGAAAGCCAGCCAGCCATATACAAGATGGTTTTCGGTCACAAATAGATGGTGTTGTTTTTCATTTAATTTTCTTAAAATGCTTATATATATATTTGATAATTTTTTTACCTTTACATACATAAAAGAATACTAGATTCAATTTTTTTAATATAAAGACAAGTAATTTTTTCATTTAATATGAATTAGCAGTTATTTCATAAATGATTTTTATTTTGAAATGTTTTTGGGTTATATATAAAAAAATTTCCTTGTTAAAAATTGTCTTCTTTAAATTAGAAAAACATATTTTTCTCACAAACTTCAATGTAAATTGAAATAGTAGTAATTTTATTCTTTTTAATTTACCAACGTAAATAACAATTTTAAAACCTCAAATCACAAGACTTTTAATGGTAACTGGTAAATAATGGGATAGTATTACAAAATTTTACAGTCAAACTCTGTAATATTCCTCATTATTAAGTATGTAGTAAAAGTCATATTTAATGTGTGAAACAAATACCTGATAATTAATGTGAAACAAATACCTGATAATTAATGTGAAGTTTATTGTACTCCGGTACACATATGTTGTAAAAGCCAAACGCATACAATCATTAAAGTGTTTATTTGCAATTTTCGATTTACATTTTGTCTTTAAATGTTTCATGGCCAAAATCCACTTTCACAAAGGTAAGTTAATCCAAAGCAAGAAGGCAATCTCAGAAATGTTTCTTCCCTAATTTCTCTCATCCACAAGGGTACAAAAATCACTTTGCAGAAACCTTGCTTTTAGTTGCGAATCTGACTCTGAAAATCTATAATTTACATTTCCAAGACATCCAACATTTTTCAACCTCATATGATACATCTGAAATATTAAGATCGGCAAATGGGTTTCAGATGAATAATAATATATTAATTTAACTTTAGGGAAATCAGAGTTCAAAATTATTTTTCAGTGCAGTTAGATTTTCCGAATATTTCTCTATTTCAATTGTCTTGTGGTAATTAATATGTCTTGATAAATTCAGAAAATGGGTGAAATATTTTTCTTCCATCTGATTTATCCGCAAATTTAATTTTATCTGAAAAACTTCACGCAAGTATTGTAAATTTCCTAAATGTTCTATCTTCGATATTTCAGAAATTTGACTGCTAAGTAATGTTTTAACCATTAAATCACTGATAATTCTTTTAAACTTTGACATTATTTTGAGTTCTAAAACTGCATACATGACGAATGCATGAGAATGAATTTCCACTCAATTATTTTATAACGTCTTGCAAAATATCTCTTATAACTATAAATACTTACCATATTTTAACAACTGAGAAATTTAAATAAGTGTTTTTTTTTTAAATATTTTTAGTTCATAGTACCTTATCAAGCTAGAGAGCATGGTTGGGCATACAGAGAATCAGTTTTGGGAAAAATTTATTTTTAACGATATAATATATATTGTTTGGCTGAAAACTTCTGATTTTATTGATTACAAAAAAATTTAGTTGAATTTATGTGTATTTCGAAAGAAATAAATTTTAATTTTTGATTTAAGAAATATGTAAAATGTTTTAGTTTTTCTATATTAGCTTTTCGTTGCTTACCAGCATTTTCCAATGGCAATGCTATGGCATAAATTTGTTATCTAAACTAAAATCAGATGAAGACTTATTAACAAAGCTCTTTTAGTTTTGGAATCAGAAAAATTCGTTTTATGGTATAAAAATGAAATATTTATAAATTATGAACATTACATTTTGTGATTTAAATTTTTTACAATAAAAATAGTTTTTGCTTACATTAATGGTTTGAATGATATAATTTAGGAAGTTATTTTAAATGCGAAATTTAGCATAAAGTTAAAGTTGTTTTTCGCTGGAATTTTTCCGAGATAAAAAAATGAAATAAAATGTTCAGTTTAATCTGAAGTAAATAAAATGTTTAAAAAGATATTATTGTGAAAAATCAGGTGACGTGATCCTAAATTAGGGTTGCAAAGACTTACTCAAAAACGTTTTGAAATAAATAGCTATAAAAACTGTTAAGTAATGTAATAGAATTTTTCAAATTTGTAAGATATAGCATACGTGCAGTACCTAATGATCAAGAATTTGTAGAATCTTTCATAAATAAGATTACGCAAAATTAAATGGGGCTAAATTTTTTCAGTTGGATAACAAACAAGAAAAAGTATATTTATAATTTTTAAGACATTTTTATGGAAATGTTAAATTATTAAAATCAATTTTCTTAAAAGTTAAAAATTAATGGATAAATAAATATCCCGACTACAAAATTATAACAACATGTTCAAGGTCTTCAGTGCCCTAACAGCCTAATGCCTTGTTTTCCTAACCGATGGTCTTGGGGTGTGAAGCATATTTCCACAACAGTCCAATATCCCCGATATTTAGTTCCCTAACATGCTGGGTACTAAGTTTATCGACCTACTGAAAAAATAAAGGGTTGCATCTACCTTGTCCGAGGATCAAATCTTGAGCCTGTGCTTTGGAAGAGCGAGACACTAAGTCACCGGGCTTAACCAATTTAAAAATTTGAAGGAATTTTATCATACTGATTTCTATGGAACCGAACTCTATACGGAAATTTGTATCTGCAAGATGTTTCTTTGTAGTAGAAAAGAAATTAAACCTAAAAATCTATTAGAATTTCTATATATATATATATATATATATATATATATATATATATATATATATATATATATATATATATATATATATATATATAGTTATATATTATAGTATGCTCTTATTACTTAATACATTTTATTCCCATATTTATATTGTATTACTATTTTTTTTCAAAGAGGCGCCAAAAAAGGTATCGTTCCCAGACGCCGATTATGTTAGCTACGACACTGGAGCCAGACATAATAAAATTTATTTCATTCCAAAGATTGGAATGAACAGGACACTTGATCAGGATGTAGGATTGTCGAGAGCTCAAGCAAATCATCTTTTATACGCCAACTGGAATCGGAAAAAGGGAAAATCCAAAGCCTTGAAATTAATCTGAAGATTTTCAAAATAAAAATTGGAAGAGTCTATAAAACCAGAGGGAGGTCTTGAAATCAACCCTGCGGAAGTCCATGGCCCACCCTGGGCTGAAGTGCCACTGAAAAAGGAAGAAAATTCAGTGTCTTCTTTTCTTTCGTAAATAAAACTTTACATCGAATTACTCTCTGTCATAACATTTTAAAGTTAAACAGACTTGTTAAAATTCCAGACATCACGAATTATTTTAAACGCTGTTAATCAGTATCCATTTTTTATTTGTTTATTTATTTTATTTTATTTTCTGTTGGATTATATATCCGTGAATCATTAATCCTGTTATATTTGAAGTTCTTAGCATATTTTAATTGATTGAAATACTACATGGCATTCATGATAAATATCATTGATATATACAGTGAAAAGCTTGGTATATTTGTAACTGATAATAACAATAAATCAATAATAAAAAATATTCATTGCTTAATTCTCAACATCTGTATAAAGCCAATTTATTTAACAGTAATAGAATAGAATAAAGTACAATATATTTATACATGCCAGATTTCTGAAACGTTCAACTGCAGCACTATAATGCTCCACCGTCGCGGGTAAACAAGGGTACAGCTTTTGGCGAGTTTTCAAAGTTTTTTAAAGGGCAGTATATTCACAGTGCTATGAATAAATATAGTTACTGATTAGGAATTTAAACCAAGGGTAATAAGAAATGGGGCACAAGCATTTAGATTTAACAATTTTATTTTTTACATATTAATATTTGTAAATTACTTAAGCAAGAAGAAACATTTTGAAAATGAGGAATGAAAATTTAAACAATATTTGAAAGTACTTTTCATTTGGTGGACATTTTTAGAACCTCTTTTTTTCGGTTTTAATCTTGTTGTAAAAGTTCATCCTATATTACTTTTGTAATCCATTTATTTACTCTAATTTTCTTCTTCAAACTCCTATCTTCAGTCCATGAGTTGTTGATGAAAAAAAATGCTTTCTCAACTGATGCCTCAAGTAATCAGAAGGCATTGTTAACAATTTTCATCACACAAGTTGCTGTTATGTGATTCTCCTTAAAGTGACCAAACAACCTGAGACATTTTTCTTCACTTGAAATAATCACAACTCCAATAATCCTTCTAACTTCCACTGTTTAATTTGACCTCCAATGCTTTTAAGCAAACACAACTTTGATAAAACAACAGATCATGTATTTTCACATCGGGTACATCAAGTCTGCTATTAATAATGTTAGCAGAAGTTTTGCGTTTTTCTAATCAACAGCATTGGTTTTGGTCAAATTGACCCATGAAAACTCTTCAGTGTTTCCAAAACCATTCTCCCAGAAGTCCAAATATGCAATAAATCTCAGAAAAGCCATCAAACTCTTCTTTCACATTGCTACGGACTTGCTCATCTGCATTCCGACAGATGTTCTTTGCTCTTTTATTTTTCATGCTCTACAAAAATAAATAAGAAAGTATTACTATCTTAAATAATCCTTCTGTTCGTTGTTTTACAATTTTTTTTTCAACTAAACATTGTTTCTTTTAAAAAGTACTTCCTCATCATGTACACCCCGAAGATGTTCTTTTACTTTTCTTACAGCACAGAAATATATAGCAAAGTAACTATCTTAAATAATCCTTGCTATTTTTTTAAGTATATTTGGTCTTTTATAAAACAATATTTAAATTTTACTGGGATAGCAAGTAAACAAACAGGTACACCAGGATTTTGCCTGAAAATTTGAACTGTCCCAGTCAAACCGTAAAAATCAGATAGCTTTATATTAAGATGTATTATTCTGTAATGACTATCACACAAATATTTAAACCCAAAATTGTTTGACAGAAAGTTACTTTTTTTTAAGCTAAAAATTTTACCCGAAAATTTAGTTTTCTCGTGTATCATCTTAGAAGATATTATAAGCTGTAAAGCCTCTTAATATTTCGCTCATGAAATATTGCGAGAGTCACATTTACACCTATTAAATTATTTTGTATTAGAAAGGGATTCAATTTATTGTAAGAAAGGTGATTAATAAAAATAAATAATTTGGTATGTTGAAAAAAATAGCTTCAAAGATATTGTTCCTCCTGTTACCTATAGTGCTGCCATCTAGTAGAAACTAATAAATCAATACTTTCAAGCTATTGCTAAAATTAATAAATGCGTAAATGCATATAGAAAAAAAATTAAAATAAAAGAATATTAATAAATATATTAGTAATCAGATTATATTTTTCCAAACAAAAACTACTGTATAAAAGTTTGAAAAATGACTAAATATTTAAAATTTTAGAAGTTTTTAGAATTTTCAGAAAAATTGGAATTAATAATGAATTGTAGAAAAATAAATTATAATGAAAAAGAAATAATAACAAGAAAATAATAGATAAAGTGCATAAGAAATAAGTTAATAATTAATGAACAAATCTGATAAGGAAAAGGAAACGTCATGGTACCAAAGACGACAGAAAATTTTCCTACACTGAGTACAAACTGACTACATAGTTACTAAATTTAAAGAATATTAAAGCTTTATTAAAAATTCCTTACTATTTGGAGGAAAAGTGGAACCAAGCATAATTTTCTAGAATCATTTTATCAAACAATAGTCAGATCCATAACTTTCCACTAGGCATATATATATATATATATATATATATATATATATATATATATATATATATATATATATATATATATATATATATATATATATATATATATATATATATATATATATATGTATGCATATACATGCATAATAAATAAAAATGGTGGATTAAGTCCGTCTAAAACTTCCTTCGGTTTAACACAATCTTGAACAACTTAAATTAAATGCGACTGACTTTAATAGGTATGACTTTTTCTTTAAGTGACCTTAGTTCCCAGGATACTATTTTCCTATTTAATTAATAAATTGATTTGAATGTTTATGAGGCTGCAAAGTAAGCATTTAAAACATTTAATATTTTATACAAATATGCATATGTCTTTTATATATCATTTCATTTTATATTTCCAGTCTCGCCTCGTAATTATCTACTTCATCGTGTATGCATTCATAAATATACATGTATTTGCGAGTAAAGTTCTTAAAAACTGTTTCCTTAGGAAATTCGACTGGAGAACACAAGATTTTGGCGGAAATATGTTTATTGTTTCAATATTGTTTTAAATTAATTACAATTCAAATGAATAATTTAAATATTGCTTATATAATAAAATGCATGCACACATTATTTAACTCCTGTTACTCAATTGATTTAATTCCTTAAATGACATTCACAATCCATCTCTTGAACAGATGATATCTATTCTCAAAAACGGTCGGAAATATTGCGCCTACTACCTTATCTCCTCCCCGAAGGGAACCACTTTCTAAAACCGCCGTTTTTCTTTTACCCTTTCCCAAACTGCTGTCGAAAACGAATAAAATGTGAGTCATCCTTTTGGAGGGCTTCGGTTTCAAAGAAAGAAAATTGAGGATGACTAAGATTCTGAAATTTATGACAATCTGTGCCGTTTGGGAGAAGAAGAATAATCCTTTGGACATAAATTTCCCCTTTTGAGCTTTTTCATTTCATCACACTTCAATTAAAATTTCAAGGTTTTTATGGATCTTTTATTGTATGACGATCGCGAAAGTAAGTTGCAACAAGTAAATCGTTATTTTACATCAAAGGATTACTTTTCTTTTGCTTTAGTCTGCTTTAAAAACAACAGTTTTTTTTTAATATTGATGTCTGACTTCCAGATTTAAGGAAATTCATTGAAGAATAATTAAAACAAATATTTAATTTTTATATATTTTTCAATATTTTTTGAAAATTTCAAGTTTATTAACGAATTTCAATCACAGCAGTTTTATATTATTCAGCTTACTATCATCACTTCTAAAATGCAAGCGATTGACTCGAAATATAGAAATATATTATTTGAAATGAATTTTGTGTGTGTGTAAAGAAATAAAGTTTTTAGAAAAATGAATGCATTATTTTTGTATGTTTTGAAACTTATGTGAATGAACGAAACATCTGTTTTTATTCAAAAAAATTTTTTTTTAAATCTTCCTCATTTACAATTTTAAAGAGAGAATAGCATTTCATTTCTCATTCTTTCATTTCCCTCGAAAGCTGAGTACAAAACCTGCAATTTTCAGGCGGTTGTTTTCAGTAAAAAATATGTACGTAACAAAAGAGGAAAATTGCAGTCTGTATACATACATACATACACACACACATATATATATATATATATATATATATATATATATATATATATATATATATATATATATATATATATATATATATATATATATATATTTCTTTTAAATACATTTACTATTTACTTAACTTTTTATCAAAAATGCTATTCTGTTCCTCGAAATGAGGTCTCATAAATGAACGAAAGGCAAATCCAGTCACACACACAACACACACACACACATGAAATGTTTTAAAATTCCTCTTAATTTTGAAGTTATTCAATATTATCGTGCCTCCATCCGCGCTCCGATGCATTGCGAATCTTGAGGATGCATCAGGGAAAGCCGAAAAAAAAATTCGCTACAGTGACAAGAAATTTCGCTAATTAGGCTGTTATTTTTTTAAATGTTACGCTGTGGAATGTTGGAAAAAGAAAAGAAGAGAAAACCGATGTTGTATATGTTTTTCTGTACTCAAAGGTTATGCATAGATGAAGGTTTTAAAAGAGAACAACTACGCTTCTCTTCTCTCCAAGAAAGCACAGTTACGGTTCACCGTTGCCTTGCGGAAGAACAGCGTTCTTCGGTGCATAGTCTCCGGTTCGATCCCAGCCATTAATGAACACGGAAGAGGAATGTTGCACATATATGGGGTGCGAGAAAACCCAGAGATTTATGGGTTTTCTCGTTTGCAACGTGTGAATACGACCCACTATATATGAAACGTCTTGCTGGGAGGCACTGTTAAATTATTACCTTCAACGCGGCAGGAAAGCAAGCAAAATTCGCATCCTTAGAGCTCTTGCAAACATCGGTTATGCAATTTCCGATCAAAGCCCTGTTCCCAGATTCCAGGGCTAGCTCATACTATCTTGCCTTTTCGCAAAAATTAGCTCAGAACTGCTAAGTCTGTAAGGATATCACGATTATGCCAAGGGTTGGGCAGAATATTTTTATATTATCTTTTGAAATACTGAATTCTCATTTTCTCATAGAACTCACTACGTAAACTAAATACTATTTTTTTTTGTAATTTCTCACATTATAAAATATTACCAAGATAACAGCAGTTAAGTTTTAATGGTGGTAAAAATCTATCAAGAATACTTTAAAAGGAAACTGCGTTTCCATCTATTCTATTTTTATTTCTGAGGAATTTATATCAAATCGTCGCCAACAGTCTATTGTTGCTAACGAAAGGAACCATGATTAAAATAAATAAATAAAATAAAGAGAAGATGAGAGAAAAGCAATGTGATCGATCTCTCCTGAATCAAAGAATGAGAATTCTCTCTGGTCGAACTGCCGCTCATACAGAAGACCGCATCAAGATTGCGCATTTTAACCCTTTGATGCATCATGGTTAGAATCAAAAGTCAAGGCTTGGCTCTTCCCTAAATTTATTATCGCTACTGATCCCGTTCAAATTTGTATCCATTTTTATTTTCCGAAATATAAAGTACTCTCACCAGAAATTATTGTGCCAACTCTATAAATATACATTTTTTTCTATTACTCATTTACTGTACAATATTTTAAGTACATTGAGGAGTTCAATATAATGTTATATAAGCGAATTTAAGCTTAATATATTTATGTATTAGTTTTCCACAAATATATTTTTTTAATTATTTATAAATTCTAAAGCAAATAATTCTGAATTTATTCTACTATTCATGGTAAATTGAGAAAATATTCACATTTATTATATATGTAGGTATAAAAATAATTCCTTTTTTTCAACCCATAACATTAACTGAATACAGTAATGAATGGGAAGAAATAGATATTGTGTATTTTAGATAGCTTTTCCTCATAAATCTGCTTAATTACTTAAAATTGCTCTTATTTATTTCTGTAAGGTAAAAGTATAATCACGAGATTATTAATACTAACTATAATTAATTACTTTTGATGTCGCCGAGGAGGACAGCTTTACAGCTCAAAACTTCACAGTATTTCAGCATCAACCCCGTTTTTTCTGTCCAGAGCTTCTTCATATATAGTGATCTGTATTCACGAGTCTGAAGGGAAAAAAACCAGGAAAACTCGCAATTGCCCACTTTAGCTTTCTGCAGGAACTTCTGTTGGCGTAAGTGCTTGAGAGTTTCCCGAGTTGTGGCATATGAATACAGGTATTATTCAGGAAAAGGTCTCCTGAAAGGCAGTGACATGGTAGACGTTTAATTGCCTTACAAGAGACTTTACACATCGCGGTGTCAAAACATCCAACTTCGATTTTCATCGCAAGTAACCGATACTCAAAGTAACGAGTCTCGGTTTGGTACCAGTTACTCTTGAACGAGAAATGGATATTTCACTTGTACCTTCTGTATTTCCATCTGTCGGGATAGAGGATTCAGAAGTTTTGAAGTGTCTTACTTTACGACACGTGAATGGATCCATTATGTCTGAAAAGTTCTTCCAGTAATAATTGAGTGGTGAGAATATTTAAACTGTTCTATAACAGTTTTAGACCATTAGATTGTTTATCTACAGAGAGACAATAGTGCATATAAAAAACAAGTGCGATATATATATATATATATATATATATATATATATATATATATATATATATATATATATATATATATATCAAGAGGGGTGGTAACAAATGGGATTTGAGAATTTATCGCAGAGGAATCAGGATTCTCTCACATATTTCTGAAATTTAAAAGAACTTATAAACTTTCCATTTACAATTCATGACAGCAGATGTGTTTTTTCTCTTTCTTTCTTTTTTCTATGCTTACATTTTGTGCATGAGATCCAATTTAACTTATAGCTAGAATTTGGTATTTTATATTTCATTTTTGTAAACTGTAAAAACCATTTGATTTTGGTATTTTGCATTTGAAGTGGGTGTCTCACTTACAAAGAATTTAATCGAGAGTAAAGAGGACTGAGATCTCAATTATAAACTAGATGGCTGTAATGATGACATTTTCTTAAACTGTTGTTTTAAGTGGATTAATTAATAGTACTTTGCCTTTGTTTTTACATGAAACTGAATAATAAAGATCACGCGTAGAAACACTATTATGCAAATATGACTTACGTATTTATTACAGTTTTGTAAATAAAACTTAAAAATACTAACAAGACCATGGTTATATTTTTTAACTACCCCATAGATAGATTTCATGACAATTACAATTACCGGCTGGGATCCCTTCGATGCCCAGACTACTATTTGGCGATCATTGACTTCAAATGTGCTGACAATTTCGCCAATATTCAACTGTTTGGCAACCGCATTCTATATCAGTTCATCACCTCATTGTATTCCTCTAACTAAATCGTTGTCAAAGCAAAGCAAAAAGTGCTTAACTTTATTGAGTACCAGTTTGATTTTGTGAAAAATTTTTGTCACTTTAAATTTGTGAGCATTTGCTTCTTGCAAGATATTTTTTAAAAATTTTTTGTTATTATATTAGGTAAGTCCATTTTTTAATTTATGCAATTGTAATAATATTACATAACTTTGTCCTATATGTTAACTCTTAATGAATGTATTTTCAACAATATATATAATATATTATTTAACCAGTAATTAATTTTTTATTATTTTTTTCATCAAAATAGTTGAATAAGGCACTAGCGAAAGTAACTACCTTAACTAATCGTATCTACAATAAAATATATATTCGTATCTACAGTAAAAAATGAGCAAATTTTATTATTTTTAACTTTTGAAATGTATATAATTAATATCTGACTCTTTAATATTTCTGTTCAGGAGTGATAATGTAGCGCCTACTGCTGTTTCTGAATTATTCGTTTATGTTTTTACGTGCTAAATGCAATAGTGAAATACTTTCCTTACAGCGAAATGTGAACTTGCATCAATATTAAATTGTAAAAGATTAGTGAACAGTTTTTAAAAGTGTAAAGAAATTAGACTTAATTAATTATTTAATTTCATTTTAAAAACTAAGTTCATAATTTTCGACTGGCACATCTCATTTTAAAATATATTTTGACTTTGTTATTGAAATGCATATTTTAAATAAAAATTAATATGGCTTAATAATTGCGGTTAAGCATTGCTTATGCCCTTATGAGTTTACCTCCGAATTCAGTGGAACGCTTAAAATGTTTCCAACTATATGGAGCTTAATAAGCAAAATATATTTTCAAAAAAATGAACGTATTATCCAATATCCAAAACAAATTTTTAGTAATAAAATAACCTTATATAACAGCCTTAAAATTGAAAACTGTAGAAAAATTGTTAAATTTATGTTAACCCTAATGAATTATAGAAAAGAGTCATTCCACTCTCTCAGTGAGAATAAACAAATATTCAAATTTGATTCTTTTCCCTATAGATTTGCAGATAAAATTTTTCATATTTATGCAATTTAAATCAATAATTGTCAATATTAGATGCGCTAAGTAATTTTAGGCTATAAAAATGCCAAATATCCTATATCATGATTTAACATTGAGAGATAAAATTATTTTAGCTTGCCAATATAGTAAGAAACTAGAAATACTGAAACTTGATGAGTAAAGTTTACATCACTTGAATGAAATTATTATAAAGAAATTAAGAGTATGTTTAATGTTTTCAATTTAGTGTTCTTTTCAAAACAAAATGCAAAATACCGAATGATGACATTCAAAAGCGATGACTTTGTATATGATATTCAATATTTCATTTTTTGAAGGGAACTCTTGCTATTCCATAATAATGGAATATTCAAAAACAGGAATGATTTCCATATTTGAACAAATGTAAGGTACTTAAAAATCGTGCCATTGGTTAATGATGCATTATAATTGAATGTAAAAGAGTGTAGAAAAATATCAATATTGGTGAATTTATTGATATTAAATTCATTATATGTGAATTTATCAACAATTAAAAATGTTTGCCTTCCACTGTCCATATTAAAATGCATTTATTTGTATATGAAGTCAATTTCGCTCATCCACAAATATTGTTTCAAATACTTTAGATCTTGGTTTGAAATATTGTTGCTCACGAAACGAATTTTTTAATTTATCTTTATTTAAAAGTTCTTAATAAATAATTCTTAATTTCTAACTTTATTTATAATAAATTTTAATTCTATATTTAAATTCTTAATACATAATAAACTTAAAAATTTAATAAATTGTCTATATCACAATTTCGAAATCTTCAGCTGTATCTTATATGTCAGATTAATTATAAAGACTGCTTCTGCATTCTTCATAATTTTTCTTTTTAAGTCAAACATAACAAAATTGTGAAAAATGTTAGAAATATACATGCTTACGTTCACAACGAAAGTACTTTCATATACTCACTAAAAATATCACATGAACAATGACAACAGTAGGTTATGAGGAATATATGGCGACAACAGGTAGTTTAAGTGATTTAGAAGAATCGAAAGTGGATGAAGGCTAGATCTTAAAATGTGTAAGCTCGTTTAAAAAATACAACAAATTACAGAATCCTTTTCACTATCTAAATTAAAGATTTAACAAAGCTTGTGCTTGATTTATAGCCCAATGTCATTATATACAACTTATTGCTGCTTTTCTTGGGGATATAATTTCAGTGTATTTCAAACCTTATTATTGAAAATATTTTCAACCAATATGTGTTTTTATGCATTTTGCAAACTACGGAATTTTCATAATTTTCATTGCGTATAATTTTATTTTAACGTAATATAAATCACGGTATGTAATGCAACTTCATTATCTACCGTTAATTAGGGTGCGATAAAAATTAATTACTGATATATATCTTGTATTTGACAATTTAGGTGAATTTTGTTTTTTATTTTTAATTATCTAACGTTATATTAGTTTTTATGCACCCACGATTCTTGAAATAAATACGTAACTGAAAAAAAAGATGATTCATTAAAAAATTGCTGATGTTTTTTATTTAATGCACATATTATGAACCCCAAATCTGTAAAAACAGTATAAATTTTTTGGGATTTTTCATTTTCGAAGTGTAGGTGGCCGTCAAGGGATTGTTAGTTGGTTCAACATTTCGTAGGTCAAATCTCATCTTGTGATTGGACGCTTGAAATGTCCAGGTAGGCAATATAAACTGTTAGAATAGGGTCCAATTAGTTCTCTCGAGGTAGCAATGATATTTGAGAGAATGATAAATAAACGAAGAAATTTTTATTTATGATGTAGCTTTTGTATTATTAAATTTATATTGATTACTCCCGCTTTTTTCAATGAAAACTTAATTGAACATTACATTTTATTACTTTATTTTACCTTAATTTGTTATGAATATTGTCCCAATTTTTCATGAAGCAAATCTAAGCGTGCACATGTTTCCACCCAGATTTTCTCATGTTAAAATGTGAATACAAATAAAAATACATTAAAAATGTTTTTATCTTAATTTTTTCCTTCGCTTAAATTACAGAAATAACTTCTAATTCCATTAAATAATTGGGTGAATCAATGCTTATTTGTAGGTTCTAGTTAGTAAACATTTTTTTCATTTTCTAAAATTTATCAGTTGCTATGACTAACATTTCCTGGTGATGTTTGGACAACATTATTCACAGCGGCACTTTGTCAAAGATCAGGTGGTCCATCAATATGTTGACACATTTGAATCTCTTTCCCAGAGGAAAAGTAATAAATCATTTAAATCTCTCTCTCTGAAATTAATAGCGTGCGCCGCACCCTTTTCTTTGGCGCCTCTTTCCTCCCCCCTTTTCCGCAGACAATGCAAACCCAGACAACTTTCTAGTCACGTAATGGCGAATGTTTTTCTTTTAGATGGAATTATATGAATTTGTTTTAACTTTGAACACACACACACTGCAAGCCTTATGCTTATTCTGAATTTCAGCTGCCCTTTGTTTTGCTTTTTCCCTATACACAGGAAATTGTGCCATTTTGAAGTCCACCTTTCAAAACTACTGGGAAGAAAATGTGTGATTTGTCTACATCGTTACTTTTAATCCAAGTATCATATTTTAATTTTATTGCGAATGTTATGAAATACAGGGCCAAATTATTCATAGTTTTCTCGTGTGAAAAGCTGATTGACTAGAAAAATGCAATTTATTTTATATGTGAAAGCAAATTCTTAAATTATTTAATAATTTGTCGTCTCTTACTATATGCGTTTCATATTTTATTTTAAAAATAAAAATTTTAGGTAGCATTTTTTTGTTCAACTTAAGGGTTGCTCGAAAGAAATGAGTTCTATATTGAAATATATTTAGGTTTACTATTTTTAACCATATTGTGCGATTTTATATTGATTTGACAAATTAATCAATATGTGATCTAATATTATGATCGTAATTATAAATATTGTTACAAAGAAGAAAACTGTATTTATAAATCATATACATTCAAAAGATCTTTTTTAAATTCTTTTAAGCATTTGAAATTTTTACTATTGTAATCCAAAAACGCAAGTTAATAAATTTTAACTGACACTATCTGATAATAATATGTAAATCTGAAACGTCCTCCTAATAGCATAAAAAGTACATTTCCTCAGTAACTTCAAAAGTAAAGAAGGCGCATATCGTGTCCGTTTTTGGAATTTCAGCCAAGAAAAACCCAACCTATCAAAATTAAATATCAGGACCCATCTTTGCCTAATTTAGGCTCGCATCAAAAATGTCTTTAGACTGGGGTTGGGGGGTTCCTCTGATTCAAAACAAATTTTCTATTTGGTTTGGCAAATGATTCTGTTTGATTGACAACGTTAAACTTTGCTTTCAATTTGGAGACCCCCCCCCTCTGTATGTAGGAGCTCAAGGCAACTGCCCCATATGCTCCTGCCCCTCTGGCAGAGTTTTTGTTTGACCTAATATTTTTTCCATAATAAGTTTAGACCAGTATGTGTGTGTCGTTATCTATATTCGCTTAGAGGGTTTGCGATATTTTTAATATAAGAAAATTAGTTTCAGTTGCCAATAAACAATTTCAAGTGAATCTAACTTTGAATTAAAATCTAAACAAGACTTCCAATATTAAGACTTCTCATTCAGAATTGCTATAAATATAAATCAAAAACACAACATACTTTCTTAATATTTTAATAATCATAAATTAAAGAAAATTGATAAAATATTATTAATAGGCTGACTGAAAAATTATAAATAAATCCAGAAATATTTTTCGCTAAACTGGTAAACTGGTGTGTTTGAATCCCATCTTGTTATTAGATGTTTGTAGTGGTTTAGAATCAAATTTTAATGAAAGGGCCGGCCAACTTGTGTAGTGGGCAGCGTGCCTGACTACGGATATGGAGGTCCTGGGTTCGAATCCCGGTTCAGGCATGGATGTACTTTCTCTCTCTATCCTGTTATTTCCTTTCCTTGTGTGTGTGAATGAAGTATGAATGATGCCTACCCTATAAACGTGTCCCTATCGCATGTGTGAGGGTGCGATGGTAGCCCACTCCCTGTGGTGCACCCGGGGCAAAGCCTCGGCGACTAAGAAGTCGCTGTGTCTGGCCGGTTCCTTGGTGTCAGGGAGCAATAGATTAATAGATTCTGTTGCAGTTGTGTAACATTCTACAATCTGCCATTGGAAAAAAAAAATTAATGAAAGGTAAGGTTTAATTTTCTATCGTGTGCAAACAATGAGCTTTGAGTTAACCAAGTAAATTTTTCAGGCAAAGCTTTAATTGTACATTTATTTCATTTAATATACATGTAAAATGATTCTTTGAGATTATTTTACGTAATTTTAGCACTAAAAATAAAATTTTCCTTAATTGCCAGATTTATTAACCTTTTTTAAAATTTACTTTCATGTAAATTACGTTTTTTCAGTAAATATCAAAATTAAATCAGATTGATAATGTTGTAAGAAATCGTTATTTTTCAAAAGAATTTTTATACTGTAATTCCGAATTAGAAGCTTAAACAAAAAGTAAGAACTTAAAACTTAAGAGATAATATTTTTTAAATACAAAAGGAAATAATTATGACGTATATGTTAGTAGTTCCAAGTATTGTATGTATTGTAAATAATTTAGTAGAGATACAGACTAACATCGCTGAGCAACCGAATGGTAACCGCTCTTGTCTTCGGTTCAGTAGTTCTTGGGTTCGAATCCCCCCTTTGGCTTCGATGTTGCTAGTGGTTCGGAATCCACTTTAAACCGTAGCCCCCTGTCTAATTAGAATTCGTGTGCAACAAATAAAACGTAGAGGGACATTTTTTTAAAAAAAATTACAACATTTTTCTTAACATAAAAAATTTTAAACGCGATTATAAATTGCGCTTATCATTATTAAAGCAAATTTCGCCTACATTTTTGTAAACGCATTTTTAGATAAGTTTGGCATTTTGCAAGCATTTCCTGAATATAACTTAGATTTTAACATCAAATCTTGTGTTAAACTGTTTTTTAAAAACTTCACATTAAAGTTCATTAACTTTCTGAAAATTAGATTTCTACAGTTGTTTAATTTGTAAATTTGAACCATGTTTAATGAAATTAATAGCGTCACTTCCATTATTAGCATCACTTTTCTCCTTAAAATTAGTTTTTACTAAACTAACTACTGAATGTTTGATTATAACCGTTATTTAATCGATAAGTAAATAAATTCATATCGTTTAATAAATTTAGGAAAATCCTTTTCAACTCCTAAAGTTTTGAAGCTGAAAATCGCGGATCGCATGTTTTTAAGCAGTGCAGTCAATACAATTTACTTATGTCAAAGTTATTTACTTCAAAAGTATTAGAGTTAGTATTAGTAACTTTAAAAGCGATTAGTAACAGCAAAGAGAGAATATACTTAATTTCATTTTCATTATTGATCAATTAAAATTTCTTTTTTAATCTTCTGTAAAATGAAGCATTTTTATTTTTAAAATTATTTCCACTTATTGGTCAGAGAGTAGAAAATGTCACCCCTAAATCATCTTAGTTATTTCAACGTGAGGGGGACAGGGGTTAGTTTCTTTGTTAATAATTGAAAGTGACATCATTCTTGTAATAGCCAATGGCTCTCAGTCTTGTGCTCGATGAAAGTGATTGGTTAGTTTGGTTCAATGAAAGTGATCTGGAAGTTAATTGGTCACGCCTCTTCTTTTTCAGTTAGTCACAAGTTTTTTGCCGTATTGTTTCTCTACTTTTTATGCTCTTCAGATTTTATTAAATTAGAAATATATTGCTTGTCTTGATTATAGTTTTCTTTAGTACATTTTCAAAAAGAATTGGTATGTATTTTTTATTTGCTTTTCGATATTGAATAAATTTAGTGGTTAAGGAATATGAAAGTGTATTTTTGAAACAAAAATCTACTTAAAAATTAAAAATTTCTTTGTTTCTGAATGTACTTTGTTTATATATCTGAAATGATCATTGCATTATTGATTTTATATTAAAAATCAATTATATACTTCAACGTGGCGATATAAATGTTATTTGAGTGTTATAAAAAAATAACGCAAATTTTAATTCATTCCTGTGTACAAACGATGATCGTTAATAAATTTCTTTCACACGTAAAAACGTTTTGTATTCTAATACGGTACGATGTTGATGAAAAAAGGCCTGTCAGATGTAGTATTGAATGTATGACTATATCTTACACGATGAATATTCTTCGCAATGATCCTCCAACTCTGAAGCTGAACTTGGAGCAGCTTATGCTATTTAAACCTTGCTCCATAAAACATCCATCTGGTTAGCATCTATTAAGTTTGATTCTTCGAAACACTTGAAATAGATGAACACAATTTTAAATTAGAAAATTTTCACACACATTATACTTTCCATTTACAAGTCAACACTTAAATTTATATTAAATGAGAACTGATTTAAAATAAGTTAAGAATCTACAAAATTTATGGCCATAGACTTCGACTTAGTTAAAAATTTACGTCAAAATAATAGCAATATCTCTAAAGGAATTCAAATTTAAAATGTTTTTTAACTTTAAATCTAATATTTTAATAACAATATTAATTACAACATATTCTTTACAAAAAAATTTCATTTACAACAACGGATAAGCATAAATATGCTAATAAGACTTAACTTTTGAATTAATAGCTTGCATAATATTAATTTTAGGTAATTTATCCTAATGAAATGTATGTAATATATTTATATATTTCTAATAAAATTCTTTATGTATAAGAATCACAATTCTGAGAATATTTTCTCTCTATAAGGTTTAGAAACTAAACCTACCGTAAAAATGAAAATCGCATCTATTTCATCCATCAAAATTCAGTTCTTATGTCAATGCTTCCTAATTTTGTAATTTTTCATGTAGTCCACTTTTTAAATTTATTGAAAAACTACTTATTTCAACAACCTGTTAAAAGAATATTTTGAAACTTACCTGCAGTATCTACTTGTATTACTTGTTGATTAAAATTTGTTTGGTTGTAATTGATGAAGAATGTTCCCGAATTTGTTTCCATTTACATATACTAGTTTAAGGTCTATTTAGAAATCTTAGGATTTAGCAAAGGAAATATATAATGAATTGATAATTTTAAATTTATAATTACAGAAATTTTTTTTTTACTAAAATTTGGCGAAAAAGTTTTTAATTCGCAATATTTTAATTCCCTTTCAAATCAAATGTTTAGATAACATAAAGTATTGTCAGTGAAAAGAATTCATAATTTGGGGAAAATGCGAAGACAGGGGTGTATATTCTTCAACGTTGGCCTAGTATATTAATTTTAATTCTTAACTTTTAAGCTTTATTGTGACAGTATGACCATTATTTTATGATAGGGAAAGCTTAGTATGTCATATTGCTCGTTAAAAATGAATCGGGGAAATTATCGCATACAATATTTCTATAGATTTTCGATTCTGTTAACTTAAACTTTACACACAATAACCTTTATCCACAGGACACATATGATACACATGTTTTTTTAAAGTTTTAGTCCACAGCAATTTTTTTAAAAGTTTACATGAAAGGTTTCAATGTCTTTTTCCTCTTATGAATGATACATGTAAAATTTTCACTGTCAATTTTCATATTATTTGAACTAGCATGTTAATTTCAATTATAATTAATAAAGATTATTAAGTGCTCAAAGTGTGCTAAATATAAAAAATATGTTAAATCAAAAAGTTATTAATGAAATATTTCTCAGTTCTTAAATTGTCATTTAACTTTATAATATGAGATAATTTTTTGCTTATGAATTCAGAGAATTTTTGCAGTTTTATGTATATTGAAGTTATTGAATTTATTAGCAATTTATAATTTTATTGCATCTTCAAGAACTAGATCTCTTGAACGATATTTGTATCATTTCATCATAAGTTTATTGAAATGCCACTTTGCCTTTGAATAAAATGCAGACCTGACAAGTAAAGGGTTGTTGTGCATAGTTTTTTAGTGCAGCAATTAATGGCTTAATCCCCTGCTGGATCATGAGTTTGTGTAAACAAAAATATCACTTATATATTAAATTAAACCTGTAATAAAATTATTTCTTCCTCTATTAGAGGAGAAGAAAGAATTTGTGCCACAAAGATCTGCAGTACTTTCAGTGTACTCAAATAAAATACTTGCAATTTTAAATTGTGTAATATATATCATGTGTTAACATCACATTGTTGCATTTACAAATCTGTTATTTTATTCTAGGCTCAAAAAAATGTTCAAGTCAATTAGAAAAGCTATCTCAGCAGTAGCTAACATCCTCCCACTCACTCGACGAAGTAAGTCTAAAATGAAATTCCTTCATATTTTTTTAAACTTTCCTCTTTTCTATATTTTTTTCTTGTGCATTTTACCTTGCTGTATTATGCTCATTATTTACTTCGTATTTGCTACTATCTTAATGTAGTTATCTAATAGTGCTTATAATTGTATTTGTGTAAAAATGGTTTTCTTTCTCTGCTGTTCAAAATTACATTTTTTATAGTTTTATACTTTGGTGAAAGATAATGGATAAATAAAAGTACCAAATGATTTATCCAATTTTGATAAAGGAAAAATTATAAAATAATGTTCACTGGTTATTATATTGTTAAATATTATGAATAATAGGACTGAGTTTATTCTAGAGTATTAAGATCAAAATAAAGAGTAGCTATGAAATGATATGAATATTGTAATTTTGAGTGCTTTCTTTTCATTGAAATATATATATATATATAGAGAGAGAGAGAGAGAATTCACTTGTAAATATAACTAATTGAAATTAAAAATGTAACTTACATTAAATATGCTGCTTAGATTAAGCAATTGACTTAAGAAAAATTAGTATTTTAGAAGCAAAATTTTAAATAAGAGCATTTCTAGAAGAAAAATGCCACTAGAAACTCAATTTCTGATGTGTTTACAAACCTAAAATATTTCTATAACAATTGAGAAGGGGTTACTTATTCCATTTTTTAAATTAGTATTATTTTCTCAACAATTATCTATCAAGTTACAAGCCTTAAATAATATTTCAGTTCAAACACTTCTATGTTCAGCTGGTGATTGAGTGGTCCTAACGATCTCCATTTAGAAATTTAAATAGCAAACAATTGCTTAGTTCTATTGTTTTTGGTTTGATAGCGCATAGATTTGATTCCTATACGGAGAATAGAAATTTGTAGTGGTTCATATTCTACTTTGAACTAGACTGCTGTCCAATTACCCTTAAGTGCAAGTGAGATAACTGTTAAACAACAAATTAAATAATCAGTTCAGTACTTGGTATGTTCATTTACGTTGAGCATATTTATAAATATCCAAGCAAAACTCAGGAAATGTGCTGGATTTAAGAAAAAAGCTTAATTTTTATTCGATTCAATTTCATAACTGAATTGCTAAATGGTTTTATTTTGATCTTTCAAAAATGTTTTATTATAGATTTGGAGGATCACCAGATTCAAGTGGACCAGCAGCCACAGCCATCAACCAGCAGATGGGTCTTTTCACAGGCTGCTGTGTGCCCAACTCCTCTTCGGAAGCGCAAAAGGGTATGGTTAGCAATAAATTTTTAAGCCTTGGTTTTCTCTTTTTTAATTTTGCAAAATTCTTGAAAAAATACCTTGTTAATAATTCAAATATATTTAGCTTAAAACACTTTCTATACAACTGGTAATCTTATTTGCTTTATATACCACATTTAATAATGAAAATTTTGGATGATTAATTACAAAATTATTTCTTTAAATTGTGAATGCTTTGAATCACTTCAGATTTTTAAAAATATTTTTGAATTTTCAATTTATTTGCGAAGAGGTCTGCAGCAGTGTCTGATTGAGAAAAATTCATTTTCTGATTTATGGATTATAATGATGGGGGGATTTTGAAGCATACTGTTAAATTATAAATTCCTAATATGAATAATGGAAAATTTCAACAAATATAAATTCTAAAGATAATTTATGTTTTGATTGTACAGTTATGATTAGATAGTGTGAACTATAGTTGTATATATATATATATATATATATATATATATATATATATATATATATATATATATATATATATATATATATATATATATATATACATACAACTATAGTTCACATATGTATTTGAAGACAGACAGGCAGGCTCCTATTATAAGACCAATATGGGTTTAACTTGGTATGACAGATATTTGGGAAAACATGTTGCTGATGATAGGTCATTTATTGGGCTAGTCTTACCATAATGTATGTTGGCAAAACTTGACGCCCATTAGGGTTATCTTGACAAGATTGCCAATACTGGTCCAAAATATTTTGCTAATTGGATAGTTTAAAATGCAGTTACAAAAGTAGAATGGGATAATTAGTTATCAACTGAAGAATAATTGATAGCATTTACTACAATTAATGATCTCGTCGACTGGTAGAGAGATCAGTATAATTTCATTTAATGTCAACTTTTATTTGAACTCATTCATTGTTGATTATTTCCTTATATAAAATTGCTTGTCAAAATGCCGTTTTAGTAACTAATCTTTTTTAATGTCTAGTCTTCTGAAGAGGAATCTGATGATCCAGATGCCAAAAGAGCATGTAGCAATGTATCTGGAGAGTGAGTTACCATATTTTAATTTATTTATAAACAGATTTTTATACATTTTATACATCTAACAAAAAATATCTTATTTTGAATTTAAAGTTAATCTTTTTTTTTCAAAGAAAATCAGTCTAAATTTATTCTCTATTAATAATTTTTATTTGTTCTTTAAATTTTTACTCTGAAATATGTGTGACTAAGTTTGAAATATGTAAAAACTTAACTCCTAAAAACAATTGCCTTTTTTACCTTAAATCTCTTATATATGCTAGGAAGGACACTGAATAGCTTCAATCAATCCATAAGTAATATCAATACATAGGCATTTCAAGGGTATTTTGAAAATGATATACTTTTCCTGCTTTTCATATAAGAGAATTGATTAAATTACATTCTCATGATATGAATAAAATAGAAAGAGACTGGTCTAATTTAGGATCACTTCAATTTATATTTAGTATATTTTTTAAAAATTTTATTTTTCTTTGTGATTAGATTAGTTTACTTTTTTACTAGATTAGTTTTTCGTTGATTAATCATTTCTTTATTGATTTTTGATTTGTAAATTATTAAAATGCGAAACAAGATGGGATGCCTTAACTTGGCTACAGCCAAGCTGACAGCCTAATGCTTAACATTCTGGATTTTGGTTCAACAGTTACTGGTTTTAATTTTTATCTTGTGTGAAAAAATTTGCAGCGGTTCAGAATCTACGTTAAAATTCAAAGTTCTAGTCTAATTTAGATTTGAGTGCACAAAACATCAATTGATTGACAATCAAACCAGTCTTATGTGTGTTGAAAAACTAAACATTTGACTTAATACTGTTGAACAACATAACTAAAATATTTATTAAATAATTGAAATGAAGAGAGGTCTGTCCACTTGCAATGCAATTTTTTGACTTCCACTTAAAACTGCTGAGTTTAATTCTGTAGACACTCTGAATTAAATTCTTATTGAGATTCAAATCTTGCAGTATAATCCTTTTGCACAAATATTATATGTTTGAAAAATGCTCAGAACAAAAATGTTTTAATTGATAAGATGATACTTCCTAATTAATATTCCTTTACCATCATTGTAAAGCTAATTTATTTTTAATGCAAACTTTTCTATTCTTATATAAAAATTTTGAGCAGTAGCTCATGCTGAAGAATCGTACCAGGATAATCTTTTCACATTTTGGTTATTATCAAATAGTTGAAACTGTTTGTTAGTAACCACAATGGTCAAAAAAATTTGGTTACTAACAAATATTTTCAATAAATCCCTCCATCATGTAGTCTTGAAATTTAAATGGAAAATTTCACTGAAGGCTCTATACAATTAGGCTTAAAAGCTATTTCATAATATTGCACTTTTGTTAATATTTTACTAATGAAAAAATTGTTTTTTAGCGCTCTGTTTAAAAATTGGTTGTAAAGGTTTTACAATACTGCATCAAAAAATTGTGGAACACAAAATTTTAAATAATATATATATATATATATATATATATATATATATATATATATATATATATATATATATATATATATATATATATAAGTAAAAGTGAAGCCTGCTTATTCTGCTTGGCAGCATTAATTTTTAGAGATGGTCAATTCAATTAGTAACTTAAAATTTATTGACTAAGATAAGTTTTTAAATTAATGTCTAATATGATAATAAAAATTATGATAATTAAAATGCGAGAAAAGAGTATCTCAGATACACTGTTATAATTATTTGTTTTCATTAGAGTAATGTTTACAACTTGGGAATTATGCCTTCAAATTATCTGATAGCTTGAGCGCTCTAAAAATTAGACCAATATGTAGTTGTGCATATTTGACAGTTCATATATCTACTTTGTAATTTAAATTTTACAATAAAGAACTAAAACTTTAAAATGCTTAGAAGAGTTCCTCTTAACAAAAATATTAAAAAAATTAAATGATTTAAATTTGCATTTTTGAAGATTTGTAGATCTGATTTACTAAACAAGTGTTAAATTTCTTTCAGGTCATGTAATTTTGGCTCAAATTCAGACACATTTGTGTAAGTACAATTAAATATGGGCTTGAATTTAATGTTGATTTTTCAGTTTTTGTAATTTATGATTGACCTTTTTTTTTCAGTACATGCTCGTCGAGTGGGGAGGAATTTGTGTAAGTACACATTCTTATAAATATAAAGTGCTATAATATTTATTCATGTATAACTCATATATACTTATACGCATTGTTGTAAAAACAAATTCTACAGCTAATTCATCCTTAATATCAACTACCATTCCCTCTTGAATTTTTTTCTTCACTAATGACAAGCACACACACACACAAACTGACATTTTAATATTTTGAGTATCATTGTTTTAGAAGCGCTGAGATATCTACATGTTATGCATAGTATTATGGCATTTCTTATGTAGCAATTCCATGCATTTGACCCCTCATCGCTTCCTTTAGGTTAAGTATGGGTTTCCCAATCCTGAGATATCCAGGATTGGGAAACACATTCTATTATTATCTCAAGATTATTTATTCTTATTCTTCTTTCCTCGCTTTTTTGTATTTATTATCTTTTCCATCCCTTGATAGTATGTGAAGGAGCAGACTATGTATATGATCCGCAGGGGCGTATAGTCCGAAGCAATTTTCCCGACGAATAGTCAAAAACTTATACTGCAGATAACTTGGTGTCACAAATAGAATAAAAAATACACTTTATTATTAAAAATATAGTAAACTCTAGAGAAAAAATATTTATAGTGATAAAGATGTGTTTGAATCCACCTCAACGAAAAGCGCAACATCGATCAAAATCCGAAAAGATTCTAGTAATTCTTATCGATTTTTAGATTTTAGTAACTTTTAAAACAAGGTTAAATATATTTTAAAAATATACTATATTTGTTTGGTTAATAGTTAGAAAATAATCCATTTGTTTCATTTAACGCCGCATGGAATACATTTTTTCTTTTGTATATCGCAAACTTAGTTTTTCATCTTACACATTACACGTTTGTCGACATTTTTTTTTTTCATTTGTCTTCCTTACACCTTTCAATATAATTTTTGCTCAATAATTTAATTTTCACTTTACTATGACGATAAACGAATTTGAATGTTTTCAGAGCGAAAAAGTTGAGGTCAAGATAAAATGCGAAATGACGCAAATGAATTGGAATTTTGATATCGTTCAGAGGAACTGAATTCGTTCTTGAACGTAATAAGACAATGTTGATTACAGTTAAAATTAGTCAACCGAGTCGTAGCCCCATCTTTTTTTTATTTTATGAAGTATAAAGGACATTTCTTTCAAAGCTTTATAGTAAGCTTTACTGGTGAAAAGCATTTTTTTTATCAGATTATCCGCGGCTGCATATAATACGCACAATGAAATTCGGAACTTTTTTAACACATTATCCGTAGATTATAATCAGGAAAATACGTTACTTTCTTAGAAGCAAGACCAATGGTTAAAATCAGAACATTAAAAGTTGGGAATTTTCAACATTGCAAACAGAAACTAAAGTAAAAAATCAATTCAGCAAAGAAAAGTAGTTTACTAGTATTCTCTGCACTTTCAACTTTATTATCAAAATCCATTACTATACCTTCAGCTACCAATAACACAAAGAAATCTACATCAATTTCTAGTTAATCTAAGTCTGAAAAGGCAAAAATTGAGAAATCAAAATACTGGGAGAAAAGATGTAAAAGAACAATTAATATATCCTTTACTGAAACAGATATGGAAATGGGCTCCTCCTCTGATTCTCAGTTTCAAAAGGTAGAAAAAAAAGCAAAAACAATCGAATAAAACAAGGTCTGGATATTATTTCATGGAGAACTGTCTTGTTTCTTTACATATAAGTGGAGTTTTTTTAATAACATTTATCAGTGTCAGATTTTTTCTTTCATAAATTTGTCTTAGTACCTCTATTCTTTTTGAGTCATTCCTCTTAATATTCTCAATTAGATCTTATTCAATAATTTATCCAAGCACTTAATTTTATTAAAGATTACTTGATTTTCAACGCATTTTATCCCATCCGCAAATCTTGTGCCAGTAAAATCAAACTAAATCCATACATTTGAAATATTCAAAATATCCATCCTTTATTCGTGAAAAATATAGAAAGTACATGGATATTAGTGAATCAGCAATATCTTATGTCAGATATAGATAATGCGCCAAATAATATTCAAATATAAAGAATAATGCATAATTTTCAAAAATAGAGAATCAGTAGATTATATTGAAAGATATATATGATGGAGTAGCTATTCTGGACATCAAAATTTATTATTTTGATTTTTGAAAGAAATCTCATTTTGACTGCAGTGAAAGCATATGCACACATGTATGCATATTTTTTATGAGGATATCCTTTGTAATGATTCAATTAACAAAATTTTCTTTTCTCATTTAATACTTGTTTAATACATCATTTAATAATGATGTGACAATCTTCGTATCATGGAATATCTATTGTGCATGTTATTTTCTTTTAGTAAGAAAACAATAGTGAATTTACTTTCCTCATCTACAACATTAATAACTTATATTTCAGTTTTGAGTAATATTTTTATTCAATAATTACTGTCTACTTGATACTATTAACACATTGAAAAATATAGTTTAAAATCTTATCATATTTTATAGGAAAATTTTAACCCATCCTATGATAATGTTGTAAAATGTGGGTAAAATTTTGACAGTGCTGTTCTCAATACCACAATCTATTTAACTTAGTGTTGTGTTAACAATGATGGTGTCTAATCAGTGTTTATCTAAATTTTCTGAATTATTTAATTTAACAATTGAGATCAGAAGGTTTCAGATCAATGGTTTTTATCATAGATTTTGCAGCGACTGTGAACATTTCATGAGTTCGATTCTTACTGTGGGTATGGATATTTGTAATATTTCGGAATCTGTCTTAAATTGTAGGTCACAACCTAGTCCATGTGTGTAAAAATGACTGTTAGGCAAGAAATAAACTAAATGTTAAACTTAAGGCTCTGATTGAAATAGCTTTATTTGGTGATAAACTGATTTGTATATAGGCAACCAAACACATTTTTTAAAATATATTAGAAATCGCTGTGTTATTTAAGGTTTTCCAATAACTGTGGAATTGTTATGGTTTATCTATATTCATGGGTGAAAGTAACCTTCTTTACCACACACTTAAAAACACATTGAATTGGAAAAATAGGTACTCATTCTACTTTTAATTGTAATATATATTCAATGATTATAATAAATGTAATCTATTGCAATCACAGCAAACTCACATTTATCAGCTAAATTCAAATCTTCTGAGATGAATGATTGAAAATACTCCAACTTTAAAGATAATAAATATCAGGACTAATTTCAACTATGTTCCAATGCATTTTTGATCAGGAAAACTGTAAACACGTTCTCTGTAGAAGATAAAAACAATTTTTTTAAATTGACAAATATAGTAAATATTTTTCAAAATGACGAATTACAATTCTCAGACTTAGAAATTAGTGAACGAGTCTCAGATGCTATATTTTTTCTGTGTCCCCAGCAATTATGCATTATAAAGATTTCGGGAGAAAAATATTTCAAGTAAACTTAAAGAACAGCGTTAAATTTAAATTAACTACATCTTGTCTTGGGTAATTTTAAAATGAATTGAAACTAGTTTTATTTAGAATTTAAAGGAATTAGAAATTTTGTTTCCCAATTTGCAAAATAAAAGTATATATCTCATTCAAAGAATATAAAATCTTGATGCAATTTTCTTTCCATTCCTTTAAGCGATTTTCCATTAAATCCTTGACAAATATTCAGTGAACAACAATGGATCCAATACATTACACTTTGTGATAACTTGCCATTTTTAAATCCTACTGTGGTTAACCTTTTAAATGGTTTGCCCGTACAGTGTATGTGCTACTCAAAATTGGCCTTTAACTGGTTTGCTCGAACGGCGTATGGGCATCGATATTTTCTCATTTCCTTTTCTGGTATGCCCGTATATTTCATTATTGTAAAGAGACTATTTAGTTTTAATACTTTTCAACAGATGGCTTAGCTTGTCCATGTAACTGCAATACTTTTCATCCGGGTTTTTCTTTGTAGTGGGAATTTTTCTGTGAAATTTTTGTTCTACTGTATTCAACACTTGCGAATTTAAAACCTTGTATTTTCTTATGGAAGTTATGGATTGAGTAAATGATGAAAATACTTTCTTGCTTAGATGATGAACTACATTCTAATACAGTTATTTCTTCTAATTATTTGGATTATTCCTCAGATGACACGTGTAGTGAGCTCAACTCTGATGAAGATTTGAGTTCTGCGAGAATTTTTACCGAAGTTTATGTAAAAATTCACCTGTTCCGTGAATTTGTAAACCATTCTTCACTGCATGCAGAATGTACTTGAGAAAAGCAAACATTTAGGGGTTTTTGGGTTCTAAAATTGTTAAGTAAAAAATGTTGCAATATCGTTAATAATGAAAAAAAAATAATAATAATAAAATAAATTAATAAATTCTTACTATTCTTATTCTATTAAATATGGTACTTTATTATATACAATAAAAAAGTATGCCTTCTTGGCAGCATTTCTGGTAAAAAATTGACTGCTTTAAGGGTTAAAACCTACTACCAACAAAGTATTATCAACTTTCCTTTAGGAAAATCTTACGTTTCCTTTTTGCCTATAAATTTGTTTCTAATAAGTATAAAGTTAATTATATTGTTTGTATAGTATATATATAAACAAGGAAATAAATGAAAATAAAATTATACACAAAAGAAAAAGGAGCAAAGTGTGATTATTAGCAACAATTGTAATAAGACTGTTTTTTCTTTGAAACTAATAAACATGATACGCACATTTTGAACAATATCAATTTTTTTAATGTATAGAAAATAGGTATAGCTGCCATTTGACTATTTTCAGGCTGAAAAAAGAAATTTATGTGCCTAAATGTGTACCTGAAGATTGACTTCACATTGAGACTAACAGAGATTAAATTTAGGTACTTTTTCATGAAGAAAGGAATATTATCAATTTGAGTAAATAAATTTACAGAACTCATGGTGGATAAATGGCAAGCTTTTTACATCAGTATTAATTTAATATCTGTATTCGATGTGTATGCATTAATTTTGTTTTCACTTTACAAATGCAAAAATTTGTTTTTAAGCATAAATTCATGTGTACATCATTAGTAATTTTCATATGTTTCTTTGCAATTGATCTGAGTAAATCATCTATTTTGATCATTTTTATTTTTAATTTTGAAAACTCTCATCATAAGATGAATAGAAACAAAAGATTCGTCTGTATAAAATAAGTTATTAATTTTTAATCAGAATAACTCGTTAGTTGTTTACTTAAACCATGCATTCCAAAATGTATTTAGACACATTTAAATCATCTATTGCTTCACTAGATATGTAGAATTATTATTTCTAGTTTCAATATATAACCTTTTCCCTCACTTGGATGTGCTTAGGTTTCTATTCAGAATGATGCCGAGCACTTTTAACATTGACTTTAAAGAAAGTTAATGTAAAAAATTATTTAAATTATTGTTTTCAAGAATTATGAATACATTAAATAACATTGTATCTCTATTTATGTTTAACCTCATTAATAAATTTATTTACAATCTGCTAGTTTTGTAAATTCTATCGCACAATAAAACAAGCTTCAAACAATAATACTTTATTGTTAGAATATTAGCCACACATGCATCAGATTTAAGAGTAATAAGGAAAATCATCAGGTATTGTTTTAAATTGATCAACCAGCATGTTTATGTTAACATAACAGCCCATGATATGCTTCTATATTTCTAGGATTTTCTTCATAGGTGTTAAATTATATTTCGTAACTATGTATTTAAGATAAACTACAGTTTGCAATATTGCAATTTCTCGATTGATTATTCAACTTTATTGTATAATTTGCGTTATTGTAAGCACTTTTTGTAACCAAAATGTTATTACAGGTCACCTTCCTCATCACCAGTGCCACCCGTCCATGCTGTTCCTCAGCCTCAAGCTGCCGGTCCTCTTCCACCTGTAAGTCATTTTGTTTCTTAGTTGTAATTTAGTGAGTAGAGCAAGAATAGGAAATCTTTTTTCTAACCTGAAATTTAAAAAAAAAATGTTTAGTTTAACTACAGATGGCTATAAAAAGACCCATTGTGACCTAACTGAAGGAGAGTGCTTATCAGGTAAAAGATCCTGGACTCAACTTCATTCGCATGAAATGAATTGAAAAGGAAAATCTAAATAATTCAAATAAAATCGAAGAATGCATTCAAAACATGGCTCAGGAGAGTACAATATAGAGTAAACAATTTACACAAATTTAAAACAAAGGGAAAGATAAATGTATAGTTCCATTGAAAGGTAGGGAGAACTTCCTCCTTCAATCAAAACAAAATGTAAAGTGAATTAAATCGTACAAATAATTAGGGACAGCTTTTAATTTTTTTTTACACTCCCAATTCCTTACCTGAACTCTCTAGAATTCACTGATTAAAATTTGAAAATTAAGACTAACATTAATAAGCGTTTAACAATTTAAATAAATTATTTAAAATTGAAACTAAAATTGCATATAAAAGACCCACATCGATAAATTTAAAAAAATACATAAAAACATATATATTCAGAGGACTGATTAATTACTTTTAACTTTGATAGTATTGAAATTTTTAATATGTCTCTAAAATTGTAAAATATGTTGATGGTTCAAATGTGTTTTGTACTTATTCTAGAAGTTAAATTTTCTGAAAAAGAATTATTAAAATAAATTTAGAATGCAAATTTATAGTGGGTAGATAGTTATTTTATATATTTTCAGTGGGTAGAAATATGCATTTCTTTTCTCAACAGTTTGTTAGTAGTTATTAATTCATTAGGAACAAAAATTTTATCATTTCTCCCTGTATAAGCCTTATCTTTTCTGCCTAAATTCTAAAGTAATTTATTCTGTATTTCATCTTCCTTAAGCACAATATCGTTTTTTAGTTTACTTTGAAGAAGAGGACTTTTCAGAGAATAAGAGGTTTTTAGGTGTATGTGGTACTGTTTCCAATTACGTTACAATTGTTTCATGTGCAAAATCTATTAATTTTCAGCAATGATCTGTTTGATCTGTTATCAAACAGTTTGTCAAATGTAACTGAATGAATGCTTTTTGAGTGACTGAAGTACAAAAAAACCATAGATGATAGTGGCTGTGGTTCATTGTTTTTGCTTTAAACGTAAGTCAAAGGGTGCAATTTTAAGACAGTTACTACTTCCACAAGCAAAGTTGAAAGTTTTTAATATCTCATTAGAGCTTTATTGGTGACACTCTATCGCATATTTCAACAGTCATTCATAGAAATTTCTTTACTGTGCTGACCCCTTTGTTTTTTCCAAACTATAATTTTTCTTTTGGCAATTAAATTTAGGAATTTGTTATCGAAAATTGTATTGCACAGAATATCAATTTCCTTTTTAGCCTTTTGAAACATTGTTTCTTTGAACAAATAAATCACTTTGCAGACATTTTTTTCTAGCTAAAAATCTGAAAGCTCTCAATAAAGAATCAGAAGTCAGTTGCAAGTGCATAGCAATGTAAGATTTTTTGGCTACCCTTAGTTTCTTTGATATAAATAGGTCCAGCTAAATCCAAATCGCATACTAGAGATGGATGTGTCTTGACTAATTTTCTGTATCTTCTGATGTGCTTCACCAATCGACACCTCTAAGGGATCTAATAATGAGCTGTGATTCTTGCCAATGTAAAAGCTACAACACCATGTATGACTTCATTATATTATTTGTGTACAATTAAAGTGGTCAACCAGGAATTTTTATTCAAGATAGAATGTTTTTCTTCAATGGACAAATCACAGAATTCTAATTTTTCTCCAAGCCATGAGCATTTGTTATCCATATAATGCATGTAGTTAACAAAAGGAAAATTTTCCTGTGAGTGAGCTAGATTCTCCTGTGTGATTTACTCTCTTTTCTAAACTACATCTCTTGTTCTGTTCTTGATCAAATAGTTTTGAGCATCTACCAGTTCTCCTGTTTTTACTATGAGTCTTGAATATTACTCCTCTTCTTTGGCTTCATGATAAATTTCTTTACCCTAACAATAATTCGTACCAATTATTCAGAACTACTGTATTTGTGTTGATATCTATCGTATTTGCCAGTTAAACTAAGCATTCAAATCAGAGGTTGCTTTTGCCTTCGGTTCAACAGTTCGTGGGTTCGAATCCCACCTTGGGCATAGATGTTTGTAGTGGTTCGGAATCCACTTTAAGCCGTAGGTCCCGGTCTAATTAGCCCTCGTGTGCAAAAAATGACCGTTGAGCAACAAACAAACAAATCAAATCGGAGGACCTGATTAGTTTTCTTCTTGTATTTGAGATCATTGCATTCCTCCACATTTGTGTTTTCAGGTTGTGGCTAGTTCTCTTCCAAGTTGTTGTAGCCACTCTGGTCCATGCAGTCAAGAAGGATCTTCAAGCAGTTGAATTTTAGCCCTTCTTGAAATGTCAGCTAGATTCGTTGTTCCTGGGCAGTGATATCAATTTGTTAGTAACGATAGCTTGTGAATCTATTTAACTCTATTTCTAATAAAGAATTTAAATTTTTCAGGAATTCTTTTAACACAAAAGTAGGTAATTTTCAAATCTGTCTAATAATAATAACAAGGTATGTCTAAGTTCAGAGCCTTGAAAATGGGACTATTGAGTTTAGCTGACAAGTCTGCCATAATCTCCAGTCTTGGTGAGCTACTCATTTCTTAGAAGCAGCGATAATTGCTTTGATTTTATTGAATGCAGATTTTGTACTAGAATCTAAAAAAAGTTGTAGCTGAAGACTTTTAATATTAAAAAGTGGAATTTCAGCAAAATAGCATGACACAGAAACATTTATCAGTAGGGACATTTCAATGCACCAGCTTTTCCAAGCTGAAACTAAATCGAAAGGTAGTTTATCACTTCAGTTTATACCCCTGAATACCAAACTTCTTGCATAAAACATTTGTTTCTGAAAGTAAATGGTGTCAGAAATCCTAATGGGTCATACAGCTAAAACTTGTAAGATAAATCTCTTTGTTTCAAAGAGAATAGACCCTAACTCGATATAATTCACATATGTCAAAATAAAATAAATATTTACAATTATTTTACTCTATGCTCTAAATTTTGTTGGGAAGATTTAAAAATCATTGGAGAACGAAATTTTAGAAATAGGATAAAGAATCAGATTTCCTCTTCCTAATGATTTAGAAATATTCAATTTCAATTATATTGTTGTTTTTCCATAATTTCTATACAAACCTTCAAAATTCATTCCCCCAATTCATTTCACTGTAAATTTGCTTCATTGAAAATGCCTTTGGATTCTTTCGTATAATAAAGCTCGTAGAAATGTACAATAAAGCTTGTTCTACAGTCTCATGATTTCGATTATATGTGGATAATACACATAGATATTATCTTTTAAGAACAAAATGGTTTCGGCATTCTTTTCAAAATGCTTTATTAAATAATGTTTAATCATTTTTGCCAATAAAAAATGGCTACTATTTATTCTGATAGAAATTGTAAACTGTTGGTAGTTTAAAACTATTTTGTTGCTACTATTGTTTTGCTACTATTGTTTTTGGTAAAGAAAAATCGCTTTGGAAGGCTGGGTTTTATTCCCAGTGCTGTCAAAGACTCACCAAGTACATGCCATATACGTGCTTGTTAAATCTGTAAAATCAGTGGTCGATTGCTGAACAGTTATCATGAGAGTGTAATAATCTAGACAAAATTTCCTCACGCTCCAGATTAAATCAAAATTGAGTAAAGTGGATCCATCTGAGGAGTCTTAGAGCAAAGATGCACTTTTACGTTTGTGGTGATATGAATAATCAAAAGGGGCACCCTTCTGACTTAATTTCGTCTAGCTGTCAGCTAATGAGTTTGGCTTGTCCAAATGTCATAAATAACAACAGAAACGTCACATATGAGTCATATTCATTATTGTGTATAATCAAATTAATTTGATATACAGACTAAAGATGTAGGCTTAAATCTGTGTCAAAAGTATATCAAAATGTTTTGGACACATGCTTGAATCAACATGCAAACGATCATTCAAAGAAAGTAAATGCAAAGACTCAACCGAAGTATTCAAAGACCAAATTTAATTTACTGGTTGTATGACCATCCTGATCGATTTTTGTATAGGGTGGATACAATGTAAAGTTTTCAGTTTGATTTTGATAGGAGATTAACTTAGTGATTCCAGGTTTTATATAATTCTCGTCAACCACTTCTCGATATTCTTCATATAATTTTGGATTTCTATACAATCTTCTTAACTGGTCAAATCTTGCTTCAACAATTTGTCTATTGTTATTTTAATTTTGTTCATCTGCTTTCCAGGGGAATCAAACTGTGTGTGTGTTTTTCTGATTATCATATTTAATATTTGACTCAAAACCTCATCTTCACAAGAATCGACTAAGATGATTGGTGAGACAAGACAATATGATAATATTACTTGTTAGCAGACTCGGGTTTCAATTTAGCCTAATTAGAAACCATGGCTAATTGGGGTGGCCATCTGTTTTGCAATAATAAACTTTCTATTTGATCTCTGAAATCCTTCTGATGTAGAGGCCTGGGGCGCAGTCTTAGCAGACCATCATTCTTCTAGGGTTTCCACATTTTATACTGCATAGAAACAAATGACATACTATTTTAAACAGTCCCTCACAGTTAATTATTTTTGCACTTGTTTGATCATCAATAGAAATTCATTTAATTTTTACCAGGACTTGAAGTAAAATGACTGGGACTCCAGGATTTTGGGAAGAGATTGTTTTTGTTAAATCAGGACATTTGGCAAGCGGGCAAAAGTTCTAGTGATATTTTTCGGTGTAATCATGAATAGTTCACAAATCAATTTCGAATTCTTCTACTAAGAATTTCAATTTAATTAATAGTCAGTCAAAAATTAAAACAATTTTTCACTTTTAAAAAGTTGATTTACAGTCTTCTAACGAATCAAACTCTTCAGTTCTTATTAAGTGTTCATTCTGATTTGCTAGCTTAGTAACAGCACTTTGTACAAGAAATTGATTTTTCTAAAAACTTTTCAAGGTCCATTTCGAATGTATTTCATGTGCAAAAAATATAAAAGCCTCGATCCTACTTTGACAATCTTCCCAAATTGCACAGTTGGTGCAAAATGCAGTGATCCAATGCATCAAATCACAAATCATCTATTTTGTGTACTAAAAATAGCATAATCATTTTATGGCCCATTCATCATGAAAAGAAAAAATAATTTAAATAAAATCTAAAGTTGAAGAAGTGCATTTAAAACATGACTCTCGAAAGTAAACGAAATCACTTATTATATGAAAAAAAATTTTACTAAACACAGAAGATATGCAGAGTAAACAATTAAAAAAATTAAAACAATGAATTATATATTTGAAAAAAGCTGTATAAGAAAGAAAGAGAGAGAACCTCCTCCCTCTATCTAACCAAAATCTAAAATGAATAAAATCTTAAAAATAATCAGTGTCAACATTATCTGTTGAAACGTTTTTCACAATAATAAACGTTACATTTGTGGCCTATATGTATATGATGCCATTGGCTTAGTGGTTGCGTTTCACGCTCTCAAGGCATAGGTCCAAAGTTCTATCCTCGGTCTGGACAAGTTTGACTCTACCTTTCATCCCTTCAGTGTGTCGAACTGAGTGCCAAGCATGCTTGGGAACTAAGCACTGAGTATTTTGTGTTAGGCAGATCACCTAATTGAGACATATGCTTTGAAAACAGTGATATGAGTACTGTAGGCCTTGGACACATTGTCACGGAGTTTAGTTTATATATATATATATATATATATATATTGGGTGGGTGCTTGGGAGTTTGCAGGTTTTTATCTTACTACTCCTAAAAACGATCCACTATCAATGAAAAATTTCCAAATGGTGATTGTGAGGTGAATGTTGCTATAATGCTTTACAGCAGTCTTATGTCATTAGACATTTATCAATGTAGTGCAAGTATTGCTTGACTCTATTTAATCTGATAATTGCACGAAAAGAAACATTGTCCTTTTTCTTTCATATATACTTTGAAGCATTTGTTGTCTTTACGTAACGATGTATTTATGTGTAAAAAACTAGAATGGCTCACACTAGTGTTAGGTGACCCACTAGCTGATGTCAAATAGTTAAAAATGCTTACATTATTGTCAAAAACAAAACTTTCAGAATTGTTAAAGGTTGACTTTTAAAGCCTTGCTTGTGTCATCTAACTGTTACTTTATATCATCATTATAAAACATATCTTAATTCTTTCAGCACTTCTATCGGACCGGGAGTGGGAGGCTGACATGTAGGCCCCTCGCTTACTGGTTAGGTGAGCGGGTCTACTTCTACAAAAACGATACAGGGGAGCACATGGACTACTTCCCAAGTTTCACTGGTGAGAAGGTGGCCATCTATTAATTTTGTATATTATTTATTTATTGTATATATTATTGTAATTTTGTATTGTAAATTTGTATTATAATTATTTATATAATGTAAAATGAAATATTTTGCGCTGGTTCCCACCATTAATGTACATCATATCTACATGAGTAACTCATTTGAAAACACTGGCCATGTAGAGTAACAGATTAAGAGGGTGGTCATGTCTGGAGACATCCAGGAAACAATTGCACTGAAACCTCTACTTTTAAGAATTTTACAGGATTTCAAGCGATTGAAAAACTTTCAATTGTATGATTGGATAATCTTGAAAGTTAAGAATTGTATAAAATTTGCCATTGATTAAAAAAAAATCTGCTGAGAAAACCAATATGAGTAAGGGGCTGTTATTCGTGTTTAAAAAACAGCATATTTGAAGCAAAGGTGTACTGCTTATTAAATGATGTTTCGATTCTAAAGATATTATTTTTAAAGGTGTTACAAGAATTTTTTTTGAGCAGATTAAAACTGAAGACGATTTTATTTATTTGTAAAATGCATTTCAATTAAGTTATTTTCTTTATATCTGATTGAAAGTTCTCATTAATTATAAAGTTGTTTGCGTTTTGAAAAGGTGCTTAAGGTCACCTTAAAGCAACATACAAGCCAATTATTTGGTATATATTTAATTACTGAAGCTAATTAATGACATTCATTGAAATTTAAGATAATGATTGCTAACCTAAACGCTTGTTGATACTAAAGGAACTTCTGCTTATCAATTCTATGTTATATACTCTGAGATCTTGATATCAGTATTATATTTAAGAAAAATTTAAGTATTCTGGTTGATTCTATGAATTGTTCGACTGCATTGATGTGAATGATCTTGTTATACAAGCATTTTATTTATTTTAACTTGTTTTTATCTTATTGTCTAAAAATTTAAGCTTCTGTGTATACTAAGATTTTCGTGCAGATGAAGTAATTTTATGTAAAATACCAAAGGAAACTCAGTGAGTTTCTTGATTTAAAACTTGTCTAATTTAGAAAAATGAAATTTTTAGTCACCATAACTGATAAATTTGAAAGATGATTGATATAGTTTTTCATTGGACTCTGGAAAATTATTTTTACAAAAACAATGCCTTAATTACAATACATTGTTGGTAATATTGTCCAAAGCAAAATTAAGTTTTTCAGTTTAACTTTTAATTCCATTTATGTATTTATTTCCGTTTATACGTGATGCATTGCATTAAAAAATTTTATTGTAGAAGTATGGCAAAAAATTTGTAGGAAAATTTCCTTCTTAAAATTTTATGCTATTCATTCGCATGAAATTATTTTATATGAAATTGTTTTTATTGGTTTTATTTGTTTTTAATGGTATAATTTTAATAAAACATTATGTTCTGCAGAAAGCCCTTGTAAGAAAGAATCAGTTTGTCGTCTAACACAAGAACTGATTTGAATCAGATTTTCATTTAATATATTTAAATTTACTCTCTTCTATATTGAATGAAAACTTAAGAAATAGTATAGATTAGTTTTGAAAACAAAATATCTCTCCTAAGCAACTATTATAAGTGATGCTTCATTTTTCGTGGAATTATGTATAAGATACTTATATTAGCTTTATATTCAAGATATCTCATATTTAAATTATAAAAAATTTCAGAATTAGTTTAGGTTTAATATGTGTATATTAGTTTATTTTTACTTTCTTTGTGTGTGGTCTGATAATTGATAACATTTCTTAAAGCATATTTTATAATTAACTTTTATCAGGAACTTAACTTACTGAAAAACTTGAATAATATATAATAAATTTCGAAATTTATGGCAACAGAAATATTTTTATGATATAAAATAAGCAATTATATATTACATTTCTTAAAATATTTTTTATGAAATATCTTATTTTTGACTTGTCTCTCAACAAGCTCACCGCCAATACTTTTCTCACAATCTGAAGGTCATTTTTTAAATACTCAATCCAACCAAAGATACATAATATTCATTAATGACATCTAGAGCATATCAAATGGATTGTGTTTATAATAACACAACATAATTCCGGTTTGACACAGCAAGGGAAATCAAATTGTATTTTGTGGGATACCAAGCCACGTAAGTCTTGGTGGAAATGAGGGAGCGTATGCAACTGCAAAGGCTGCAACAGATCCAGTTTTACCATTGATTCCGATTTCAGATATGAGAAAGGTGATAAAAATTTTATAGATTCTGTTTTGCAGGAGTCGTAGAACACGCAGGTTGCCAAAAAATCGCACACCATCTTATCGGTCTTACCTTACAAAATGCTATTTTCCATTTCACTCAACTTCGTATTAGACACACGTTTCTACACTGACATCGATTTCCGAATGAATCAAATCTTTGTATTTCATATTTTAATCTCATGCCCTATTAACCTTTACCATTTTACATTTTTCAAAACAGATTTTTTAACACTACTTGATTTGTGGAGGGAGCCACTCCACGGAAACATATTTGCTTTTTTGAGAGCCTTAATTTTTTAAAATTTTATTTAATTTGTATTTAAAATTTTGTAATCATGTACATTTTTGTATTTTATAAAAATTTAGATTTTGATGTTGTTCTTATACTTATTTTGTTTTTAAAATTTTAATGTTTGGGTTTAAAAAAATCTACATAAAAATCTTTGTCTTGGTGCAGGATGTCCATTCTTGAACCTTGCACTATAAAAACCAATCAATCCAATAGGACATATATGACAACATTGTTAACAGACCCACATGATTTCTGTGTAGTACTAACCTTTAAACAGTATGTGTCAAAATATCATGGCATTCTGACCGTTAATTTAGAGGTTATAGTCATTTAAGAATTTCCAGTTATGTAATTTATAAGATAATCAAAGGAAAATAAAAATTCACGTTTTGATTAAACACTGTTTATTGATGGTGAAAAATGTTTTTGTAGCCAAACAGTGGCTTGATAAGCTACAGTGTTTCTTGTAGGCTCTAACACCTATGAGAATTTCGTAAAACATTTAATGGTCTAGATAAATTTTGATGTATACTAAACCAAAATGCTTTTTACTAGCAGCTCAATGGTTTGCACTGTGAAATTTAGTTCAATATTTCTTCAGCTTTATTTCCATCTTAGCATCGGCCGAGCTGGCAGCCAAATGGTTAGCGCTCTTGCCTTTGGTTCAACAGTTCATGGGTTCGAATCCCACATTGGGCATGGATATTTGTAGTGGTTCGGAATCCACTTTAAATCGTAAGTCCCGGTCTAATTAGCCCTCGTGTGCAAAAAATGACTGTTGAGCGACAAACAAACCAAACCCACCACCTTAGCATGGGTGTATGTAATTATTTGGAATCTAAGCATTTGGCTCTTAACATGCCTTACAACATTTTAAAGTGTGAAAAATGTTCACATTTAATCTGCTGTAAATTTTACAGAAGAGCCTGTCACATGGGAGAGCGATTCAAGATGTATGCTGATCTTTAGGGAACAAAGCATCAGATATCAAACCAATGTTATGGAAAGATACTGTTAATGATGTAGCGGATACTGGTTTTGACAGGAATCTCTTTCACAATGGTCACACTGCTCTGCGTGTCTTCTGAAACTGTGACTGGTGAAAGATATTGGGGTGGGATCCTCGAGGCATATTCTGCCCAGATGCTGGTGCAATCGGCAATGATTTCATTCTGAGGGATCACACATGACCTCGTCAAACTGTAGTTACTGAGAAATATCTTGAAGATCGTGGTTTGGAGCAAATGGCATAGCCAGCGTGATCTCCATATCTGAATCCCCTATCATCTACGATATTATCTTGGTAGACAGGTCTCTGCTGTAAGTCCTCTTCCAAAGTTTGTGTTGGAAAGCTTGGAAAACTGTTTATTCCATGCTTGGTCTTCGTTTCTCATTTCGGTAACCAACAACATGAAAAGTTGATGCTGCTAATGCATTTTAGTTAGAAGATAGCGCATATCCCTTATCAAAATTTCTTTGTTATATTTCTATGATATCTTACTATATAAAACTGATTATCATTTTTACCAAAAATGGACTTTTCCAGAAATATTGCTTTTTGTTGTAAATATTTTAGTTTATCTTATGTAAACTTCAATTTTCAATCAATGCATGTTATATGTACATATCATTCAAATTTAATGTTTCTACATTCATTCCTTTGCGTTAAAAACCGATTATTTTCAACTCCTGGTCTTGCAGTGATAATTTTGCATTTTTTTCTGGATCACGTCTTTTGATGGCATTCACTATACACCACGTTACATGTTTTACAAATCTAACTGGTTCACTTTTTGAATAATTATTACCAGTGATATGGTGCCGAACTGGGAACCGAATGGTTAGTGCTCTTGTCTTCGGTTCAACATTTCGTGGGTTCGAATCTCACCTTGGGATTGGATGCTTGTAGTGGTTCGAAATCCACTTTAAACCGTACGTCAAGGTCTAATTAGCCCTCGTGTGCAAACGTGCCACCGTTGAGCGACAAACTAACCAAACTTTTAGAGAATGAAAATAAGTAGTCAACTTAGTTACTGAAACAATATTGCGGCTACAGATGCTGATATTCCCAAATCGAGAATAAGCTTTTTGATAAAACAAAATACATGGAGAAAGAAACGTTTCATTTATACTCATTATAACTGAAGAAGACTGGAATGCTTTCCGGCCTCTTTGAAAAATCAAATAACTTTTTAAATAACTAAACCTACATTGCAAGTTTGATAAGGCAAAGAAGTAAACAAGAGCATTGGATTTAATCCTTTTAATATCGTAGGTCTCGGTATACTTAGCATTCACGTGCAAAAGATGACAATTCAGAGATTAACAAGAAATGGGTGGACATTTAGAACTTCGGTTCAACAATTCGTGGGTTCAAATCCCGCCTGGTACATGGATGTTTGTAGCTCTTTGGAATTCACTTTATATAGTTGGTCCTGGACAAATTAGCCCTCGTGGGCATAAAATGAATGTTGAGAGATGCAAGAAAATGGTTTGCATTTATCACTTTGGTTCAACAATTCGTGGGTTCAAATCCCACCTTGTGCATGGATGTTTGTAGCTCTTTGGAATTCACTTTATATAGTTGGTCCTGGACAAATTAGCCCTCGTGGGCAAAAAATGAATGTTGAGAGACGCAAGAGAATGGTTTGCATTTATCACTTTGGTTCAACAATTCGTGGGTTCAAATCCCACCTTGTGCATGGATATTTGTAGTTCTTTGGAATTCATTTTATATAGTTGGTCCTGGACAAATTAGCCCTCGTGGGCAAAAAATGAATGTTGAGAGACGCAAGAGAATGGTTTGCATTTAGCACTTCGGTTCAACAATTCGTGGGTTCAAATCCCACCTTGTGCATGGATATTTGTAGTTCTTTGGAATTCATTTTATATAGTTGGTCCTGGACAAATTAGCCCTCGTGGGCAAAAATGAATGTTGAGATACGCAAGAGAATGGTTTGCATTTAGCACTTCGGTTCAACAATTCGTGGGTTCAAATCCCACCTTGTGCATGGATATTTGTAGTTCTTTGGAATCCATTTTATATAGTTGGTCCTGGACAAATTAGCCCTCGTGGGCAAAAAATGAATGTTTAGAGACGCAAGAAAATGGTTTGCATTTAGCACTTCGGTTCAACAATTCGTGGGTTCAAATCCCACCTTGTGCATGGATGTTTGTAGTTCTTTGGAATTCACTTTATATAGTTGGTCCTGGACTAATTAGCCCTCGTGGGCAAAAAATGAATGTTGAGAGACGGAAGAAAATGGTTTGCATTTATCACTTTGGTTCAACAATTCGTGGGTTCAAATCCCACCTTGTGCATGGATGTTTGTAGTTCTTTGGAATTCACTTTATATAGTTGGTCCTGGACAAATTAGCCCTCGTGGGCAAAAAATGAATGTTGAGAGACGCAAGAGAATGGTTTGCATTTAGCACTTCGGTTCAACAATTCGTGGCTTCAAATCCCACCTTGTGCATGGATGTTTGTAGTTCTTTGGAATTGACTTTATATAGTTGGTACTGGACAAATTAGCCCTCGTGGGCCAAAAATTAATGTTGAGAGACGCAAGAAAATGGTTTGCATTTAGCACTTCGGTTCAACAATTCGTGGGTTCAAATCCCACCTTGTGCATGGATGTTTGTAGTTCTTTGGAATTCACTTTATATAGTTGGTCCTGGACAAATTAGTCCTCGTGGGCAAAAAATGAATGTTGAGAGACGCAACAAAATGTTTTGCATTTATCACTTTGGTTCAACAATTCGTGGGTTCAAATCCCACCTTGTGCATGGATATTTGTAGTTCTTTGGAATTCACTTTATATAGTTGGCCCTGGACAAATTAGCCCTCGTGGGCAAAAAATGAATGTTGAGAGACGCAAGAGAATGGTTTGCATTTATCACTTTGGTTCAACAATTCGTGGGTTCAAATCCCACCTTGTGCATGGATGTTTGTAGCTCTTTGGAATTCATTTTATATAGCTGGTCCTGGACAAATTAGCCCTCGTGGGCAAAAAATGAATGTTGAGAGACGCAAGAAAATGGTTTGCATTTAGCACTTCGGTTCAACAATTCGTGGGTTCAAATCCCACCTTGCGCATGGATATTTGTAGTTCTTTGGAATTCATTTTATATAGTTGGTCCTGGACAAATTAGCCCTCGTGGGCAAAAAATGAATGTTGAGAGACGCAAGAGAATGGTTTGCATTTATCACTTTGGTTCAACAATTCGTGGGTTCAAATCCCACCTTGTGCATGGATGTTTGTAGCTCTTTGGAATTCACTTTATATAGTTGGTCCTGGACAAATTAGCCCTCGTGGGCAAAAAATGAATGTTGAGAGACGCAAGAAAATGGTTTGCATTTATCACTTTGGTTCAACAATTCGTGGGTTCAAATCCCACCTTGTGCATGGATGTTTGTAGTTCTTTGGAATTGACTTTATATAGTTGGTCCTTGACAAATTAGCCCTCGTGGGCAAAAAATGAATGTTGAGAGACGCAAGAAAATGGTTTGCATTTAGCACTTCGGTTCAACAATTCGTGGGTTCAAATCCCACCTTGTGCATGGATATTTGTAGTTCTTTGGAATTCATTTTATATAGTTGGTCCTGGACAAATTAGCCCTCGTGGGCAAAAAATGAATGTTGAGAGACGCAAGAGAATGGTTTGCATTTAGCACTTCGGTTCAACAATTCGTGGGTTCAAATCCCACCTTGTGCATGGATGTTTGTAGTTCTTTGGAATTCACTTTATATAGTTGGTCCTGGACAAATTAGCCCTCGTGGGCAAAAAATGAATGTTGAGAGACGCAAGAGAATGGTTTGCATTTAGCACTTCGGTTCAACAATTCGTGGGTTCAAATCCCACCTTGTGCATGGATGTTTGTAGTTCTTTGGAATTCACTTTATATAGTTGGTCCTGGACAAATTAGTCCTCGTGGGCAAAAAATGAATGTTGAGAGACGCAACAAAATGTTTTGCATTTATCACTTTGGTTCAACAATTCGTGGGTTCAAATCCCACCTTGTGCATGGATATTTGTAGTTCTTTGGAATTCACTTTATATAGTTGGCCCTGGACAAATTAGCCCTCGTGGGCAAAAAATGAATGTTGAGAGACGCAAGAGAATGGTTTGCATTTATCACTTTGGTTCAACAATTCGTGGGTTCAAATCCCACCTTGTGCATGGATGTTTGTAGCTCTTTGGAATTCATTTTATATAGTTGGTCCTGGACAAATTAGCCCTCGTTGGCAAAAATTGAATGTTGAGAGACGCAAGAAAATGGTTTGCATTTAGCACTTCGGTTCAACAATTCGTGGGTTCAAATCCCACCTTGTGCATGGATATTTGTAGTTCTTTGGAATTCATTTTATATAGTTGGTCCTGGACAAATTAGCCCTCGTGGGCAAAAAATGAATGTTGAGAGACGCAAGAGAATGGTTTGCATTTAGCACTTCGGTTCAACAATTCGTGGGTTCAAATCCCACCTTGTGCATGGATATTTGTAGTTCTTTGGAATTCACTTTATATAGTTGGCCCTGGACAAATTAGCCCTCGTGGGCAAAAAATGAATGTTGAGAGACGCAAGAGAATGGTTTGCATTTATCACTTTGGTTCAACAATTCGTGGGTTCAAATCCCACCTTGTGCATGGATGTTTGTAGCTCTTTGGAATTCATTTTATATAGTTGGTCCTGGACAAATTAGCCCTCGTGGGCAAAAAATGAATGTTGAGAGACGCAAGAGAATGGTTTGCATTTAGCACTTCGGTTCAACAATTCGTGGGTTCAAATCCCACCTTGTGCATGGATGTTTGTAGTTCTTTGGAATTCACTTTATATAGTTGGTCCTGGACAAATTAGTCCTCGTGGGCAAAAAATGAATGTTGAGAGACGCAACAAAATGTTTTGCATTTATCACTTTGGTTCAACAATTCTTGGGTTCAAATCCCACCTTGTGCATGGATATTTGTAGTTCTTTGGAATTCACTTTATATAGTTGGCCCTGGACAAATTAGCCCTCGTGGGCAAAAAATGAATGTTGAGAGACGCAAGAGAATGGTTTGCATTTATCACTTTGGTTCAACAATTCGTGGGTTCAAATCCCACCTTGTGCATGGATGTTTGTAGCTCTTTGGAATTCATTTTATATAGTTGGTCCTGGACAAATTAGCCCTCGTGGGCAAAAAATGAATGTTGAGAGACGCAACAAAATGTTTTGCATTTATCACTTTGGTTCAACAATTCGTGGGTTCAAATCCCACCTTGTGCATGGATATTTGTAGTTCTTTGGAATTCATTTTATATAGTTGGTCCTGGACAAATTAGCCCTCGTGGGCAAAAAATGAATGTTGAGAGACGCAAGAGAATGGTTTGCATTTAGCACTTCGGTTCAACAATTCGTGGGTTCAAATCCCACCTTGTGCATGGATATTTGTAGTTCTTTGGAATTCATTTTATATAGTTGGTCCTGGACAAATTAGCCCTCGTGGGCAAAAAATTAATGTTGAGAGACGCAAGAAAATGGTTTGCATTTAGCACTTCGGTTCAACAATTCGTGGGTTCAAATCCCACCTTGTGCATGGATATTTGTAGTTCTTTGGAATTCATTTTATATAGTTGGTCCTGGACAAATTAGCCCTCCTGGGCAAAAAATGAATGTTGAGAGACGCAAGAAAATGGTTTGCATTTATCACTTTGGTTCAACAATTCGTGGGTTCAAATCCCACCTTGTGCATGGATGTTTGTAGTTCTTTGGAATTCACTTTATATAGTTGGTCCTGGACAATTTAGCCCTCGTGCTCAAAAAATGAATGTTGAGAGACGGAAGAAAATGGTTTGCATTTATCACTTTGGTTCAACAATTCGTGGGTTCAAATCCCACCTTGTGCATGGATGTTTGTAGTTCTTTGGAATTCACTTTATATAGTTGGTCCTGGACAATTTAGCCCTCGTGCTCAAAAAATGAATGTTGAGAGACGGAAGAAAATGGTTTGCATTTATCACTTTGGTTCAACAATTCGTGGGTTCAAATCCCACCTTGTGCATGGATGTTTGTAGTTCTTTGGAATTCACTTTATATAGTTGGTCCTGGACAAATTAGCCCTCGTGGGCAAAAAATGAATGTTGAGAGACGCAAGAAAATGGTTTGCATTTAGCACTTTGGTTCAACAATTCGTGGGTTCAAATCCCACCTTGTGCATGGATGTTTGTAGTTCTTTGGAATTCACTTTATATAGTTGGTCTTGGACTAATTAGCCCTCGTGGGCAAAAATGAATGTTGAGAGACGCAAGAAAATGGTTTGCATTTAGCACTTTGGTTCAACAATTCGTGGGTTCAAATCTCACCTTGTGCATGGATATTTGTAGTTCTTTGGAATTCACTTATTATAGTTGGTCCTGGACAAATTAGCCCTCGTGGGCAAAAAATGATTGTTGAGAGACGCAAGAGAATGGTTTGCATTTAGCACTTCGGTTCAACAATTCGTGGGTTCAAATCCCACCTTGTGCATGGATGTTTGTAGTTCTTTGGAATTCACTTTATATAGTTGGTCCTGGACAAATTAGTCCTCGTGGGCAAAAAATGAATGTTGAGAGACGCAACAAAATGTTTTGCATTTATCACTTTGGTTCAACAATTCGTGGGTTCAAATCCCACCTTGTGCATGGATATTTGTAGTTCTTTGGAATTCACTTTATATAGTTGGTCCTGGACAAATTAGCCCTCGTGGGCAAAAAATGAATGTTGAGAGACGCAAGAGAATGGTTTGCACTTAGCACTTCGGTTCAACAATTCGTGGGTTCAAATCCCACCTTGTGCATGGATATTTGTAGTTCTTTGGAATTCACTTTATATAGTTGGTCCTGGACAAATTAGCTCTCGTGGGCAAAAAATGAATGTTGAGAGACGCAAGAGAATGGTTTGCATTTAGCACTTCGGTTCAACAATTCGTGGGTTCAAATCCCACCTTGTGCATGGATATTTGTAGTTCTTTGGAATTCACTTTATATAGTTGGTCCTGGACAAATTAGCTCTCGTGGGCAAAAAATGAATGTTGAGAGACGCAAGAGAATGGGTCGCATTTAGCACTTCGGTTCAACAATTCGTGGGTTCAAATCCCACCTTGTGCATGGATGTTTGTAGTTCTTTGGAATTCACTTTATATAGTTGGTCCTGGACAAATTAGCCCTCGTGGGCAAAAAATGAATGTTGAGAGACGCAAGAAAATGGTTTGCATTTAGCACTTTGGTTCAATAATTCGTGGGTTCGAATCCCATCTTTTGCTTAGCTGTTTGTCGTGGCTCAGAATACACTATAATTCCCAGTCTAATGAGCTTTCATGTGCAAAAAATGACTGTTGCGTTACAAATACGAAATTGATCGTCATTTTACATTTTGGATCAACAATTCGTGGGTTCGAATCCCATCTTGGATATGGATGATTGTAGTTCTTTGCAATGCACTTATTATCGTAGATCCCATTATAATTAGCATGTATATGCAAAAGATGACAGTGTTGAGACAAACAAGAAATGGGTCAACATTTAGAACTTTGGTTAAACAATTCGTGGATTCGAATCCCACCTTGTGCAAATGTTTGTAGTGGCTGAGAATCTACTTTAAATTATAAATCCCGGTCTAATTAGCATTCATTTGCAAGAAATGGCCGTTGAGATACAAATAAGAAATTGTAATACACTTAGCACTTTGGATCAATAATTCGTATGTTCGTATCCCACTTTGGGCTTGGGTGATTGTAGTAGTTTGGAATCCACTTAATATCGTAAATTCCTGTCTAATTAGCACGCATGTGCAAATGATGACAGTGTTGAGACAAACAAGAAATGAGTCGACATTTAGTACTTTGGTTCATTGATTCGTAAATTCGGATATCAATTTGGGTATGGAGGTTTGTAGTAGTTCTGTATCTAATTTAAATTGTAATTTGTGTAAATCGTAAGTCCCGGTATAATTAGTTCGTAATTAGTTCTCCTGTGCAAAAATGACCGTTGTGATAAATAGTATGAGAAAACTGTCTACATTTAGAACTTTCGCTCAACAATTCGTAGTTTCAAAATGCACTTTAATTCGTTTCTCTCGGTAATTTTTGGAGCAAGGGGGCTAATGCCCTCGTGTGCAATAAATGAAACCAAACTATATTTAGAACATACAATAGGTGATAATCTTCACTATCCGATAATTATGATTATTTTCAAGTTAGTCCGTATATTTAAAATTATTTATATAATAACTAGCAACGGCTTGGCCCAGAACTCTTCAATGATTACAAATTTTACTGAGACACACAGTAGAAATTAAAATACTTCCCGTTTTTTAACTTATCTAACAGTCTTGTTTATAATGACTGAAAGATGTATCGTTATGTTTCTGTGTGACAATTGAAAGTTTATCTTATTGTTACCACAAATTAACTTAAAAAAGAATGTGAAGTGAATTGTTGATTATTTTAATATAAATTGGTTTTTGTGTGTGTTATATATAAAATAAAGGGAAAACTTGTTTAATAAAGGGTTTTCATGTGGATTTTGTTCTTCAAGAAAAGTGGTCTGTGCATCTTTCACAATGTTCAGTGGTAATGACCAACCGCTTTTCCTTAGGCTCTGCCACAGGTGTCAGTTATTGTGTTTATTTTCATTTCTTTAATTTTACCTTCTGACAGAAAATTTATCGGGATTAAAGAAGATGCTTAGCAAAAATGTGAAAGTATAGTCACTTCCGCGAATATTGTCATTGAAAAGAGATATGCCTAAAAATAACCGAGGAAATTGTAGGTATTGAAGTGGTTAAACATGATATTAAAGATAGAAAACTATCAGGTAAACGTGTCCAACTGACGCTAGTAGAAAAGCAATTGGCGCTTAAAGGAATTCCGATTCACTTTCTAGATCAAAGCAAAAAGTTATTGTTATTGATGACTTAAAAAATGCGAAAAAAAAATTAAAGCTGTATTTAAAAAGTGGAAAAAAAAACTTTAATTCTGCCATTACCGTCGTGAGATCCGATCTGATTTTAAAACTCTTGAAATGGCTTTTTCAGATGAAGTGTTCCAAAAGAATACAAAGCGGAGATTTCGTTGACTATTTTGCGTGAAATGTTACCAATTTGTTACCTCTCATTATATGTGGGATTTAGCGCAATATTCGAATTTGGAGAAAATAATATTCTAAGTTTTTAGGAGTTCTGCCAAAGATGTTCATTTAAAATTCTGCATTTAAAAATTTAGAGACGAAATGCTAGAGCAGCGATGCAATGAAATTTTTAAGTAAGATTTGTGGAACTGAATCTATATGAGCTGGTGTGTTATTTCACACAAATTTATCAAGTGGATAAGGCTGTTTGATTCCCACAATTCCACGTGGGAATCAACAGTGGTGTATGAAATGAGGTACAAACCCCACATGTTTAAGTGTATAGATATTTATATTTCGTCTTGTCGGAATATCACGACTGAGACTACGTTATACGATGAATGAAGCAAGTAGCTGTGGTAATTTTCATGAATTAAATGTTGTTTCTGAGAATTTTAGGTTTCCATATAAAACTGCAAAATATTTAAGTATAAAAATGTTTCTCATTGTCTGAATCAATGTGTTGAATTCAAAAAACAGTCTGTGAAAGAGTCGATTTAGTGTAGGAAAATAAGTTTTGTTATAACAGTTTCTTCAGTCCCAAAATCTTATATAATTCTAGGCTACTGTGCGAAGTTTGTAAAGACACATTAATATTTTACGCAACATTTTAATGATTGTCAACCCTCAGCAATTGAAGAAAATTTTACTGCAGACAGCAACAATTTCTAAACCCAGTATTCGGGTTTAAATACACTCACTTCCAATGAGAGGAAAATGCTGATTTCCTGAAGCTAATCAGAATTGAAGAGGATGCAAATCACTGCAGAGATAGATGGAAATATGCAAATATGTTAGGCTACAGCCAATCGCGCTTTCATGTTAAGGAATATGCAACAAGGGCAATCTTATAAAATACCAGCTTTATGAAGAGTTACAGAAGTTGATTGTAAGTGCTGATAGAGAAAAGGTGTTTAAAACTTTCGTACAATTTGTTTTCAAGACATACGTGTTTCGATGACTTCCAAAAGACGAATGGAAGATTTTGACTGCTGGCGTGCTGCATTGAAGCAAGACAGTCGATCTCAGATGTTCCTCTTTTCTTCAGCGTTCATCATTCTATAATTTCATGTTTATGGAAACAACTCTAGGCCATAAACAGTTGTCCGAAGGACGGTAGCTAGTGACCCAAGGGTTACAAACCTCGCCGAAGATCGATATATTTCGATTTTAGACTAGCGGAATCGCAAAGTGACCTCCACACTTGTGACATCTATGGTTACAGCATCCATTTTGGAAGGTGATATCTGCAGCTACTGTACGACGAAGATAACATATGACTGGACTGTACGTCCGGGTACCTCGAGTTTGTCTTTATCTATCCGTCCAATCAAGAGGGGCACGATTAAAATGGTGCCGGGAAGAGGTCAATTGAACTGTCTGACTAGGGCAATGTCATGTTTACTGATGAGTCAAGATTTGCTCTGGAGGCTGATGACAAACGTATAAGGCGAGAACAAGAAACATGCAATCAGATCCAAAACATCACCGAACATCACGCATTCCGAGGCGGAAGCAGTATGGTATGTGCAAGGATTCCATTAGGACACCGCACCGACTTGCACATCTTTAAATGAGGTTCTGTGACGACTGTTGGGTATCGAGGTGAATTCCTAGAACCCATTGTGAGATTGCACGCTGCAGCAGCTGGCCCAACTTTTGTTTTAATGGATGATAACGCACCTCCCCATAGAGATGACATCGACAATGGCTACCTGGAGAGTGAAGGTATTGCGCGTATGGCATAGTCAGTATATTCGCCCTATCCCATGGAAAATCTTTGGAGTGCTCTCGGCAGTGTTGTATCTTCACGTTTCCCACTTCCAGCAACTCTTATTGAGCTGGAAACTGCTCTACAAGAAGAATGGTTATTGCTGAGTTCTGCGGTAGTTGACCACTTAATTGCAAGCATGGTCACAAGGTGTAAACTTTGTATACAGATGTGGAATGATCACATACTCTATGAATGTACTTTTTTGCATTTTATGCTGTTTATTTTCACTTTATACGTAATTCTGCTAAAATTTCCAGTATATCATTATTTGATAACTTTCAAAAATTTAATAATGTATCTCATATCTGTATATAACTGATTTTATTTTATGCATAAATATATATGCTTCTGCTTTCTCACCGAATTTTGTGTCAATCAAACCATTATTGGTTGATTTTTGCATTTTACATTTTCATGCTTAACTTTTGGAAATGAGTATAGACGGATACAATAAAAAGTAATCAGATTGAAGAAAAATTGCTTTTTGCGACAGTTTGTTTGTCGCTCAACGGTCATTTTTTGTACACGAGGGCTAATTAGACGGGACTTATGGCTAAAAGTGGATTCCGAACCACTACAAACATCCATGCTCAAGGTGGGATTCAAACCCACGAACTGTTGAATCGAAGGCAAAAGCGCTTACCGTTCGGCTACCAGATCGGCTTTTTGCGACAGACGCAATGAATCTGGGTTCTGAACTTGCTGAAAAACTGCTGCGGGGTATGAGTGGCAGTTAAGTTTGGGAAGCACCACACTGCGTGAGCCTGACTAGATGATAGTACTCAATTATGCTTTGTATCTAAACCCTACATGAAAACTTAAATATAGAACTATATCGGCATAGTGTCGTAGTTTATAGATTGAATGGTGCTTCTAATTCTTTTGTATCTCAGTATTTAAAAAGCAATTGGATTGTAGCTATAAACGAGTGATGGAACTGCTAGTTGTTCCAAACATAACGGATATTCCTTCCACGGTACATTCTGAAATGAGCAGTCTAAAACTAGAAATCCTAAGGCTTGTTAATGAAAATTTTAATAAATCTGTGGAAGTGGATATATTGTAAACTCAAGCGTTTCTTGAGCTCTTAAAGTTTGACAAGCTGAAACCAACGGTCTCTGAATTGGTGTTGTAAAAATCTCAATCGCGTTGGTAGTTGTATTTCAGTGGGGGGTGAGTGTAGAAGTAAATATCAGTCCTGAGCTGTTCATTGTGGCTTAATTTTGGAAGAACTTGATAGTGTGAGAAATATTTAGCATATTGAACATTTTTTAATTCGAGGGAGATACGGGTGAAGAGAAGTCCTTTTGGGGAAAATAATTTTTATTTAAACTCGTTATAGAGAGAAACAAGTCAAATATCCACATTTGTCTTCAGGTATATGATGATGTAGGATTGAAAGATTCAGCTCTAATTCTCTCTTATTCAGATCTTATGGCAAATAAGTTTAGTTAGTCTATTAAAACACTTGCATAAAAACAATTAAGTCATTTCTAGTACTTCTAAGTATTTCTAAAGTCCCATCATTACGTTTTCTGACCTAAAAATACTTTTTTTACTTTTTAGAAATAAGCTTCGTGTATTATTTAATGCTTCTACCATAACTTCATCAAGGTGTTTATTGTTTGATTCATTAGGGCTCATAGGACCTATTCTTATTAAGGCTAAAATAATCATCCAAAGGCTGGTTACTGAAATTACCTGAAATAAAGAATTTCCATGTGAATAGTGAAAAAATGGAGTTTTTTTACAGTAATGATTTTCATTGGATACTATTTACGTTCCTCATCGAATTTCGGTCGGTAGTGCTCAATTGGATTTTTTGGTATCAGCAAGTATGGATTTTGTTCTCTTATTACATTCGATTCATGGGTCAATATGGCGAGTGTAAAATTTTACTACTGTGCAGTAAATCACGGGTGTTGTCAATTACCAAACGTTGAGTCTCTCCACATCTTGAGTTGTGTGGAGCAGAACATCATCAATGTTTATCGAGAAAGTGATTTCTTCATTGTCTTTTAAAACTAATCACGTGTTTCTGAACTGCGACTCGACAACAGCTCATGCATAGATTCGATAACTGCCTGGTACGTACAATATGTTTTTAGAGAACGTTGCTATAATTCAAAAGCTGTTTATTGCATTCTTTAGGAACTAAGTTTCCAAGTAGGCAGCATTGTCCTTTGTGCTATCTTGTGGTGTTTAGCCATGGCAAATATAGAACCCTTCTCTTTAGTTAAAGGATATTTATTCGTAATAAAGGATATACTGATAGATTCAGGGAATCTTAAGGTATCTGGTGATATACGAGGAATGCACGAGACAATTGGGGGGAAAACGCAACCACCAATTTTCACACAATAAGACTCTCATCAATTCCAGAGTAATTCATGACAATATCTATATTATATTTTATTTCTTGATCTAATAGCTTTCGTATAGAAAAATGACCATTGAAAGAATAACCATCTTATTTCTCTATCATCCTTATAACTTAACAAAATATATATTTCCTACCACGAAATAATTTTTCATCAATTTATTTTATTTGAGTAGCTTTTCTATTCAGCGCTTATTTTTTTAATTATGAGTAATGTCTTAATGTTTAAGTAATTTCCTGATATTCAACTTAGATAGTGTAGAAAATGATGAGGAAGATAATATATACTTGTGGAATGATAATTTATGATCACAAATAATTTCTTAAATTTTTTAATTTATTATATCATCAGTAAAATGTATCTGCTTCTCAAACAGACAGAAGTTTTTTTTAATGTTTTACTAAATTTTCCATATGATAGTTATTTTCTTTCTTTAAAGAGTTTTTTAGAAGACAAGAGAAACCCTGGTTGAATTCAGGGTTTTACTTTCTGGTCTCTAGGGTGGTAATGGATACTACTATATTCACTTCCACGAGCTGGCAACTTTAAAGTTGGCGCTCAAATTTTCAGTTAGCTGTTGAGTTTTTAATTTTGGTATTTTGAGCTTGGATGTTTGCAATACATCTATATATATTTTAAGATGCAGTATTAACATACAATTGACTTTAAGCTTGTCACTTACTTTCAACTTTTAAATGTTGTAGAAGCTAATGGAATAGCTTAAAGTTTCGTCACAGTACTTCAAAACTACTCGTATTAAACGACGAGATAAGTATGGAATATTTTTGCTTTTTCTGTTGAAATTTTTTTTCAAAGTAAGAAAAGTTTTTGCATAATTATGTATTTCTTTTGGATTACGACTCCAGAAGTTCAAGAGGGCTTTTATTGTTTGCCTATTCGAATGTCAATGTGCGGAGTGAGTAGTCGAATGGTTAGAACTGTCGTTTCGAGTATAACATTTCGTAGGTTCAAGTCCTACCTTGGTCAGTTAATTCTTATTGGTTTGGAATCTACTTTACGCTGTAGGTTCTAATCTGATTAATCTTTGTGTACAGAAATTTACTGTTGAGTGACAATGAAAGCAAATAAACGAAGTCTTGACTACTAATTTGGTTTTCGTGAAATTTAGCGGGCACTGAATACTTTGAAAAATAAAAGTTAATTTCGGGGCTGCAATTTGGCAACTGGCTAGAGCAATGACGCGGCATCTGTGAAAGAGAGCTTGTGTGTTATTGATAATCGTCCTCGAACTGTGCTAAGTGTTCTTTGGGCGAATTCATCAAAAGAGAAATCATCTTTCGTGTCTAGGAGAGAAGTTCCTTTTATTAGTTGGTAGTCATTGAACACAGATTGGCATTGTTGGCATTAGAGAAAGACGTGGCCGGTCTTCTGCTGCGTTAACATACTGGATATGATGTTCATAATGCGAAAAAGTCCGGTTTTTCGTCAATTTTCGTTTCATAATTTTGTTTATCCTAAGGTAAAGCATACAACTGGACGCATCGCAAAAGGAGGTCAACTGGTTGCAGTGCCAATTTGATCCGTCAATCTCATCTTCGCCAATTTCAATAGGCTATAGTTTTTTTTAAACCTCGGAGAATTGTGCGATGACGCGTTTTTTCTTTCTGACAATCTGTGGAACTGAAATATGCAAGTTAGGTGCTTCGTCATTGTCGAGCACAGGCATGACAGTAGGAAGTTTGCCTAACTTGTATTAGAGACACCGTTTAAAGGAATCATCTGTGTTTGACCTTCTCAAGTAAGAAGGGCTTGGAAAACTTCGGAGTCTCATTTTATCAAGTGGGAAAACTTATTTTCGTCCGTCATGGATGGATCCAAGCAAGTCTTAGATATATGGTTTGTTGCTCCCACTCGTTTAGTATTTCTCCAATGTTGTCTTAACTCCATTTTTGAATGTATTCCTAGAAATGAGTGATTCCATAGTTTTCAAAACATTCTCCTGCAATTACCTTTAGCAGATGTGTTTTAAAATTAAGTAGTAAATTATCATACCAGCCATTGTGTGATGATAATCCCTGATGCATCTTAAGCCAACTAGGTCTGGTCCGGTTTTACTCAAGATTTTCAGTTTGTTTCAGACGCAGTTGTAGGTGTTATCCAGACAGCAGATATTATATCTTGCTCGTTGCCGTGGGTCATGGTGGTCTCAGCGATGGCTTTCCTAGTCATTCTTTCAGATAAGAATTCAAATGGTAGTATTTGGATTACATTTTTTTCATAAAGGCAGGGACAACAACGGTACTGTAGTTCGTGCCTTTGCTCCGTAATAGATATGCGTAAAACGTTTGTTAGGTTAATCTACTCGGCTTCTCCGCCAAACTGTGTTGAATATACCCAATAAGGCGTTAATCTAAACGCAGTTAATTAAAATAATCATTTTTAACTAAAGAATCGCATATGTATAATCATTGAAGATTTCAGAAGCTTTTAAGAATAATGAGTGAAGAATCCAAAATAAAACAATATAAATTTGCATTTAAGTAAAGGTTTCTATTTTAAGGAAATTTATATTTCCACTATAAATCAAAAAAGCTTGGAAGCCGTGTGTTTTTATATCGCTAAGCGACATTAACTTGTAATTCTTTAGCTTTACGTCAGTACAATTCGTATTTACGATCAAATACGGCTTATGTGAAAAAAATTGAATTGTTTAAGGGAAATCTTTCTTTTTACATTTAACATTTCCTTTATTACGTTTTGATATTCGCATATTTTATGATTTCATTTCAATTTGTTTCTAAATTATAAGAGGAAAATAGTAAAAAATATATTTGATGTTAGGTAGTATTTAATATATTGTGCTTCCATGATTTTTATAATATATATGCATTAATAGAATTTTTTAATAAATGGGGTTTGAGAATCAGCTAACAAATCGTAAGTATTAACAAAATATGAAAAATGTATTTTTCATGTTTCTTAGTATTGTTAATAAAACTTCGATGTCAATCATAAACAGCCTCCTTTAATATTGTCTCTGAGAGAAATCGTTCATGAGAAAACTTCATGACAGCTATTGCGGTGGGCTTGATTTCACAAAAAATACTTTTTTAAAAATTAAATACTCATTTAAGAATGTTTTAGATTTGCGTAAATTGGTTAACCTGAACATCTAGAATATTCAAATGCTTGCAATCAGCCATTTAATCAGTTAGTGCTGTCGAACCAGCAATATTTTATAGGTCCTGAACCTTATTTTTACGTATTACAAAACAGCTGGATTCCAACCGACTCTGCAGGGAAAACAGTTTTTGAAATAACTGAGTTTAATAAATCACAATTTTTTTTTTTATCAAAAGACAACAGGAGTTATTGAAATTGAGTGTAAATTGTTTAAAATCAGCAATGAGACTTATACATAGATGGATGAGATGACAGCCACAAATGAGCTCGGCTCTTCAGTTCAACAGTTCGCGGGTTCGATTACATCCTTGGATAGGATGTCAGTAGTGGTTTTAGAATTCAATTAAAATTCTAAAACTGTAATTAGTATTTGTGTGTAACAAGTGATCTTGGATCAGCTGCCAAATCTACTTTCAGGTATCCCCTACAGGGCAAAAATGGCGTTGCTTATTTAACTGAGGGTGATGATTATTCGTGATGTGGGAGAGGGAAAATCTTACCTGCCATTTAATTGAGCCTCATTGGAATTGCAGAACGCGTCAAATATAGAAAAAAAAATTGGCTATTACCAGTCTATTTGATAGTTGAATTTTTCTTGGATATACTTACACTGCACAGTTTTTTCTAAAAATCACCCTTTCTTGTTTTAAGATATTCATTTTAAGTATTTCACAATGAAAACCTGACTTATTTTCTAACAAAGCAAATTATTGTTTCTAATTTCACATTAACAGATTAAGTGCTCTTATATATTGCTAATAGAGGATATAATATCTTTGGAGATTATATATATATATATATATATATATATATATATATATATATATATATATATATATATATATATATATATATATATATATTACTGTGCAAATGTACTCTATTTATCTAGACAACATTAAAATTTAATGGTGGACTCTTGGTTTTAAGGCCTAGTCTCATTGATTCTTGTGTGCAAAAAGTAAGCATATTGGCACAATGTCGTCATTTTTTGTAATAAAATTACTTGGAAAAGTTTTCATTATTGTTTAGGGTCTCTCTATTGAAAGAAATAGAAGACATTTGAAAAAATTTGAGGCCCTTGAAGATTAACTTATCAGTGCTGTATTAGGCATTTGCCTCAAAATTGAACATTCATAATTTGTCTCGTGAAACATTTAAGATTATATTTCGTATTTTTTTACAAATAAAAAAAATTATTTTATAAGCACATGGGGCGGGAATTTGCATAAAAATGTTCATTTTTGAATTAATAAACATTGAAAGAAGCATCTTGAACACACAAAAAGTACACAAAATATATTCCAATTTTTACACTGACAAATGTCCTTTTATCTAAATATCATAATAGAATGTAATATAGAATTGCTCATAATTATCTCGGTCAATTTTAAAAAATTAATTTTAAATTTTTTCAAAGTGGGATTCACGAGGAGTTTATTTTTGTTGATAAATTTATATACTGTATCACTCATTTAATTTTCAAATTCCGTTGATATATACTTGAATAAAAAATATTTTTCTTCACACATATAAAGTGCTTTTATCTTAGCATTATATTAGAATTAGGATATATTTAGGTTATAATTATTAGGTTAGATTTAATATTAGAATAGTTAGTTTATAGGTTAGATTTAATATTAGAATAGTTAGTTTATAGGTTGGATTTAGTATTAGAGCACTTAGTTTATAGGTTAGATTTAGTATTAGAGCACTTAGTTTATAGGTTAGATTTTAGGTTAAGTTAGTTTTAGATTTAGGCTAGGATTTAAGTGCTAAATTTGTGATGGAGGGTAAGAGCAGTTAATTTATGCTTGTCGTCAGTAGCAATGGATTTTAACTATTCTAGTAATGTGATTGAAAAAATAGATGCTCTTTTCTAATTTAGTCATAACTATTAAAATAATATTAATTCAAAGTGCACGAATAAAAATAAATTATTGCCAATAATTTGCTTTTAGTTTTTAAAAATTATCAGCATTGAACTTAAATTTTTGATAAATATAAACGATTCGAAGTATCAATCTTCATTATTTACATTTGAATGAATGAATCCAGATTTGGGAATATCTGGAGTTCATACAAAATATTATTTATGTTAATCCTAACTTTTTATTAGAAATTAATTGGGGATGATTTATTAAATTCAAAACTTTTATATTTAAACTAAAATTCAAAATTTTTAATTTAAACTATTTATCTCAATGAAATGCCTTCATTTATATTTTGGCCTTACTCAATTGAAGAACATTCTAACTTAATTGTATATGCAAAACGCTTATAAATAGCGTAAGAAGATTTGGGAATTTATATTACTTTTATTTTCTTAAAGTGGAAGAGTAATTGAAAACTAAAATCTTTGGTACTTGTATCGAGGCGGTGTAAAATAGGCTGGATATACTTTAATCTATTGCTTATTAATAATAACAAACAAAACAAATAAAACTTTAATGTTTTTCAATAACATTAAATAAATGATGAAATTAAGCATTTCCTGCATCAAAATTTTAATTAAATATTTTAAATTGCAAAATGTTAGAAATTATATTTTTACTAATTATTTCAAAAGGAAACAATGAACTAAATAATATTTACAAGTTTTATAAATTTATATTGTTGCTTTTGACAATTGATCTTTTTTTATATTACACAATTTAAAATATTTGAAATTCAATAACATCTCCCTCAATTAGTGTCAAATTTCAGCACGTTAAATACAATACTTCTTATTAGTGGATTGTTTTTCAACTCAAATTTCCCTTTGCAAATTATTCACTGAAGTGATTTAACTCCTTTGTTTCAAGTAAACATTTTTTACTTACATAGAAAATTTTTATACCTTTAAATTCAACTTCTTTACTGCAGAAGCGTCTTTTTAATTCTTAAAATCATGCGATTGTATCATTTAAGGATGTTTCATTAAACTTTCTATCTCATTGATAAAAAGTTATCACAAAATTGGATCATACGATGCGTTTGTTCAATTTGTGCATAAATTCCAGTGTCCAATATGAAAAGTTTTCAGTAAATTAAATTTTTATATTTAGTGTGCAAGTGAAATATTTAAGTAGGTAATTTATAAATTAAATCCTTATGTTCAGCCATAAACTAGCAATTGTTGCATTCTAAAAGCAAACATTGGAATGTACTTTTCTTATACACAGAAGCTTTTTAAACATTTATCTTAAAATAAAATTTATATTAAATTTAAAATAATGGAAAAGAAACGTATTATTGTAAATAAAAAGCATGCCTGATTATTTTATATACATATCTTGTAATTTATATGATATGATTGAAAAAATTGTTACTGCAAAATTGTTTTTGTCATATTATATTTTTATCAAATTGAAATAACTAATAAATTTATTGTAAACTGTATGTAAAAATACTTAATTCTTACTTTTATTGTTAAATACTTGTTAAATCAACGAAGTTTTGTGAATCTCTCAAAAAAATAAGAGAATTGTAAAAAGTCATCTGCCATGTTTTAATTATACTACATCATGAATAAGAGATTTACTGATCTAGATGTTTCTTATACCCAATCTATTTCTTTTATGAAAACTATTTTGTGATAATTGAATGTGAATTAAAGCAACCTAGAATATGCAAAAATGTTTTACTATTAATACTTATTTCATAAATAGTGCCTATGGATGAAATATGCCTTCGAATAATAACAATAAAATAAATCTACATCTGTTCAAGGAATATACTGATTAGTTTTTTAATAACTAATGGTGGGAACCAGCAATTGTGTAAATTTGTATATATTTTTGTATGTAATATGAGTATGTGTTGTGTAAATATGTATATTATCCTGTAAATATAATCTTGTAAATATTAATGTAAGTACAGAATGTAATATATGTGTGTTTTTTAAATATCTATATAATCCTGTATAAATATAATCATATGTAAATATTTTAATGTGTATATAGAAAATTATGAATGACAAAAATAAACCATTTTTCTTCTGTTTTTCTTTTCGAATTTTATATTTTAAACGTCATATTCTTATTGACTCACTAAGTTTAAAAAAATTAAACATAACATGAATTTTAGGAGAATACCTGTCTGAATTAAGGCTGATTGATATTGAAAAAGATTAACATATTTAATTATTAGTTATATTTTTTTTCAAAGTAAATTCTTTTTTAAGAATTTCAATCAATTGAGTAAAAAGTGTTTAAGGAAAGAATTCAAATTGTTTTGGATTGGAAATTATTCATTTTTTAGATATTAAGCAAGTATGTAAGAATAGTAAATATCATTTCTCAATTAATATTTAGTTATTTTAAAAATTGATTATGATGAAAATGTTAATAAATTCAGTTTAATATTAAAATTAATACTATATGAGCAAGTTAATTATATATTTTCGAGTATTTAATTTATACATCTGTATTAGTTTATAAATTTAATGATTTACAAATCATTTATAAAACAATGATTCAGTTATTTACATCAAGGTTAAAATATAAAATTATTAAACATATACATCTCGCATGCAATATAGTTTTTTAAAAACATATCTGTTTAGATCCTAATATTTTAGAAATACTGAATTCATGAAACTGATGATGAACTCTTGCAAATAACGAGTTTCGAATGAAAAATATGGGTAGGTACGTACTCTAAATCACGAGTTTTAACTTCAATAACTTTTTTGTATAACTTTTCACCTTTAATTTCCATATACTGTTATTCACATATAATTGAATTTATGCATATTTTATTGTGAAACAATCCATTTTTTCTTGGGGGGGGGGGGGGAACGAAATGACAGCTTTCTTTCTCTTTAGTAAATTTAAACAGGCCAGCATCTTTCTTTACGATGTTTAAATAGAGAGAAAAAAAGCGATTTGTCATGTATTTTCTAGTCCGCATATGTTATAATTAATTTTATTCCTTAGTAATAAAAAATACTGTACTACAAAAATGCTTCATGATCAACGAAGTTAAATAATTTGTTTCGCTTATGGAGTTATAATCAAAACTTGGATTCCGCACTCCTATTTCAAAACTAAGATTTAAGTGATACAATTTTTTTTTTTAATTTACAGAATAAGCTGAAATATTCATGAAATTTACAATTGTTTAGATTGTTTTCCATTATTTTATTCATTAGTCTAACATTTTTATTTTTGGCTTTTAAAAATTTATAAAAAGAATTATTAAACGAATATAAAGTAGATTAAATGAGACAATTAAAGAAGTTAACCTAACTTATCTCTATTTTTAGACATTTACTCTAATATAAATCTATAATTAATCTTTAAAACCATTTTATGGATTATTTTCTTCGCTGATAATTTCAAAATGTCATATAATACTGACGGATGCATGAAAGTTTTTTGCCATTCAAATTTCTTACATAACTTAAGCTGTAATTATTTTTTTTATATATTTTAGTTATAAATAATTCTTTATAAAACGGAACTATAAATATTGAAAGCTTTATAACTGAAATGTAATTGATTAGTTTAATGTAAAATTTTAATCGGAAGACAATTTTATTGCAGTAAGAAATGAATTTATATATTGCCTGTATATATATATATATATATATATATATATATTATATATATATATATATATATATATATATATATATATATATATATATATATATATATATATATTTATACCATTTAAAAATGTACTGAAATAAATGAGGATGATATTTAATACAAGTTGTCAAACTCAAAAGAAAATGATCTTGTGTTATTTACTAAGAAGATTAAGATAACAAAAATTCGATTGCAAGAAATCATTTGAATAATCGTAAAAAAATTATTAATAAGCCTTGTTTAAACTTCAACAGAAAACGTAATACGCAACAAAAATAAATATTTTTTACATCTATTAAATAAAAATTTAGACGTAATTTTTCATTTATGAATTGCTAATCGAGGATTGATTAAAGATCCACTTGGACAGCACTATCACAGGAGACAGAACCCCAAGTGCAGTTAAATGAAATTTTTGTACATGAAACAGGAGGTAACCAAAAGAATAAGCTTAAATTTCGAATTAGCCGGGAGAAAAATAAAAACACAATTTTTTGTAACACCGATACCCATATCTAACAATTTTCAGATAATTCTGGGTCATAAATTTCTTGAATCTCAAAAATGCATCTTAAATTATGTTGAAAAGAACGTCACGTTTAACAATAATTCTGTTGGTTAAAGAGGAGTAAAAACAAAGAAAGTATTTTCGATTTAAACTGTAGAAGAAAATAAACCTGTATATAGTTACCTTAATAGAAAAACTGTTCTTAATCCATTTTCGCAAACGATGGTGCAAGTGAACGTGAGAGGCAAAATTAACTAAAAAATGTTTATGATTAAACCATGTAACATAGGAAAAGATTATTTTATTGCCCATGCGGTGCACAGTAACAACGAGAATAATGTAATACCTGTCCTCTTGTGTAATAAAGTTAATTATCTAAATATGAACCTGGAATCTTGTTAAGTGTCTGCTGATAATATTATTTAACAAATAATTCATTTCATAAAAAATATAGATAAGACACATAGTACATATATATCCATAAGACACTTAGTACATATATATATGTATATATGCATTGCTAGAAAAATGTAGATGGACACTCATATTTTACAAATTATGCTTTAAATTTAAGCACAATGTATTTTTTATTTTATTAAATTAATTATTTTTATTTTTAGTGAATGAGAATTTTATTTACCACCAATCAAATATTAGAAAGTAATGCTTATGGGGGGATTTTTTGCTGTGTGAAATGTAGGACACCCCCCTGTAAACAAACTATCATTTTGGAATCTGTAGCAGTTGGTTATGTTGAAAATATTGTTCTTTTAAACTGTTTTTTTTTTCATAACACATAATATGTTGGAAAAAATCCTCAATTTTTGCACAGTTAAAATGTCTAGTGGGAAACCTTTTAGTGAATTTCAAAAATATCAAATTGTGGCATGTAAAAGTGTGGGCAAAAGTGTAAGAGAAATTGCAAAGCACCTCCACTTCAGTCCAAACGCTGTTTCTAACTTCTTTAAAAATCTATAGTCAGAGGAAAGCAAAGATTGACAGACTTAAAAAATTGACACGATATAATCAAAGAAAAATCTGTAAAGAACTTTGAAAAACGCGGAAAAGCATTGGAAAAGCACAAAAACATTCTGAAATATCTTAAATAATCATAAAAACAATTTACAACTTTTTTTAAATGATCGGCTGGAAAAGAAAGCAAGATCTTAAATTGAACCAAAAGCACCTTGAGTACCGGTTACAAGCGGGTCAAAGAACACATGTCGTGGAACCACGAATGGACTTCAGTTCTTTTTTCTGATGAAAAAGAATGAACTTAGATGGCCCAGATGGTTGTCAATATTAGTGGCCTTGTCTGGGTACACAAGAAGAAACAAATTTTACCTGACAGATAGGAGGAGGTAGTTTAATGATTTGGATAGCTGTGAGGTATGGTGAAAAGACCAATTTAGTATTTCTGGATGAAAGAAAGAAACATGCAGATTCTATTCAAATTTTAAATTCAGAGCTTTTTCCCTATGACATTGAACTAAGTGGAGAAAATTGGATATTTCAGATATATAGAGTATCAATTCACATGGCGCGTTAAAAACTGGTTTGAAACAAATAAAGTTCGGCTTTTGCTAGAGAGCCTGCTAAAAGTACAGACCTTAACATTGTTGAAAATATATGATCAGTAACTATTCGGCATATTTAAGTCAAAAGGAAGTAATATGAATCATTGATCGAATTTCGAGAAGCTTTGAATTATGTCAATTTTTGTTAAATCAAGATTCAAGACTTATATGATTCAATGGCAAATAGAATCTTTGAAGTAGTGAAACCAAATGAAAGAATAATTCTTTATTGACAAGACTTTTTTATTATTTAGAATTTTCCTTCTACTTTTTTCACACAATATGATTTGAATGAAATTAATTTTTAATTGTAATAGTCAAATATATTATTATTTCATGTTGCAGTTATGGTTATCTAATGGAAAATAAGTTTTTAAAAGTGCTGTAATGAAATTATTTTGTAAAAATTCAAACTTCTTCTCTTATTTGGAGGAAAAAAAAAAAAAACCTAGAGTCCTACTTTTTTCCAGCAGTGTATACACTTCCCGACTTTGAAAATACAACACTAAGAAATGATTGCCAGAAAGTGACGAAGCTCGGCAAAAAGAGATAGCAATTAAAAATAAGTGATCTGCATTTCGAAATGATGTGCATAATGCTGAGGGAGAACAGGGTTGGGTCAGTAGTTTAGCACCACTGTGGACGGCGATACACGAAGCAATATATCTAGGCACAGAGTTAATGAGAGTAAGGATGGCGACCTGAGGAATGGCTCCCTGAACCATTTGCCAAAGTGCGTCGTTTGAATGAGGCAGTGCACGTCCAATCATATCCCAAACGTGGTGAGAGATCTGGCGATCACTGTGGTCAGGGAAGCAGCTGTACACCTTGCAGCGCATGTTGGCTGATGCGAGCAATGTGTAGTCGGACGTTATTTTGCTGATAAGTAGCAATTATTTTAAATTTTTAAAAGTTCAAGAATGCATTACTATAATTTTTGTTTTCCCTAAAATAATTCATGTATCAAATATTTTAATACTACGTTTTAAAGTGTGTTCATAAGTTGTTTGCATTTTATTTAATGATTTATAGTTACTATATAAACATTTATCACAAATGTTTATTTATAAACTATAATTATATTACATTCAAAGCAATCATGTAATTTAAAAAGGGATTAAATATAGAATATGAAATGTTAATGAAATATACGCCAGTTTTCATGATGGTAGTTTTCAATATCCTGTAAAAATTATCAAAATATAAAAATGTCAAGAAACTATTCTGAGTTTCAATATAAATAAATATAAAAAATACATAAATAAATTAAATATTTTGCTAAGTAAGCAGTCACAATTTCAGAAAACTGTTATTGCCCATCAGTCAAAATGTTAACAAGAATTCAATATAATGTAAATAAAGTTTTATTAGTTCTTCATCAGCAAAATGTAATACATATCTACGTCATATTTTCGTGATGGCGAATTCAGCGTGAATTTTCTGGGCTAAGCATTTACCAGCGATTTCACTCTCGTTTGCAACTAGCCTAACTAAATGTTTCTATGTATGTTGTTTCTATGTTTATGCGTTTCTGTTTCTATTATTAATAAGAAGCTCTAAGATTTTTTATTATTTTACATGTTTCCCCAAACCGATATCTTCACAAAATATTCAGATTTGTGTTACAGTTTATATAAATGGTTAAAAATCTAATTTCGTATATTTTATGTAGCTTTTTTTTATTTATCTTAAGTTTAAAAACTTCAGAGTGTTTTTTTTAATCTTGTTTGAAATCTTGCTTCATTCAGTGTTATTGTTCTTGTACTCTAAATAAGCTTTTACTGGTAACTACCAAAGGAATTTACTGAGTGAAAAAAATCCACTCAATAAGCCAAGTACTCTTCTTTTCATCAACTGAAATCAAGGAAATTTTTTCTGATGTAATTTAATGTTTTTCGAAGCACTCAATTACAATACTATATCAACTCCATGTGTTTGTCCTTTGAGTGACAATAATCCCAAAGGTTCCTCTTTAGTACCTGTAGTAGGGATAAATCGCACAAAAAAGTTACAATGTTTTAGCAGATAAAGTCATATCTTTGTTTTTTTTTTTATTAATGTCTACTTTATTCTTGAAATCTCTAAATGTCTTTACGGATGCACATATAAAACAACTCTTTATACAGTCTCCGTCCATATAGGGCTTTCCTTTCTGACCAATCTCCTAACTAACTGCAAAACTTGCTATATCAACATTGTTAGAAGATCACACCCAATGATTAAAAACAGAAGTTTACTTTTCTTGTCTCCTCTGAAATTCCTAGACTGCTTTCTTTTTTGCATTACCAACCAGATATTTGATACTAAATGATTGGTATTTAGTCGTATAGTGTCTTTCTAAATTATATTTTTTGTTATGTGTCATTATTTACTTGTTTCTTAAAATGCTAGATAATTAGTAATATCGTCACATTGACTAAAGATTTTGGAGAAGAGCCGTACCCATGGAGGACAAAATTGAAATGAATATGCAACATTAATTCTATCGTAGGCTCACGAGTTGCCGACCACAATAGAATTAACGTTGCATATTCATTGCAATTTTGTTATTCAACATTTTTACTGCTGTTTATTTTTATTTATAAATTGATTTCTAATTGTATCTAATAATTTTTCAAAGTTAAAAAAAAAAAAAAAAAAAAAAAAAAAAAAACAGTTTTATGTAAAATTTATAAAATCATTGGAGTTTAATTTTTAACAACTTAACTTCAATTTTTAGTATTTGAGTTTAATATTTATGTATTAAAACGAGTTTGTGTACCTTATCCTATTTTGTGCCTGTGATTCTTCTATTTTTTTCTTAATTAGTGAGGGAATGTTAGGAGTTCAGTAGCTCTGCTTTGTCACACAGCACAATGTGTAAAATAACCCTATATAAGCCCCATGTTACTTCATTCTCTTCTTTATTTGGGTCGCCTACAACATTCATAATGTCTGACAATTCATTAATGGAACTCAAGTATGTATCTTCATCACTAAAGCAGTCTATTATTGAATCTGGAATTGTAAAAATAATTGCGTGCAATTCACATAATTTTGCAGTAGTTATAAACAGTAAGAAAAAGCGAAATGATTTGCAATGGTTTAGTGTTGAAACAAAACACTTTAGAATGGAAGGTTTTGGATTCGATCGCAGCCAATATCGCTGATCTTGTTAAACAACAGAAGCCTTAAACTGCAATCAACAGGTAGTATGTCACCGCAAAGTACTCACCGTACACACCATTGTGTTCTACAGCTATTGTAATGAATTTGAATATTTACAGCATAAATTGCTTCCTGCATGGAGTTTTCATAGATAGTTGGTTAATATCATAGTTCATATATATATATGTTGCAAGGGAAGTACTTTACAAAATGATCAAAATTAATGATGCTAATGTTTATGATGTTATTACTATCATGTAATAATACCGTAATCTTATAATTTATTAGCTTAATTATGGTATTATTACTGAGTTTATTTTACTATCAGTAATTTTAATTATTTTATATATTTTTCAATACCTTTTACGCCATATATTGGATGATTCATTTTATTATTTAATATATCTATTTTAAGATATGTGCAAAAAATCAAGTTCAAAAAGGTCATTTTTGCCCATAGTACAAGTTTGATTTCCGTACTGAGCAAAGTTGACTCAGTCTTTTATCCCTTCAGTTGATAAAACTGAGTACCAAACATACGTGGAAACTAAACTATCTGTGTGTGTGTCATGTTCCTGTAATTAAAATCGACGATTTATTTAATGTTTTACTCTAATAAAAACAACATATTTGGGAATTTACTCTAATAAAAACATCATATTTTAATTATTTTCCATGTTATTAATCGATTAAAAATTGTTCTGCTCATTCAGAGCTGAATAATATTCATATCTAGTCATCAGTTACTGTAGACTACGATGGTTCGGGCATTTGTTCCAATCCGACAATGCAACCCAATAAAAGGCTCACTTTTACAATCCTGTGTGAAGCAAAATGAGGAGGACCAAAAAATTAGGCGGCTTCACTCGGACGAAATGGACTTTAATTTGATAAATAAAAGAAGCTGGAGAAGCCTCGTTGATGTACAGGAACAGATGGCAAAGATTGTTGTTGATCTGAGCCTCTATCAGGCTGTAGTGCCTGAGAAGACGAGGAAGAATATTCATACCTGTTGTAGGGTCCTGGAAAAACCAAAGAAACCGCTAATGAGACTCATCGAGTTAATCATTGCTTGAAATTGTTGCAAAAATTGATTCAAAGAAAACATTATTTTTTTTAAAATTTAATGTATTTTATCGCCAAGTCAGAGTTGTTTACGTAAATATTGGACTAAACGATATACCATTATTTTAGGTATACAAATTAGAAATGATTTTAATAAAAAACTGTTTCTAGTAGAAAAATGTTTTCCTATGTATACAGTCTATGACAGAAATTATTGTTATGGTCTCCAAGCGCATTAATGGAAGCACCTTCAACTTTGAACCATTGATTTTTTAAATCATTTAAATTTACGGAATTTCAATTTATAAAATGTTAATCCACATTCATTCAAGAACATGAGGTTTCACTAGGAGATAATTTGAAAATTAAACTTTTGTGTTTAGTAATAAACGAACATATGCAATAACTTTCAAACCATATAGGGAATGAAATGTTCATTTATGAGATAAGAATTCCATGTAAGTGTACATGCTGTTGATAAGTTTAAAGTTAACAAATCTAAATAGATTCAATTTTTCAAAACAAAAACATCCTGCCTCTATTTCTGCAAACACTGCAGATTTCAGTTCCCTTACTTCATACAGAAAGTAATCTCATACCTAAGTCTCATATTATGACTTTCATCGATATAAATCTCATTGAATATCCTTAACTTTCTTTCCAATGCATCTTTAGATGCAGACAGGACATTTATGTTAAGGTATTTAATCAAGTTTTGACAACGTAATCACTTATCTGGCTCTCAAAGTGTCTTGACAATACCTTGACACACTTCATCACTAGGTTTCACTTTTCTCTTGCTTTTAGAACATAATGTATTTAAATTTTACCTGTCATCAGCAGAATAACATTGGAAGAGCGACGAAATAAATTTTGAATTATTATTTTTAAATTACTCCTCCAAATCATACATTACATGACTTAATGGTTAATCCAGTTTACTGCGCACCTTCTTGTGTCCGTTAATTTTACTAACCTACATTTTGACTGGAAGTCAAAGTTTTTCTCTGAGAATAAGTTTTAAACTTATTCCATTGTAACATGATTTTCTTACTAGATTTTATTCTATTGCTTGATGAATTAAACGTTTTGACAAGAATAAAAAATTATATTCATTCAATAATTTTCCAAATTAACAAAAATAGATCAAAATATATATTCTAAAATGTCAAATGGGTAGGAAATTATGTCAGATAGGTTTTATTTTTATTTCTAAAAATTCGTGCAAATTTAGAGGTATCAAATGTAATTAAAAATCTAACTTATAGAAAAATATTTTTTTATTCAAATTTGAAGTTATACTTTTGCTTGCCATAATGCAAGCAATCAACCACTTTTATTCAAAATATTACATTGATATTGCTAGCATTGTTCCTTTTAGATGTATACCTGGTCACATATGGACATTGATGGTAATGATGACGTTCACCTTTCTGTTAAAAATTCTAATTACATGAAAGCTGACACCTCTCTCATAATAGAAAACGCGAAACTCATCGTTACACAAACACCCTTCTGATTGATTAGAAAGTGCATAAAATAGTAACATTTTGATAAACACTCTAAAAATAATATCTGCAACTCCTACATCAAGAGAGAAAACAATTTAAAAAAAAGATATTGTAAGAATTATATATTAAGTTTATCTTTCATTTTCTCACTATATTAATTTAACGGCTTCAACTGGCAATGTTTAAATAACTGCGAGAAATGTTATTGCTAACAACCTGTTGTTGTTGTTACTAATCCCATCTGATGTAGCGTAGCTATATCAGATCCATGAGGTAAACCTTCAAAAAATCGAGGAAAAGGAGACTTCGCTCAAGAAACTCTTCTATAGTGAAATCCAGGCAATCAAGTAGGTGCTGAGGGCTAGCTTCGCTTGAATTGCACTTCTTACAGGTTGGGAAGAGCTTAATTTGCCTCCTGTAATTGAGACTCCTAGTATGACCACTGGCAAATCTAGAGGTAGCGGTCTGTTCAGCACGAGACCCTTGCATGCCAAGGACTCCACCAGGACCCTTGCGGTGATTCCAGTTGTGACTTGGAGGGACAATCCAAACTTTGTTGAGATTAGTTTTGCGGAGAGAAAACAATTCTGAAAAAGTGAGGGTCAAATCTGAAGAGGCTGGAAGGGAAGTACCGTCCTTAGCCAACTGGTCAGCACGTTCATTGCCAAATAGGCCCACGCGAGAAGGTATCCACTGAATATGGATGTCGTGGAAGGCAGATAGGGCAATTGACATACGAAGGATAGAAACACCAGCTTGGTCCGTTACTCTATCCCAATTGCTCAAGTGTTGAATACAGCTTTGACTGTCAGTGAAGAGCCAGATTTTATCAAAGGTGGCTCCAGATTTGATATTTTCCAGACCCGTTTGAATGACAAGAAGTTCACTGCGAAACACAGAACAAAAATCTGGGTTTCTAATGAATCTTGATTCATGAACTTCAGCAGGGTAAACAGTGTAAATTCCACTGCCGGCATAGTGATGATCGTTACCGCTACCATCCGTGTAGATCTTTAGATCTTCAGCAGGAACATTGTTAATTATCTCCAAAGCCAATTGTTCCAAATAATCTGGAGGGTGGTTGCTTTTGGATATTTCAGAGAGAAGGGCTGTATGGAAAAATACTCTGGGCAGTCCAACCCCCTCAAGTCCTACTATGCCACTTCATTGTGGCGGGGGGAGGGGGTGGCACTGGACGAGATGGGTGAAGTACGTCGGGAGTTTATCTCCTGGTATGGTCACCCTAGGCGTGTAAGCTGTCCCACTATGTCCAGCTAAGGCTAGTAGGTGAATGGAGCCAAGTCAGACTTCTACCACTGGTGCTCCTGATCTTTGATCAACAGAAGCTGTACTCTTTCCCCTTTACCATGTGTTTGTTAACAACCTATTGTTGCTAAGCTATTTAAGACAGACTCTACGTATATAAAATAATACACATTATTAAGTGACCCGCTTCACTAAGATTTTCTCAATTTTTTTTAATTCAGAAGTATTCCTGCTAATTTTTTTATAAAGCAAAATTTGATTAATATTAAAACCATAAGACGCAAAAAAGCACCGTTTAATTATAGTTCTTATACATACACTACTGGCCATTAAAATTGCTACACCAAGAAGACGACATGCTACAGACGTGAAATTTATACGAAAGGAAGAAAATGCTGTGATATGCAAAATGATTAGTTTTCAGCGCAATCAGACAAAGCAGGTGCCAGTAGCGACACCTACATTGTGTTTAAATGAGCAAATTGTTCAGCCGGTTCCTCATACACAAATTGCATTTGAACGTTGTTGCCTGGTGAAAAGTTGTTGTGATACCTCGTGTAAGAAGGAGAAATGCGTATCAGCACGTTTCTGACTTTGATAAAGGTCGAATTGTAGCGAACCGGGATTGCGGTTTATCTTATCGCAGTATTGCTGCTCGCGTCGGTCGAGATCCAATGACTGTTAGCAGAATATGGAATTGATGGGTTCAGGACGGTAATACGGAACGCCATGCAGGATCTCAACGGCCACCTATCACTAACAGCCGAGAAGACAGGTATATTATCCGCATGGTCGTAATGGATCGTGCTACCATGTCACGAGACGTGAGTCAAGATACGGGGTCGTTTGGAAGACAACAAGTTCTGCACGAACAGTTCGACGACGTTTGCAGCAGCATGGACTCTCAGCTCGGAGACCATGGATGCGGCTTCCCTTGACGCTGCGTCATAGACAAGAGCGCCTTCATTGGTATGATCAACGACGAATCTGGGCGCACGAATGGCAAGACGTCATCTTTTCAGATGAATCCATGTTCTGTGTACAGCATCATGATGGTCGCATACGTGTTTGGCGGCATCGTGGTGAACGCACACTGGCCGCGTGCATTCGTCATCGTCATACTGGCCCATCACCTGGCGTGATGGTATGGGGTGCCATTGGATACACGTCTCGGTCACCTCTTGTTCGCATTGACGGTGCTTTGAACAGTGAACGTTACATTTCTGGTGTGTTACGACCCGTGGCACTACCCTTTATTCGAGCCCTGCGAAACCCTACGTTTCAGCAGGATAATGCCCGACCGCATGTTGCCAGTATTGTACGGACCTTCCTTGATACGGAACATGTTCGGCTGTTGCTCTGGCCAGCACGTTCTCCAGAACTTTCACCAATAGAAAACGTCTGGTCAATGGTTGCCGAGCGACTGGCTCGTCGCCAAACGCCAGTCACTACGGTTGATGAACTGTGTCATCGTGTTGAAGCTGCATGGGCATCTGTACCTGTACATGCAATCCAATCTATTTTTGACTCAATGCCCAGGCGTATAACTGCTGTTATTACTGCCAGAGGTGGTTGTTCTGGGTACTGATTTCTCAGGATCAATCCAGCCAAAATGTTTTGAAAATTTAATCACTTGTTATATATATATATATATATATATATATATATATATATATATATATATATATATATATATATATTTCTAGTATAATATATTTGTCTCATAAATATCATTTTGTAATCTGCATTTCTTCCTGGTGTAGCAATTTTAATGGCCATTAGTATATATACTTTATCAACCCAACATTTTTGATTAGAAGGCTTCATGTGATGAAATTATATCTTATTATTCAAAAATTTCAGGGCTTTTTTTAATCCTAAAAAATTATTAATTTCTTGTGCAAATTTGAAATGTTTGTGAAAGCGATTAATATTGCTATAAATTATGCTTCGATTATGCTACGCTTGACTTTTTTCGACTTCTAGCCGGGAAACTCACCATAACTTAATAGTACAATACATTCTTTGTAGTGGAAGCTTCTGAGTTTGACTCATGCTCCAAGTGTACAAGGGAGACAGATGATGCTAATATATTTCAAGAAAAGAAAAGTTTTTTTTCACTTATGACGTGTGAGTTAGATCCAATAATTGAAAAGCATTCTTGAAAGAGAATGCATCCCCGATTTACAAAACTTAACAATAGGTTTAGGTTGTTTAGTACAAACAAAACGTCAAGATATAATTTTTTTTTTCGATTTCATAAAAATACGAAGAATTTGTTGCATCTTGTTCGGGAATATGCAGAAAAATTTACTTTTATCATTTATTAAACGTGTTTTAATTAGAAAAAAATGATGTTCGCTTATTTTTTTTAAATGTACTGTGTTTTTATTATCATATGTATTAATATATTTTGCAATTGCTAGGGTATTTTTCCTATTTTTATGTGAGAGAGATTTATTCCGATATCTCCGTTTGGAAAATTATAATGATTATTGAATTTAAATAATCAGTATCAGAATTTTGAGGAATTAAGATGATGCAGTTGTAAAAAAAATAAGCAGTTTAATAAATGATATAGTAATAATAATAAACAGTTTAATAAATGTAACAGTAATTCAGTGTTCTATTTAACTCAACTGGGACCCGCTACAAAATCTTGTCTACTTCACAACAACACACTCTATTCGATTTGACAAACGATTCTATTTGATTGAAGCATAAAATAACTTTCCAATCTTTTGGGGAAACCCTCTGGAGTAGGGTTCCAGTACAACTGCCCCGTATGCCCCTGCCTTAATTAGGCTCTGCAGAAAATTCGAACTCGGTAAATTTATTAAGACATGAATAAAACTTTATTTGAAGCATATTGTATCGTAACCATATAACACAATATTGTTTACAAGTAAAGCATATAAATTTTTTTATATACATAAAATGCTTTTAAAATAGTTTGTGTGTGTGCTTCTAAGAAAAATGTATATCACAAAATTATAAAATCTACTATTGATAAATCAAATTATTACTAAGATGTTTTCTGACAAGAAAATCAACTTCTGCTTAATTCATTTGCTGTTCATAGAATAAACGTTCTGTCAATAAGAATATTTATAATAATCACAAATAATAGAAATATTTGAGATAAAGTTTTTTTATATTCCAGACTTCTTTTGCCTCATTATTTGAATTGAAACAATCGATAAAATTATACGCGCATTTGTATTATTAAAATGCGAAAACAAATACATTTTTATAGATATTCAATAATTAGTTTTCTATGGTAATTTATTTATATTTATTAAATTTCTATAATTTTAAAAAAATTTTAAAAACATTTTTTTTTAATTTTTATTTAAGAAATTTTAAAATATTTTCAAAGTTAAGCAGCAAGTGATTGAAGAATTCAAAATATATATAATTAGAAAGAGTTAAATAATTTCATATAAGAAGTTTTAAATTTTCGCGAATTGAACTATTTGAAGTGAATATATGCCCAGAATAAAGAAATTATTTATATAAAATGGAAAAAGGAACGAAAGAAAAAGAAATATAAAGAGGAAAATTGAAAAGCAAAAATTAAATAATATTTTAAGAATAAGGATTAGAAATAGACATCATTTATATGTATATAGTTTGCTCAACAATATCATTGCTTCGAAATATTACGAAAGAATAATTTGTTCGTTTGCAGATAAATTTAAGGCAAAATCATTTTTATAAATACCTTCCAGACACGATAACATGGATGAACAATTAATGTGCGGAAAAAGTTTATTGTGGAATCCAAGGGATATCAATTCCGACGGGAAATAAGAGATGCCATTGTTGGCGCCAAAATTAATCGAATGATTAGATTCCGTAGGATTTTCGACGCATTTCCCTCCTTTGAGTTTAAATTTGGCTATCATTTTTCATTTTACTTTCACTGGCAACCCTTTAACACTGTGAACAAAGAGCCGATAAAAATGTTCCAGTAAGTTTGGAAATTTTTCTATATAGTTTTGTGAATGTTTTTCTTTAGACAATGCAAAAACGGTGAGTACTTTGATAAAATGAAAATATTTTAAATATTTTAAATCTCCTATATATATATATATAATCGAAAATGATCTCTTTACTCTGAATCTCATTTCTCACGTAATTTATTTCATTAATCGCATATTTGTAGCCTACTTGAACATTTCTCATCAAATATTTATATTGAATAACAATCCGTGGCAAAATGTATTCATACCAAAGGATCTTTTGAAAATTTTTAAATAAAAAGGCATTTTATTCGCTTATTAAATTAAATCTACTTTTTTAATTTACTTAAGTGATTCGTTATTTGGCATTCTATTTAGTAATCATTAGTATTTGTTATTCAAACTGATGTGATTTATTAGTGATTGTTTATATAAAATTAAAACTCTTTTGAACTATTCAAAATTCTAAATTTGTGCATTATTTTTAATTTTATGAGAAATCAGTTTTCGTGATAAACAATGCTATTTTCTTTCAATTTATCTTAGTAATCTATTAAGAATACTTTAAAATAACTTTTGAAAAATGAAATTTATTTTAAATAAATGATTATATTTGCAAAATCCACAAACAAAAATGTTGAGATACTTGCATGTGCATTAATTTCTGACTATTCCTGTAAATTAATGTCATAATTATATTTTATGAATATGCGTCACTTTATAAAAATCTGGATTATTTTGTCTCTTAATAAGACTGCAGTTTGAACTAATAAATAATTTTGTAAATAGAAATTTTGAGAATATTATAAATTCCAATTTTTAACTAAATTATTTTTCTTTCATTTCTTCTAAATATCTTAAAGTATACTTAATTAAAATTATACTTTGTCCCTTGAATAAAATGACTTTTATGGCTTGGAACATTTTTAACTACGAAAAAGTTGTTAATTTTAAAAATTTATATTGTTGCTCTTTTTAATTATTTAAATTTAAAAATACATAATTTACGCTTTTTGTGATTCCCTTAATAAAGTTACAGGAAATAATTATTTAGGTCACCTAAAAATTACATAAATCTGAATTTACTTATTATTGAAGTAAAAAAATTAAGGCGTGAAATCAAATGTTATGCATATAAATATCTTTTAACACAAGAAAAACAAATTTTATAGTATTCATTTGTATCAAAATGTTTACACAATGAATTGTTTTCAACGGTAAAAGAAATGATATGAGTTTTTGAAGGGTAAATTAACTTTAATATTTTTTACATATTTCTGACAGTTAAAAACTTACATATCTTGCATTCTCGTAATTTTAAATTGTGACTGAAATGACACTTTTGAAACTTTTGACTTACTCCTCCAAACTACTTTTTTTTACAATGATGTATCTAAGTTTATTATTGCAGAGAGGAAATTAAAAAGTGAAATCAGTATCCAAGTTTCACTTGATAATGCTTAACATCATTGTAACATTAGGAATCTTAATTCCTGTTCTACTATAAATATTAAAACATATTTCTAACGAAGACTAAAGTATAAACTATTAAGAGTAAACACAATTCTAACTTTTGTCATTTATTAATATATCATTTAAATAATTAAATTTTGTGATAAAATGAACATTTTAATTTTGAAATATGTTGTGGAAATTTACTATGTTGATGTCGAATGAAAATATGTTAAGAGTAAAATACATTTCAGCAATGATCATTTGTGTTCAAAAATGGTTTCCGTAATTGCTTCAAGTCTAAATTGTGTTTACAAATACCAGATTATAAACAAAAAATTGTGTTTTGAAAGAAATATAATTTTTGAATGTCACATGAATAGAAAATTTAATTTTTCCAACAACTCTGTGCGAATTTATTCAAATTCTTAGATATTGTAAATTTTATTCAATTTCAGGCCCTCAATTTAAACTTGATGTCGTTAAAATTATCGGCGTAATGATTGAAGTGTTAATTATATATCAATAGAGAGAGAGAGAGAGAGAGAACTTCACTGAAATTTATAATCTAGTATAGTTTCAAATTTGGAAGAAAATTGAATAAAATAGCCAACTTCTAATTTCTATTTTTTGTCTGCTAGTAGTTTCAACGGTTTCGCCGCAAGCGCGTGTTTTTGTCTTTAGTGAATTTTTTTTATAAATGGCTTATAAAATACGTATTAGCCCAGATTGAATTAAAAAAGGATATAATTTACTATTCAAAGAAATATTCTTCTAATGCAACCGCGAATGAGTTTGACGTTTATGTGACGGAAAAAATTCCTTTATTGTAAATAAAATTATCTTCAGCAAAATGAACCAACATTTTTTAAAATTAGTACTCAAGTGTTCATTTTTAATATAAAATAATGATTTCTAAGGCTTTTAACTTATATATTTTTTAATTTTAAATACCATTTTAAAGGAACACAAACTCTTATTAATCGATTAATGTGGATATGCTTCTCATTTTGAATTCTCTATGATTATTATTTGCCGGCCATTGACATTGAATGACGAGAAGTATAAAATTCTTCCAAATGTATAATGTTAAATAGATATTCTATAATAGAATTTTTTTCTCGTGAGATATCGTGGGTTCGTCCCTCATTTCCGACACCAAAAATGCTTACACAAAACATAATATTACGGAATATAATAGTGATAATACATTTTACTTATAAAAACCAAAACTTCAATTTTCGCTTATTCATGTATTGAAGCGAAGTACTTAAAATTATCAACACAAAGCCAATATATATGTAAGAAAAAAAAACAGGACCAAGAGCATCATCTCTGGACAATAATCATTGCATTTAACAGAATTAAATATGACTTTTTGACCTCCTCAGTATGTCAGGTCAGAACAGCTTGATTGGGATCTGTGGGATAAAAGAGACATCGTTGCCCATTTTTACTAAGGAATTAAAATTCAGAAATTTATTAATAATTATGGATCTCCATACCGTTGTTTGCTGACGGTTAATTACATAACATTGTAAGCCACACGCCTATATATATACATATATATATATATATATATATATATATATATATATATATATATATATATATACATATATATATATAATGTGTATATATATATTGAAATCAACTGAAATCAACAATTTTTAACATAATGAAGAAGAAGTCAGCAGTTGTGAGTTATGTCAACATGATGAAGCATATATAATTTTCAATAAAAACATTTCGTTTAAAAACTGACACCACACAGATGTAAAGCTCTCTCATTTCGGTTTAAATTCTGCTGTTTCTTTATATTAATCGAACAAGTCTAAGGGGGTTATGCTAATCCCTCTCAAACCTGTATTAGTGTGCTTTATTTGTATCACTTTTTTGTGTAGTATATGAAAATTTCAATCAATTAAGAATATTATTAATGAAAAACTATGTTCGATCAGTCATTACATTTTTTGGATTTTCGATGTGTATTTCAGCTTGTGTATTGCATCAGAATATTATATTACATATACATTGAAAAAAAAATTCCTTGATCGCATAATTAAACTATAGAACCCAAAAAATTTCATTGTAAATAAAATGTATATTAACATATTGGAATTGAATTCTTGCATAGCAAAGCAAAAAATGCATTGATCATAAATAAACATTGAAAAACATCTGACGTGGTGATTCTTTTTGAATTTCGCTAATGAGATAGTTGGCGTTTTATGCTTTATTTGTTTTAAGAGCAAGCAGAAGTTCAATTGTGTGGGTGTGAAAAGGGCAAAGTATTGCTTCTCTTATTCGTCTCCTATCGGCTTAACAGATGAGTCAGATAAATAAAAAGTGGTTTAATAAAAAATATTGAGCGTATTTAGTTTTTAAATAGAGTGGATGATTGGTTAAGGTACATAATCTCTTACAAAACTCTGTTGGCTCTAAGAATGGTTCGTTAATATTTATAGATTTTTTAGTAAAAAATTAAATTAATAAGTGTATGTATATAATTTTTTGGTAAATTTCTTAAAAATATATCATTCATACAGATAGTCCTACATATTAATCCTCTTTTTTCATTTTTTGCTTTGGGGAGTTGAAGAACATATCCAATATCGATTGCTTCTCTCTCTTTTTCATGATTTTTGGGAATTGATTCATAGCATTGTCGTTGTAAAGATCCCCAGCCCTTGTGACATCAGCTCGCCTCTATGACCATTGCTCTGACATCATCCCTAAGTGAAATCACAAATCACTCATAATAAAATCAGTTTCGGTTTTTAATGAACTCAAAACTGAAATTGGTCTACTTTGGCTATAAATATGGCATTGGAAAAAATATTTCTATAAAATAGAATTTTGATGTTTAATGGGCAAGGAGCATAATTCAAGAGAAATGAAAAACGATATTTGGTCCATTGGTTTTGGTAACCCTGCACATTATGCTCCGAAAACCGAAAAAAATTCCTTAAAATGTGTCTTAATTTGTTATCCGAACACAAAAATCCTAGGTGAAAGTTTTCGTTGCTTAAAAAGCATTTTTTAAATATTTCATAAGGTTTTTAGTTATTTACAAAGTGAGACTTGTGTGAATAAAAAATACTTTGTGTTGCTTAAACTATTTTTTATAGTTACTTGTAAACGTTTGAGCAAATTTTATGCGCTTCCTATTTGCCGTACAAAAGTGGTTGGAGTGAATCAGAAAAATATAGATATCTGCGCTGACACTCGAATTTTTAGTTAAAAAGTTGACTTCAGTGCATGGGTAAATTTAAAAAAATTCAAAAAATTAGTATTATTTTCAACGGATTTTATTTTACAAATAACTATTCCGATTATTTAATTTTTGTTTAAAGTTTCAACTATGCATACTATAGAAATGTGTTAATATAAATAATAAATATTAATAAATAAAATATAAGACCTAATTATTCAAGTTGCGCATTATCCTTGGGAGTCTAAATTCCAAAACAATTTAAATTCCAAATCACTCATAAAGAAATTTTATTATTGATTTATTTTTCTATTGAAAAATAAAAAAACATTTAATTATTAGTTGATGAATGAATTTGAAGCAAATTTGTTATCCGAATTAGTTATGTAAAGCTCCGTTTTCATTATCAAGGAAAACTGCAAATTAAATCTTTAGTTTCTCTCTGTATTTTCATACTTAAAACAATCAATTGTTTTAATTTTGCTTTATAATAAATATAAATGGCAAAACAAATTTTATAATTTCATTAAAAAGTTATATTATTGATTGAAGAAATTATACTGCACTTTGCACGCTTTAACTTCTTCAATCAATAGTGTAACTTTTTTAATGAACTTTCTTGAGAAGGCCTGAGTAAGATTTTTTGATTGAAAAGTGAAACCTGTTTTCCTAAGTCATTCTTAATTTGCTCTATCAAGCTAATGAAAAATATATTCTTAACAATTGATATCAAATTTTGCATGTAAGCATGATAGTCAATACTTTAATATTTTCATCGATATTTTACACACATTTTCACTTTAAAAATAGTATATAGCGTGAGTTTGTACAAAATTAATAATTTTAACGTTGTTGTAGTCTACCATACGAAGAAATATTTTTCTTGAGTTAAAATTTAAAGTTGGAATTTACTTATAATCCAATAATGCATATTTTATGACAATGACAAGCTGTAATTATCTCATGATTTCTTTTGGAATAATTTATATCATATAGAAAGAGTCTGTTAAATATATTTTAAATTACATTGAAAAGGATTTCCTCCCCCTTCAGATCAATGCCAAAATTGAGGGAGTGGACCCTCTGATGATGCCATCTATCGCAGGATTTAAAAAGAGCAAAGACGTACTTTCATTTTCGTGTACTCTGATCAAAAGAAAGACGAGCCTTATGGACTTAAATTCGCATTTCCAAGGCATAGCGAACTTCGCTTGTCCAAGTGTCATAAGTAACAACAACAACATTGAAAAAGCACACACACACTCATATATATAATTTTTATATTTTTATAGTGCTTTAATTTTACTATTCATTTAAAATATCACAGTATTAGAAAAGAAAATTATAACTTAAAAAACAGATTTAAAAATAAAAAAACCAGGTAAATCAGGAGAGAAGAATATGCCTGATATATGTTCATAATTTGCTCATAAATTAAATATTCTTATAAATTTATTTTTTTAAAAATGAAAGAAGAATGAAAAAAATATCGAAATTTATACAGCAAATATTTTAACTAGAAAATTTTTTTTATGATTTTTTTTAATATTTCTTTTAAATGAAATACAAAAATTAAAAACGAAAATAAAATTACTTCAAAAGCAGAACGTTAGACTTAAAAAGATGGGGATAAATAATTTATTTCCTTATAAGAATAAGCTTGAAGATGAAAAAAATTAATTAAATGGTCATCTGACACTATTTCAAAATGTATTTTGATTCGGTCATTATCTTCAAAATATTACAGTTTTGAGCGAAATAAAACGGGATTAAATATACCAAGTACAAGTACTTTGAAAAGATGGTGTTCCAAATTTAGTTGCATGCCTTGAATTCTTAAACATGTAACATTATTGATGAAAAAAAATTGTGAAACTTGAGCGATGTGGAAAAGATATGTTCTTTGCGCTTTGACGAAATGCACATAGACTCGAAATTGTGTTACAACTCTTCATTGGATGAAGTATTAGGCCCATTTTGCAAAGTTCAAGTTATTTTATTGAGAGGATTAATTTTCCCGTGGAAACAGCCAATATTTTTTTATTTCGACAGTAATATGAATAAAATCTTTTATCTTCTATAATAGAAGAAGTTGAATTCACTGGTGTTCAAGTTCGAGAAATAATTTCTGATCTTGGCGGGTATCATGCCTTATGGAAAGAACTCGAAATAACTATTGCCAAATCGTGTTTTCTTCATCCTTCAAAAGATTCAAGGAAGATAGGGGTTTTCGTTGATATACCTCATTATGTCAAGTTATTGAGGAACCATTTTTTAGATAGTGGTTTAGTTATGCGTGACGGTACAATAATAAATTCTAGAATATTATATGAGATATTGAATAAAGATGTTGGGGAAATAAAAATTTGCCGTAAGCTGAATTCCCAATTTCTAACTGTTAAAGGAAATGAAAGACAAAAAATTACACCTGCAAAGACTTTATTTTTGGAAACTACTGCTAAAGCTATAATACATTTCACTGGAAATACTACAGCGGCTGCATTTTTTTCATTAATCGATAATTTATTTGATATAATAAACAGCTCTCTACCAATCCCTAAGTCTTTAAAAGCTGCTTTTGGAGTGCAAAAATATTTTGATACTCAAAAAGAAACTTCAAACGTAATCAAGGAGGAGGTTTTCAATTAACGTGTATTTAAAAGAAAATTGGTTTGGACTTTTCAGAAAGGGATTATTGTTTGAATTCATTTTATGGATTATATGAAGACTTAAAATGTATAAATGTATCTTATATTTTAACAAGTAGACTTACTCAAGATGCGCTCTAAGGCCTCTTCAGCCAAATTAGAGGTCTCGGGAGATTCAATGACCATCCTTCTCCATCTGATGTAACTATTCGTTTAAAAAAATATTGCTCGAAAATAAATCACCTAATTTGTCACCGAAAATAAACTCTTTAGAAAATGGACCAGACGTTTACTTAACGAGTGGAATGTTAGACTCTGCATTTAATGTAAAAGAACGTCAAGAAATTATCAATTCTTTTGATTCTGAAGATGATGAATTAAATCGTGAATTCTCTCTCTCTTAATTAATCCTTTACCATTAACTTGGGAAAATGAACTTTTCCAATCCAAGTTGTGATATATCTCCATTTGATAAAGAAGCTATGGTTTATGTGGCAGGTTATATTGCTTATAAAATTAAAGATAATTCACTTGGAATCATATCAAGAAATTCAGTCAATATGCCCAATCATTCCGAGTGGATTAATTTAATTTCTGCTGGGGGTTTCAACAAAAGCATGGATTAAAACCATAAAACAAATGAACATATTATTTTGCAAATTTCATGGCGACACATTTTTTAAAGGGAAAAATGTCATAGCAACATTAATAAATGAAAGTCTTCTTTTCCTACTGTAAATCGAAAGGTAATTAAACTTTTTTGTCGCTTGAGAACATTTATACGAATTAGGTATTTAAATAGAAATGCAGCGATAGTATCTCATAATAAAGCTCAACAAAAAAACAAGAAATGGGTCAATAGTCAAAAAATCAAGATAAACTGAAGCTAATTGGTAAATATATTCTTATATTGGTTATACAATTTTAAATTAATTTCAATATTAATAATAATTTTTTTGGGTTTATTAAATAATAATTGCAAAATCGCTGAATATTTGAGAGGCATTTGTAATTTTTTTCACTCTGATTAAAAACAAATGGAACTTGAAAATAAAAAATAAATATTTTGCTTAGAAACTCCAGGCAGCTTATTCTCCTTCGATGTCTGACTACGTCATGAACGGCTACTTCCGGTGTCAGTTTTGGGGAGTATTTGAGCCAGCCCTTCTCTTCTCAGCTCAAAAAAGCCAAGACCTTCGCCAAGCAGTATGTAATTAATATTTTGCCATAATTTTTGATAATTTAATGCTGCAATAATATAATTTATATGTTTTGCCAATGTATTCGAAGGTCAGTTAATTTTCATAATATTTTGCTAAATTAGTTTCATTGATTATTCTTTTTCATTTTTTTTTGTTAATATTTAAGATTCTGTGACAATATTTTGGGATGTTCATCATTTTTTTTAACACTCGCCAAGATGTTAATATATGTTTCAAATATTTCAACAGTGTGCTATATTAATGGATACTTTGTTTTGTTTAAGATAATTCATGCAGAAGAGTGTGTTGAACTTTAATAATTCATTACAATTAATATAATTTTTTTTTAATTATTGAATGCATTTTAGGTTTCTATTTTTAATGACAAAAGACATTTTCTTTTTTAAATATGAATTATTTAAAACTATTATTTGTTGTTGAATGTGTGATTTCCTTTCAAATTAGTGTTGGGATTAGTAATGTAAAAAAATATTATACAACACAAATTTGAATATTTTTAGTAATGTAAAAAATGCTTACGTAAAATATTATCTAAAATGATAAAAATTTATTAGTTAAAATGTTTAAATATTGTTATCTAAAATGATAAAAATTATTTTTGGTAAATATAATGCTTTTTTATTCTATTCCATTTAGTAAATTTTTACTTTATAAAATAGTAAATGTCAATCATTTTGCTTTTATTAATTTTGTATGCTAAGCGAAGTACTTCATTTTTAAGCCGTAAATTATTAAGTGATAAGATTTTATACGATTTCTTGATTTCTCATTTATGACTATTAAGAATTTTAAGTGGTATTTGAAGAGATATATTTAATGCTAAACTTTTTGATAAATGGATCTACGGAGCTAAAACGCTTTTTGACTAAAAAAATTGTAAAATTAACTTTTATATTGTTATATAAATATTTATCAGCTTATTTTACACTAAAACATTTTGTAAAATTCAGAAATGCATTGCTAACTTTTCAGTTTACTGCGTACAAATTGATAACAATTTAAAATAACAGACATTAATAAAACGCCACAAGTTTTTAAATAATTCATTTAGTAAGAAAAATGAATTATTTGTATAGCATTACGCAAACATCAGAAATAAAACTAAAATACCTTCTATTCTCTCTCTCTCTCTCTTTTTTTTTTTTTTTTTTTTTTTTTAAGTAAATGAAAACCACTGTCTTATGTTATTCGAAACTCTAGTTTTCAAAAACCCGATTTAATGCTGAAGGCAGAAGGGGGAATATTTCCCTCCCCTCTGCAGAAGAAACCTTTTCACTAGAGATGTTCATAACCTTTATGTGTGCTTATTTATCATTGGAAGCTGTGCGCTAAAACCAGAAACGATTTCCACAGAAATATGTTTTTTTCAATTAAAATGTTCTGTTATGATTTTCAATTTCCTAATTAAAAAGGAAGTTATATGACATTTAATTTGTCGAAAAATAAATAATGTTGAGTAATGTATTCCCTCCCTTTTAACCAAATAAAATTTTTTTTTTTTTTTTTTTTTTTTTTTTTTTCATTTTTCAAATTTGATCTCAGAATATATATTTGTTTAATTAAATATATCCGGATTATCCTTATAAAAATTCTTATTACGTTTGCCGGTCAAATTTTGTTCCGGGCCAGAGAGTAGCTGCATGGAAAGGGATGAATGTTTTATAATGCATTGCCGTTCCCTGACTAATTTAAAACATAAAGAGTTAGCTTCATTTCCAAATTTTGATTTCAGCATTTGAAATTAGTTTGAAGCGTAATTAATAGTGATGTGAATTTATAGTTACTTATGTCGTCATTCACACCATTCAGGATCTTTGTTCGCTTCCCGAACGGAGGCATGTTTTTCTTCCTTCTTTTATAAAACTGCCGCCTCTGTGCAATTACTTCGAATAGAAAAATATATAAAGCATCGGATATCTAAATATAGTGACATATTCAATGTTAAAGGGTTCGATTCTCATCTCGCTCAAGGATATATGTAGTGGCTCCAAATGCACTGTAACTTGTAAGTACAACTTTGGTTCCGGTCTCATGAGTCCTCCTGTGGAAGAAGATGGCCGCTGAGTGATCTGCACAAAGAGCCAAAGCCATTTAATTTCACTGTGAAAACAAATTGTCTCACTGGTTTCATTCTGTCATTAATTTTAATTACAATATGGGATTCGGCTTTAAAACTTTATCAAACTTTTTAGTTCAGAATAAATTTACTTGCATTGTATTACTGAAATTAAATCGCATATGTTAATTAATTAAACATAAATGTAACTAAAAATAAAACTTACTTTTTTATTCTGTTTAATCAATTTGAGTTTTTATTAAAAATTAATTAAATTTTACAAAAATTAATTTATTTTTAAACCAAACTGTGTATTGAATTGTATTGATTTTAATACTTTAATATAATTTATATCTCCCAGATCGTATTGTTTTTCGGAAAAACATTGAAGTTTTCATAAAAAGTCATGACTCCGAAAAGTTAATTTATTTCCCCCTGTGCATTCTTCACAAATTTGTATTATAAATTACTTAATTACTATGAAGAAAATATATGCACACAATGGCGAATGCTGATTATTTTCTGAGTGATATACGAAAATGAGATCACTAAAAGCTTTTTAAATATTTCTCGTTTTCTGTAATTTTATTTTTGAAATTGTTTGCAATTATATTTAATGCTCTTAATTTTTAATAAGTATAATAATGCTTAATCCACTTATACTATCTCAATATACGTAATTAAAAATTTTAATTAATTTAAAGTAATATTAATTATGTTATGTACAAAGTACAGCACACACTCACACACCTGAATAGTATTTTTTTACTGTTTGAATATTTTCACGTACTGTGCACATTGCACATCTGTAATATATTAAATAAAGGCGTTTCATTAATTATAAATATTAGATTTTCTATTTTTTCAGCAAAATAATTAGATTTCCATTTTTACACGATTTATTTCATTTTACTGTTTTTTTATGTTTATTAAATTATAAGGGAAAACGAAATTTTTGATACCACAGCAGATAGCATTTCAAAAAGCTGAAAGGTGTAGGACATTTTGAGTGTATTGCAATCAATCTGTATTTTTGAGTTTCCTGAGATGAGTTTTCTTTAATATTTGGTCATATTTCTGTGTCATACAGAAAATAATTTTAAAAAATCTTATCACTTATATCGATAAATGTGCTTGCCATTAGAGGACATGACATCCAACGTATTAATGGCTAGGATCGAAGCTAAATTTTTCACTCCTCAGGCTTCTATGAGCCATTATGTAGGTAATGAGCCGGATAATTTAACAGTCGAACTGTAATGTGTGAAGCTTAAGAATGCTTTGTAAGATTTTTAATAGGTAATGATTTGTTTGTATAATCTGTTAGAATAGATCATTCTAGTCTTCCTGGGTATTCTCATTAACAATATGTGAATACAATGAAAAACTTTTGAAGGCTATATGCACTGAATCTTCCACTATCTTATACATCTTCATCTTTTATTAAGTTCTTTTTCTCAATGATTTTTTTTTTTTTTTTTTTTTTTTTTTACACAAGACTAGTTCAACAGTGAACTACAGTTTAAACTGGACTGCGAATTACAACGAATAACCTCGCCTAAAGTGGGATTCTATTTCACCAATTGTTGAATAGAAAATATGCGCGCTAACTTGGCTGTTCATTCTTAAGCGTTCATTATGGAGTGCTATTATGTATAAAAAAACAAACAAACATAGATTAGGTCGGTTAAAGTGTAAAGTAATTCTGCGTTTAGGAAAAAAAAACTGTAAATGACATATTTTCCATAAATTTGTTAAATTTTATTATATTTAATCAAATGTAAGTGTTAACAATATGTTTAGTATTAGAAATGTTTAATATATAGTCTTAACTTTTCAGGCAGAAGAATCGTAATTTATATAGCATTTATATCACAAGGAAATTTAAAGTATTAAATCTACTGAAAAGTTCTATCCATTGATCGACGACGATGTTGTTAAAAATCATTTTAGAGCAAAATCTTTTTTCTGATAACATCGGAGATCTCAGAAAGCTTAACTTAGCAACACTCTATTTAGGACCATATTTAGAAGATAGGATTGGCTGATGTATTCCTTCGCACGTAGGGCCGAACTGGCAGCCGAATGGTTAGCGCTCTTGCCTTCGGTTCAACAGTTCGTGGGTTCGATTCCCACCTTTGGCATGGATGTTTGTAATGGTTTGGAATCCACTTTAAACTGTAGGTCCCGGTCTAATTAACCCTCGTGTGCAGAAAATGACCGTTGAGCGACATACAAACCAAACTATTCGCACGTAGGAGTAGAGGGGAATGAAAGCGCGGATTTCTTGGCTAGATCGGCGTCAGAGAAGGGAGTAAACCTAGAAAGAGAGCTTACATCTAGTGAGATTTCTTCCCTGGCAAAAACTGAATTCAATAAGCTTATGAAAATTCCTCCCAACCATCCATGGTACTTCACCAAAAGACGGGGTGAGACCTTCAATCTTAGACCAGGATCTTATCAAACTGCCTTTTTCTGCTATTTGAGTGGACAACACGAGAGGAATCACCTTTCAGCTGGGGCAAAGGACATTTTCAGAATGTCCTTGCTGTTATGTCAATTTGGCATCCCCTAGACAAATCTTTACCGGCCTAAATTTTTTAAAAAAGACGATATGTCGTAAACGACGATGTAATCGTATTCAATCGAGTCCTGACCAGTGATGAAAAATAAGTCCCCTACGACACTCCCAAGCGTTCCAAACATTAGTTGTCACCCCTGGATACTGTCAGAACTGCGCAATGTGTTTGGAAAACTAATCACCAGGTAGTACACTATAAGCTACTACCAACCAGCCAAACGGTCACTGCGGACCTGTATTCGCACTAACTAGAACATGTGCAATAGGCATTGCAATGAAAAGAGTCAGAACTGGTAAATCGCAAGGACGTATTACTTTTGGTTGATAACGTGTCGCTGTATGTCGCGCGGGTGACCAAGAATATAATACAGCGACTTGGTTGGGGAGATTTTGTGCCATCATTCTTACTTGATGTTTCAACATCAGATTACCACCTCTTCCATTCCCTGGACAATCATCTTCACGAAAAACTCTTCACCAATCCAATGAAACAGACTTGTGCCAAACACTCATGGACTTCTTTGCGTCCAAATCCCCTACATTTACCACATAACTAAGACACGTTGGCGGAAGGTGTTGGATACCGACGGTGATTACCTCGAGGACTAACAACACTTTCTGCACGTCTTATTTTTTTGGGTCATTAAAAAAAGGAAAAACTTTCTTCTTTATCTTATAGAAAGCTTCAAATTGACGTACATGTACATATAGGTATACCATATAAAGTGTTACAATATTTCATTTTAAGAAATTCTTTCAGATTTATCATTTTTTGTAGTTTTTCAACTAAATAAATAAAAGGGTTCGAAATGGCATGTCCCGTAAACCTAGTATTAAATAGTAAATGCTGCTGTAAAACTTGTACCAGATTTTAAAAGTCATTAGTGTATCATTTAAAGAAGCTTTTTCTTTTTAATTCTTAGACCTGATGACTGAATTTTAGAAATTTTACTACTAGTAAAATTTTATATTTTGAGATTGAATATCAATTGAGTGGTGGTGTTAAAAATGTATTGGTTCAGATGAATGCAGTTTATTATAATAATCAACGAAAGCTACAAATCATTATGAATTATTAATGAAAGCTATGTATAATTACCAAAAAATTATAGTAAATAAGTATCTGCTATATCTATATCAGCGTTTCCCAATCAGTTTAGGCTTGCGAAACATTTGATAGTATATCATGTAATAATATAACCACTAAATAAATTCTTATTAAGTGGTAATAATAACCACTTAATAAAAATTATATTTGGGGAAATTTGTTATTGCAAATTATGTTGTCTTACTTTCATTATAAATTTTACATGGTGACCATGTAGTCACATCACATTACACTGAAACACACCTGAATGCCATCCCGGATTTGAAACTCACTTAACTTAATGTTATAATTTACTGTAAGATATATAAGTATGTCTGTTCAAAATTTCAAAATTATATAATATTTTGTAATTTTATTTACTAATAAATGGTTTTAACAAAATTATAAAAAACAATAAATACATTTTTTTTATCAAATATTTTTATAAAATATAAGTAAGGAAATTCTTTTGCTTGTTTTGAAGAACCTAATTTTTTGAAATTTGGCTTAAAAAATCTGAGAGCTGAGTGTAATCTGTTTAAGTATTTATTTTTAAAAATAAATAAAGAGGAGTTCCATACTAGAAAACGGTAATAGTAAAAAACTTTCTCAGAACTTTTCTCGGTATCATTTAAAAGAGGAATCAATTTATTTTATCTGTATATTGATGGTTAATCTTAAGAGGAACATTATTCTTTATACACGGTAAAATAAAGTTTTCTCTTATTTACATTAACAAAAATTTTGTAAACATTAAATTATCCTCATTAATTGGAAGAATATGCGTAAAATGATAAAATAGTCGTCATTTTGCTCATTTATGCGTTGAAAATTCACTGTCTTTGTTATTGCAATTCGTGTGTTTTGTATGTAGATGTCGTGAAAGAAACGAATGCTTCGTGAATCCATTTGAAAACAATATCGTCTGCTGTATGCGCTTGTGGGTTTAGGACAATCGTCTTCAATACGCGAAAATCCATATTATACACATCACAATGTTTTCTCTTAACACCTGTTTGAAGAACTTTAAAACTGCGGATTTTTAATGTTTTGCACTAAATTTTTACCTTGTGTGTGTTTGCTTCACAATTTTGCATGCACAGTCTCATAACAGCGGATCCATTGCTTATTTAAAAAAATGGTTAATCAGTATGACTACATTGAACAAAGACTAAACAATCACAAACAATAACTTGTCACTTGTAAGTCGCGTCAAGAAGGGAATGGGAGTGGTGGCAACACCAAAATATAATGGTTGATTCAGAGCTTTATTTTCAATGATTAAATGTACTTTGCTAAATACTATGAATTAAACTAATTACTATGAATTATATAAACAAAACGTTTTTATGATATTTTTATGATTGAATTTTTTAAATTTTTATGCCTGCCATTATTTTCTGCGTCCCATAGGTTGACAAACTCTGATTTATATAAATAAAATTCTTTTTCTGTTTATGTGCCCAATTTAAAGTCTTAAAATGAACGGCTACTCAGAATGCGAAAATAACTGACCAGGATGTTGCACATTGGTTAACTTAAAACTTCGATAATATATTAATACAAGATTTTAATTACAGAATTTTTAATTAATTGAAAATAAATAATGCAGTGCAAATCCACTGTAAAGTTGCCTAACTGATATTATCTTAAGCGTTTATAATTTAAGAGATGATCATTCCAAGAATTTTTAAACTTCAAAAATGGAAGCTAATTTTTTTTTATTTCATACATGCATAACTGTCAGAGCTGAAAAAATGTGCCTTCGACTCATTTTTTAATGCAATTCCACAGTTAATTTAAAAAAAATAACAATTGCCTTTTGATTTTTAATTATTGTAATGAACATGTTTAAGCTTTTATTTATTCTTCATTTGAAAATATGTTGCAAGTTGATGAAGTAAGTTCCAGTATCAATATTTATTAACAGTGTTATTAAAGGGAATTTTTCAAACACTGCACAACTTATTTGATTTGCTCTTTATGTTCTACACATAAGATTAGATTTTGTCTTTCAAGACAAAGTGAATTGCACGTACCATTAAAATTAATGTAAATAACATTATTATACAAAATCAGTTTTTCGCGCTGAAATTTGATCACAAGGTTTTTAATATAATCTACTGCTCCCGAAAGTTGGCACCTGATATTGTTAGCTTGGCCTACTAGAAAGTTTTATGATTGAATATACTTAGTATCTAGAACATTTATTAACACATTGTTTTCTATTAGTGGGAATATAACGGAAAATAACTGTAAAATCATTAGAGATCAGCTTGCACAAAACAAATTTCAATACTCATTTTATTTCTCCTTTAACTAAAAAATTCTATATTTAGTGTCTTTCTATCCTCCTTTTTAGTTATGAAAATGTTATCTATGAAGCAATTTCAATTGAATAAATCATAAAAAATTTATTACTTAAAAGAATTATTGTAATTTATGTCTCAAAAAGTTGAGAATATTTTAGAATTTTGTAAAATTTTAAATATTTAAATGAAAACATGCTTTTCAAATTCCAAATTTTCAGCAGTAAAAATAATATCTCTAAAATTATATGAAATTAAGTAATTTATATTATAATTGGATGATAAATTTTTTTAAAGAAAATTTTTTCCTATTATATATAATGTCCTATAGGATATAAATAAATCATTTACAACTTTTATTGTTATTGTTGTCAAGCTCATTGAAAGTACGTGTTAAATACAGTAAGAAGCCCAGATGCGAAGCTTTGCAAATAATATAATTCATTTTGTGAAATCAAATAATAATGCTTACAAGTATTTTTATTTTAAATGAAAGGATTAATATTTTTTGTTTCTTGTTTATTTTTTCTCCTGCAGAATAATCTCCCACACATTACTGCGCTTCTTTATTTATCTGTAAAATTCAAGAGCTGTATATTTTGGTTTATGAATATGTGTGCATTTATCCAAAACTCATTTCCATTCCTAATTAACTAATTTTCCAAGACAACAATCAATATCTATATATAATTTTATTTAAATAAAAATGCGAATTATTTAAACATCTATGTAATTATTAAAAATCAAAAATATAGTTATCAAAATTTTGAAAACATTTAAATTAATTACATTAAGTTTGTCTATATAATTTAAACTAAAGAAAAAGTAAAAGAAAATTTTTTTAAAATAATGAGTGTTTAATCAATTTTTAATATTCTTTTCTTTTACAGGAATAGCAGCTTCACTCTTAATGTTTCAATGTGTTTACAATTTTGCTGAAGTAACATAGGGTAAGTCACTTTGAATTTCTTTGTACTAATTATTTTACTGTGAAGGTATAAAGAATTAAATTTTTTCTGACATAAATTAATGCAAGCACTAGTGAAGTTAGGAAAAGTACCTAAAACTATTGTTTTTATAAATATTTTAAGGCATAAATAATATTTTTTTAACTGTGAAATTTCTTTATACTTGACTGAAAATTTTAGTTAATTTTAATTTTCGTAATATTAAACTGTTAATAGGTACATTTTCATAGTATATTTGTCTTAATGTAGAAATTCTGTTTAGCTTTATACTTTCTGTCTTACTCTTTATCAAGACATTGTAATTCAGTTTTCCATAAAAATTTCTTTACAAAAGTAGCTAAAATTTTCTTTTCAAAAAGTAGCATATCAAGCTTAAAAAAATGTATTTACTAATTCTTTATGGAAGCATCTTTAGCGAAACTTTAGAATTCAAACTGATGCAGTTTCCATAAAATTTTCAAGGAATTTCTCATTTTTCTGTGTGTTTCTGGAAATTAAGTTTCCTTATTGAATCTAATTTTCGTAAAAATCGAAGATTTGAATGATGCATGAAGAAATCTATTGGTGTTTATTCATTAGGAAGTACAAGCAGAAAGTAAGGTCGTTTTTATAATATTCTATTATTATGTTTGTTCAATTTCCAAATCTAAGGTTAAAAATGTAAATAATTTAATAGTAAAAAACTTAAAATGTTGATGGTAGTATTTGAAATAATTTTGTTGTAAGTTTATTAAAGCATTGACATCCTTTTCTTAGTCATCTTACAAAAATTTGTGTGTTATTGGAATTTAATGTGTTTATTAAAATATACAGTTAGTTTTACTTTAATAAAATACAAGAATTAACAGTGTAATTATACGTCGCCATCAAAACTATTTTAAATACTTATAAAAGTTTTCATATGCTAAAAAACCAAATTATAAAACGAGACTTTCTTTTTATTCATAAATTCATAGCCATTCTGAACTGAGCTATTCTGAATCAACTCTTCAGAATTAAGGTTAAATAAAATTAAATTCAAAGGTTAATTTTTTTTTTACTTCATTGTTTTCATTTAACAGTTTTCTTTTAAGAACTTGAGAAGTACAAATGAAACGTAAAATCAAAATAAAATTACAAAGAAAATGAATTATATAAGTAAATAGGAATGTAAATTCTAGGAAATTATGACGCATTTGTGAACATTTTCTCATCATAAACTTAAAGTAGCTTTATACATATTTATTGAATGAGGGATTAAAACCCAACTAATGTGTAACTTTTACTTACCAAGAAATACTAATAAAATTTTCAAAGGAGTAAATAAGCATAATCTATATTCCTAAATTACTCAATTTAAATTTTACTGATACACTTTGGTACATTTTAAATACACTGAAGACCAGAAAATTAAAAATATTTCAATATTCACTTCGTAAATTCCCATAGAGAACATTCCATAGATAGTGGGACATATTCCTGTGTCAAAAGGGAATAAACCCAAAACGTTTCAGCGCATGCATCTGCCCTAATAAACGTGCATTCCAAAGAAACAAATTTTGTGCTTGATCGCTGGGATCGGACTTGAGACAATTTATTTCAAAGGGTAATGTCCTCTTGACCACAGTAAAATTTAATACTTTTTAAAGCTATTGAATAATTAAAATTTGTAACAGAAAAATAGCATCTATAATTATTACTCTAAATAAAACTATTATTCTCTTTACATGCCGAAAGTTCGTTTGAAATTGAATCAAAAACGACTGCACGGAAAGGAAAGAACATTGTATCATTCTTTATCTTTGGATAATTTAAAAACAATTTCAGTTTGAAATTTTGAATTTGGTTGTTAGAATTTATTCAAAACATAGTTAATGATAGTTTTATCTCTTTTTGAAACTGCTGATACTGCGATTTGATTCATTTAAGCGGTGGAACATTACAAGGAAGAAATTCTTCAATTTTCCTAAAGGAAGATATGTGGATATTTTCCATACTTAGGTGACTTTTTCCTCACTCTGAAAAAGAATTCAGCTATTATGAACCCTATGGTAAACTTGTATTGTGTTTTTACCATTATAACGTCAACACTAAAAAATATAAGTAATGTGAGTAAAAATAAAGAGAATTTTATTTTAAAACGTGTAAACTAAAAGGAATTCTTATCCGCTTATTTGCTTTTAACAGACATTTATTCCAAACCTAAATTTATAAAAAAAAAACGTAATTTTGTGCAAAACTAGGTAAATAGTAACGACAAATTTTAATCGTAATTTTTTTAAACCAAATATACGCTTTACAATGGAGAATACTTACCTATAGAAAACAGCCGAATAAGAGAAATAGGTTTCAAAAACTTCCATTTAACAGTTCTTGGGTTCGATTTCAACCGTGAGTTTCAGGTACGATAACGAGTCTGAATACTAACTGGATTGTATTCTAGCAAAATTTAGATGTTTTGTGTGTAAAAAGTAATCGTTCAGTGACAACTAAACACAAACATTCCATCAAAAGCTTAGAAGACATGCATAAGAATTTTCTTATATGTAAGATTATTCATTGGGAAAAAAATAAAGAAATAATTTTAATAAACATGTTTTCATGTCATCCATATTAACTAAATATGCTTGGGAAAATATTATAGAAGATATTCCAAAATAATATGGAACAATATTTTTAAAATTTAAATATTATAGAAATTAACATTATGTTTATAATTATATTTAATTTATCAGTGCCTCCTTAGATATGACATGTACAACACACCGGAATTAACTATACATATTCTATCTGTGCACCACACAATTAAAAAATAATACAGTTTTAATAATAAAAAAATTACTTGATATAAATTTCAATATTAAGGAAATATTTCATTGCAATAAAATTATACTTCAAGCGAAAATAAAAAATATTCTATTGAAAGATCTTTTCGAAAGATTTTCCAATGTAAAAAAAAAAAAAAAAAAAAAAAAAAAAAAAAAAAAAAAGATTAATTTTCCAATTGAATAAAAAGCATCTTATAAATAGCTATGTTTTATACAAGATTGCCACCCAGGAGTTGAATTGTGTAGCACATGGGAATATATTAAGCTGTCTTAATGTTTATGACAATTACTTAAGAGAAATATTGTTTTTTAGCAACCAAAAACATTCTTATGTAAGTTTATTGACTAAGGAAATATTTTTAGATTTCCTTGTTTTCATAGAGTGATTCAAGCGATGATTAAAAGAGTCGATTGGGAGCTCTTTAGGAAAGATTTATCATTGTAATATGTAGAATATTCTTAAAATTTAATATACAAGGAAAATTATGAATAGCTATGTTTAAATATGATTGCCTCCTAGGAGTTGAATTGTATAATCCATGGGACTGTATTATGCAGTCTTTATGTTTATGACTATTATTTAAGAGAAATATTTATGGCTTCTAAGCAAACAAGAATATTTTTATGTAAATTCATTGATTAAGGAAATATTTTTCTATTTCCTTGTTTTCTTAGAGTCCTCCAAACGATGATTAAAAGATTCGTTTGGGAGCTCTTTAGGAAATATTTTATATTGTAATATGTAAGAATATTCTTAAAATTATAAATATACAAAGAAAATTATGAATAACTATGTTTTATATATGATTGCCTCCTAGGAGATGAATTGTATAACCCATGAGACTATATTGTGCTATCTTTATATTTATGACTATTATTTAAGAGAAATATTTATTGCTTTTAAGCAAACAAGAATATTCTTATGTAAGTTTATTCTTTAAGGAAATATTTTTATATTTCCTTGTTTTCATAGAGTCCTCCAACGATGATTAAAAGATTCGTTTCGGAGCTCTTTAGGAAAGATTTCTCTAGGTAAAATGTAAGAATATTCTTAAAATTAAATATAGAAAGAAAATTATGAATAACTATGTTTTATATATGATTGCCTCCTAGGAGTTGAATTGTATAACCCATGGGACTATATTGTGCAGTCTTTATGTTTATGACTATTATTTGTGAGATATAATGTTTTTAAGCAAACAAGAATATTCTTATGTAAGTTTATTCATTAAGGAAATATTTTTATATTTCCTTGTTTTCATAGAGTCCTCCAAGCGATGATTAAAAGAATCGTTTGGGCGCTCTTTAGGAAAGATTTTACATTTGAATATGTAAGAATATTCTTAAAATTAAATATACAAAAGACATTATGAATAACTATGTTTTATATATGATTGCCTCCTAGGAGTTGGAATTGTATAACCCATGAGACTATATTGTGCTATCTTTATATTTATGACTATTATTTAAGAGAAATATTTATTGCTTTTAAGCAAACAAGAATATTCTTATGTAAGTTTATTCATTAAGGAAATATTTTTATATTTCCTTGTTTTCATAGAGTCCTCCAAGCGATGATTAAAAGATTCGTTTGGGAGCTCTTTAGGAAAGATATCTCTAGGTAAAATGTAAGAATATTCTTAAAATTAAATATACAAAGAAAATTATGAATAGCTATGTTTTATATATGATTGCCTCCTAGGAGTTGAATTGTATAATCCATAGGACTATATTATGCTGCCTTTATGTTTATGACTATTATTTAAGACATATTGCTTTTAAGCAAACAAGAATATTCTTATATAAGTTTATTCATTAAGGAAATATTTTTATATTTCCTTGTTTTCATAGAGTCCTCCAAGCGATGATTAAAAGATTCGTTTGGGAGCTCTTTAGGAAAGATTTCTCTAGGTAAAATGTAAGAATATTCTTAAAATTAAATATACAAAAAAAATTATGAATAACTATGTTTTATATATGATTGCCTCCTAGGAGATGAATTGTATAACCCATGGGACTATATTGTGCTGTCTTTATGTTTATGACTATTATTTAAGACATACATTGCTTTTAAGCAAACAAGAATATTCTTATGTAAGTTTATTCATTACGGAAATATTTTTATATTTCCTTGTTTTCATAGAGTCCTCCAAGCGATGATTAAAAGATTCGTTTGGGCGCTCTTTAGGAAAGATTTTACATTTGAATATGTAAGAATATTCTTAAAATTAAATATACAAAAAAAATTATGAATAACTATGTTTTATGTATGATTGCCTCCTAGGAGTTGAATTGTATAACCCATGGGACTATATTGTGCTGTCTTTATGTTTATGACTATTATTTAAGACATATATTGCTTTTAAGCAAACAAGAATATTCTTATGTCAGTTTATTCTTTAAGGAAATATTTTTATATTTCCTTGTTTTCATAGAGTCCCCCAAACGATGATTAAAAGATTCGTTTGGGCGCTCCTTAGGAAAGATTTTACATTGTAATATGTAAGAATATTCTTAAAATTAAATATACAAAGAAAATTATGAATAACTATGTTTTATATATGATTGCCTCCTAGGAGATGAATTGTATAACCCATGGGACTATATTGTGCTGTCTTTATGTTTATGACTATTATTTAAGAGATACATTGCTTTTAAGCAATCAAGAATATTCTTATGTCAGTTTATTTTTTAAGGAAATATTTTTATATTTCCTTGTTTTCTCAGAGTCCTCCAAACGATGATTAAAAGATTCGTTTGGGCGCTCTTTAGGAAAGATTTTACATTGTAATATGTAAGAATATTCTTAAAATTAAATATACAAAGAAAATTATGAATAACTATGTTTTATATATGATTGCCTCCTAGGAGTTGAATTGTATAACCCATGGGACTATATTGTGCAGTCTTTATGTTTATGACTATTATTTGTGAGATATAATGTTTTTAAGCAAACAAGAATATTCTTATGTAAGTTTATTCATTAAGGAAATATTTTTATATTTCCTTGTTTTCATAGAGTCCTCCAAGCGATGATTAAAAGAATCGTTTGGGCGCTCTTTAGGAAAGATTTTACATTTGAATATGTAAGAATATTCTTAAAATTAAATATACAAAAGACATTATGAATAACTATGTTTTATATATGATTGCCTCCTAGGAGTTGAATTGTATAACCCATGAGACTATATTGTGCTATCTTTATATTTATGACTATTATTTAAGAGAAATATTTATTGCTTTTAAGCAAACAAGAATATTCTTATGTAAGTTTATTCATTAAGGAAATATTTTTATATTTCCTTGTTTTCATAGAGTCCTCCAAGCGATGATTAAAAGATTCGTTTGGGAGCTCTTTAGGAAAGATATCTCTAGGTAAAATGTAAGAATATTCTTAAAATTAAATATACAAAGAAAATTATGAATAGCTATGTTTTATATATGATTGCCTCCTAGGAGTTGAATTTATAATCCATGGGACTATATTATGCTGCCTTTATGTTTATGACTATTATTTAAGACATATTGCTTTTAAGCAAACAAGAATATTCTTATATAAGTTTATTCATTAAGGAAATATTTTTATATTTCCTTGTTTTCATAGAGTCCTCCAAGCGATGATTAAAAGATTCGTTTAGGAGCTCTTTAGGAAAGATTTCTCTAGGTAAAATGTAAGAATATTCTTAAAATTAAATATACAAAAAAAATTATGAATAACTATGTTTTATATATGATTGCCTCCTAGGAGATGAATTGTATAACCCATGGGACTATATTGTGCTGTCTTTATGTTTATGACTATTATTTAAGACATACATTGCTTTTAAGCAAACAAGAATATTCTTATGTAAGTTTATTCATTACGGAAATATTTTTATATTTCCTTGTTTTCATAGAGTCCTCCAAGCGATGATTAAAAGATTCGTTTGGGCGCTCTTTAGGAAAGATTTTACATTTGAATATGTAAGAATATTCTTAAAATTAAATATACAAAAAAAATTACGAATAACTATGTTTTATGTATGATTGCCTCCTAGGAGTTGAATTGTATAACCCATGGGACTATATTGTGCAGTCTTTATATTTATGATTATTATTTGTGAGATATAATGTTTTTAAGCAAACAAGAATATTCTTATGTAAGTTTATTCATTAAGATAATATTTTTATATTTCCTTGTTTTCATAGAGTCCTCCAAGCGATGATTAAAAGATTCGTTTGGGCGCTCTTTAGGAAAGATTTTACATTGTAATATGTAAGAATATTCTTAAAATTAAATATACAAAAAAAATTATGAATAACTATGTTTTATATATGATTGCCTCCTAGGAGATGAATTGTATAACCCATGGGACTATATTGTGCTGTCTTTATGTTTATGACTATTATTTAAGACATATATTGCTTTTAAGCAAACAAGAATATTCTTATGTCAGTTTATTCTTTAAGGAAATATTTTTATATTTCCTTGTTTTCATAGAGTCCCCCAAACGATGATTAAAAGATTCGTTTGGGCGCTCCTTAGGAAAGATTTTACATTGTAATATGTAAGAATATTCTTAAAATTAAATATACAAAGAAAATTATGAATAACTATGTTTTATATATGATTGCCTCCTAGGAGATGAATTGTATAACCCATGGGACTATATTGTGCTGTCTTTATGTTTATGACTATTATTTAAGAGATACATTGCTTTTAAGCAATCAAGAATATTCTTATGTCAGTTTATTTTTTAAGGAAATATTTTTATATTTCCTTGTTTTCTCAGAGTCCTCCAAACGATGATTAAAAGATTCGTTTGGGCGCTCTTTAGGAAAGATTTTACATTGTAATATGTAAGAATATTCTTAAAATTAAATATACAAAGAAAATTATGAATAACTATGTTTTATATATGATTGCCTCCTAGGAGTTGAATTGTATAACCCATGGGAATATATTGTGCAGTCTTTATGTTTATGACTATTATTTGTGAGATATAATGTTTTTAAGCAAACAAGAATATTCTTATGTAAGTTTATTCATTACGGAAATATTTTTATATTTCCTTGTTTTCATAGAGTCCTCCAAGCGATGATTAAAAGATTCGTTTGGGTGCTCTTTAGGAAAGATTTTACATTTGAATATGTAAGAATATTCTTAAAATTAAATACACAAAAAATTATGAATTACTATGTTTTATATATGATTGCCTCCTAGGAGATGAATTGTATAACCCATGGGACTATATTGTGCTGTCTTTATGTTTATGACTATTATTTAAGACATATATTGCTTTTAAGCAAACAAGAATATTCTTATGTCAGTTTATTCTTTAAGGAAATATTTTTATATTTCCTTGTTTTCATAGAGTCCTCCAAGCGATGATTAAAAGATTCGTTTGGGCGCTCTTTAGGAAAGATTTTACATTGTAATATGTAAGAATATTCTTAAAATTAAATATACAAAGAAAATTATGAATAACTATGTTTTATATATGATTGCCTCCTAGGAGATGAATTGTATAACCCATGGGACTATATTGTGCTGTCTTTATGTTTATGACTATTATTTAAGAGATACATTGCTTTTAAGCAATCAAGAATATTCTTATGTCAGTTTATTTTTTAAGGAAATATTTTTATATTTCCTTGTTTTCTCAGAGTCCTCCAAACGATGATTAAAAGATTCGTTTGGGCGCTCTTTAGGAAAGATTTTACATTGTAATATGTAAGAATATTCTTAAAATTAAATATACAAAGAAAATTATGAATAACTATGTTTTATATATGATTGCCTCCTAGGAGTTGAATTGTATAACCCATGGGAATATATTGTGCATTCTTTATGTTTATGGTTATTATTTGTGAGATATAATGTTTTTAAGCAAACAAGAATATTCTTATGTAAGTTTATTCATTACGGAAATATTTTTATATTTCCTTGTTTTCATAGAGTCCTCCAAGCGATGATTAAAAGATTCGTTTGGGTGCTCTTTAGCAAAGACTTTACATTTGAATATGTAAGAATATTCTTAAAATTAAATACACAAAAAATTATGAATAACTATGTTTTATATATGATTGCCTCCTAGGAGATGAATTGTATAACCCATGGGACTATATTGTGCTGTCTTTATGTTTATGACTATTATTTAAGACATATATTGCTTTTAAGCAAACAAGAATATTCTTATATAAGTTTATTCATTATGGAAATATTTTTATATTTCCTTGTTTTCATAGAGTCCTCCAAGCGATGATTAAAAGATTCGTTTGGGAGCTCTTTAGGAAAGATTTTTCTATGTATAATGTAAGAATATTCTTAAAATTAAATATACAAAGAAAATTTTGAATAGCTATGTTTTATATATGATTGCCTCCTAGGAGTTGAATTGTATACCCCATGGGACTATGTTATGCAGTTTTTATGTTTATGACTATTTTTTAAGAGAAATATTTATTGCTTTTAAGCAAGCAAGAATATTCTTATGCAAGTTTAATCTTGAAGGAAATATTTTTATATTTCCTTGTTTTCATAGAGTCCTCCAAGCGATGATTAAAAGATTCGTTTGGGCGCTCTTTAGGAAAGATTTTACATTGTAATATGTAAGAATATTCTTAAAATTAAATATACAAAGAAAATTATGAATAACTATGTTTTATATATGATTGCCTCCTAGGAGTTGAATTGTATAACCCATGGGAATATATTGTGCAGTCTTTATGTTTATGACTATTATTTGTGAGATATAATGTTTTTAAGCAAACAAGAATATTCTTATGTAAGTTTATTCATTACGGAAATTTTTTATATTTCCTTGTTTTCATAGAGTCCTCCAAGCGATGATTAAAAGATTCGTTTGGGCGCTCTTTAGGAAAGACTTTACATTTGAATATGTAAGAATATTCTTAAAATTAAATACACAAAAAAATTATGAATAAATATGTTTTATATATGATTGCCTCCTAGGAGTTGAATTGTATAATCCATGGGACTATATTATGCTGCCTTTATGTTTATGACTATTATTTAAGAAATATATTGCTTTTAAGCAAACAAGAATATTCTTATATAAGTTTATTCATTATGGAAATATTTTTATATTTCCTTGTTTTCATAGAGTCCTCCAAGCGATGATTAAAAGATTCGTTTGGGAGCTCTTTAGGAAAGATTTCTCTAGGTAAAATGTAAGAATATTCTTAAAATTAAATATACAAAGAAAATTATGAATAACTATGTTTTATATATGATTGCCTCCTAGGAGTTGAATTGTATAACCCATGGGAATATATTGTGCAGTCTTTATGTTTATGACTATTATTTAAGAGATACATTGTTTTTAAGCAATCAAGAATATTCTTATTTAAGTTTATTCATTATGGAAATATTTTTATATTTCCTTGTTTTCTTAGAGTCCTCCAACCGATGATTAAAAGATTCGTTTGGGTGCTCTTTAGGAAAGATTTTACATTTGAATATGTAAGAATATTCTTAAAATTAAATACACAAAAAATTATGAATAACTATGTTTTATATATGATTGCCTCCTAGGAGATGAATTGTATAACCCATGGGACTATATTGTGCTGTCTTTATGTTTATGACTATTATTTAAGACATATATTGCTTTTAAGCAAACAAGAATATTCTTATATAAGTTTATTCATTATGGAAATATTTTTATATTTCCTTGTTTTCATAGAGTCCTCCAAGCGATGATTAAAAGATTCGTTTGGGAGCTCTTTAGGAAAGATTTTTCTATGTATAATGTAAGAATATTCTTAAAATTAAATATACAAAGAAAATTTTGAATAGCTATGTTTTATATATGATTGCCTCCTAGGAGTTGAATTGTATACCCCATGGGACTATGTTATGCAGTTTTTATGTTTATGACTATTTTTTAAGAGAAATATTTATTGCTTTTAAGCAAGCAAGAATATTCTTATGCAAGTTTAATCTTGAAGGAAATATTTTTATATTTCCTTGTTTTCATAGAGTCCTCCAAGCGATGATTAAAAGATTCGTTTGGTCGCTCTTTAGGAAAGATTTTACATTGTAATATGTAAGAATATTCTTAAAATTAAATATAAAAAAAAAATTATGAATAACTATGTTTTATATATGATTGCCTCCTAGGAGATGAATTGTATAACCCATGGGACTATATTGTGCTGTCTTTATGTTTATGACTATTATTTAAGACATATATTGCTTTTAAGCAAACAAGAATATTCTTATGTCAGTTTATTTTTTAAGGAAATATTTTTATATTTCCTTGTTTTCTCAGAGTCCTCCAAACGATGATTAAAAGATTCGTTTGGGCGCTCTTTAGGAAAGATTTTACATTGTAATATGTAAGAATATTCTTAAAATTAAATATACAAAGAAAATTATGAATAACTATGATTTATATATGATTGCCTCCTAGGAGTTGAATTGTATAACCCATGGGAATATATTGTGCAGTCTTTATGTTTATGACTATTATTTGTGAGATATAATGTTTTTAAGCAAACAAGAATATTCTTATGTAAGTTTATTCATTACGGAAATTTTTTATATTTCCTTGTTTTCATAGAGTCCTCCAAGCGATGATTAAAAGATTCGTTTGGGAGCTCTTTAGGAAAGATTTTTCTATGTATAATGTAAGAATATTCTTAAAATTAAATATACAAAGAATATTTTGAATAGCTATGTTTTATATATGATTGCCTCCTAGGAGATGAATTGTATAACGCATGGGACTATATTGTGCTGTCTTTATGTTTATGACTATTATTTAAGACATATATTGCTTTTAAGCAAACAAGAATATTCTTATATCAGTTTATTCTTTAAGGAAATATTTTTATATTTCCTTGTTTTCATAGAGTCCTCCAAACGATGATTAAAAGATTCGTTTGGGCGCTCTTTAGGAAAGATTTTACATTGTAATATGTAAGAATATTCTTAAAATTAAATATAGAAAGAAAATTATGAGTAACTATGTTTTATATATTATTGTCTCCTAGGAGTTGAATTGTATACCCCATGGGACTATGTTATATAGTTTTTATGTTTATGACTTTTTTTTAAGAGAAATATTTATTGCTTTTAAGCAAACAAGAATATTCTTATGTAAGTTTAATCTTGAAGGAAATATTTTTATATTTCCTTGTTTTCATAGAGTCTTCCAAGCGATGATTAAAAGATTCGTTTGGGCGCTCTTTAGGAAAGATTTTACATTGTAATATGTAAGAATATTCTTAAAATTAAATATACAAAGAAAATTATGAATAACTATGTTTTATATATGATTGCGTCTTAGGAGTTGAATTGTGTAACCCATGGGACTATATTGTGCTGTCTTTATGTTTACGACTATTATTTAAGCGAAATATTTCGCTTAAGCAAACAAGAATATTCTTATGTAAGTTGAATGACTAAGAATCATTTTTATATTTCCTTGTACTCGGGAATGGGGAAATACATATGATTTTTTTTATAATTGCTTGCTTGGAGTTGCCACATATAACCCATTGGAATATGTTACGATGTTCATATTTTGTTTATTTCTAATTTTCTTGTTTACTAATTTTCTTGTTTATTTTCTTAAACGAAATTTTGCTTTTTTGTACAGAAGAATATTCTTAGATTAGTTTAATTACTCTAAGAAAATATTTCTATATTTACATGTATTCAGCGTGTCTTTGAAATGATGTTTTTAATATTCTCTTGGGAGCTCCTTAGGAAAATATTATCAATAAAATATTTAAGAATATATGTACTGCGCGCGGTTTTCCTTAGGAAAATGTTCCTCATTAAACTATTTTATTGTTTATTTAAAATAGTTTTCTAATATTATGAATAAAGAAATATATTTTTAATGTAGCTTTATTTGTAATTGCTCATACTTTTAACTAATTTTTCCTCTACTGCATCTCTCGTTCTTTACATAATATATATATAGATTTATATAATCTAATTTTAAGTCTTGTTTGAGAAAATGTTCAAATATAATTCTTCATTAGCAAAATAAAACTTATGATGACATAAATTTTCACTCAATCTTTTTCCTTTTCCCCAAAATATCAAGAATCTTTTTCTAAATCTCAAATATATTGTACTTCATATTTGACCCATATACAGATAAGTTATCCTCATGAGCATTATTAGCAAGGCAGCTTTGTTGTAAATCTCGTCTAATCTTAGCTGTGTAATGTTATATGCAGAAATATATGATTTGCATAAAGTTTTTTTTATTAAAAAAGGTCATAATTTTTACCTATTGAGCATCTAATTGTCATAGTATATATGATTTTTTTTTTAAATCACAGATAAAGATTTTTCTTTTAATTTTGAACTAGTTGATATGTTTTGTATTTCCTCGCTAAAAAGATCTGTGTTTTGACAAAGCTTTCTGTCTGGATTTTTTTTTCTACAAAATCAAAAGTATTCATTAATTTTTACAAAATATTTTATCCCTGACAGCAATGTCACAAAACTTCTTTGCGAAAATTCATTCCCATGGAATTTTGAATATAATATTGTAAAATTAACTTTCTGTTATGTGCGTAAAAATGTAATTGATATGCATGGAAAATAATTATCTAATATTATATAATAATAATTTGCAGGCTTCTATTTATGCAAATAAAATAATATTTTTTGCATATGTGTTAGGGTATTAGTTATTCGTTTGAAATAATAAATAAATTTCGGAGCATTTTTTCTGCTTTGAAATTTTTAGGGGCAATATTAGAAATTATTGTAATTATTTCTAATATTGCCCCTATAAATATTCTCTTCCGAGCAGTTGGATATTTCTGTCTGTTTTTTTAACAGTTGCTTTGGTTTTTTACGTAATCTTCTCCTTGAGATAATCAAAAATAATTTTCGCATATATAATTCCGTAGTTTTGAATCTGAATGCTGTACATTTTCTTAATTAATCCCTTTAGTATATAATATTGAACATTACTAATTAAGAAACTGTATTATATTAAATACAGTATGAATATATAACTAATTGATATATATTATTTTATTTACTATTATTTTATCTTTACTAACACGACATTTGCTTTTACATTTACTGATTCTGTTTATGCGCTATGTCATTAAGCTGGTTAAATGCTTCATTGAAGCCTGCTTCTCATTCCTCAATGCACCGAATAGTCTTTATGAATCAGTATAGTTTGATAAGCTTTACAATCTACTTATATTTAGTAAGAAACGAAAACAGAAATCTTTTTACTATGATGGATATTTTTATTGAATAGAAATGTGGGTAAACTTGTGTTATCAATAACATAGATGTGGAAGATCAAGTAGATGTCTGTTTTTTTTGTTTTTTTTTTGTAGAAAAACACAATTAAATAACGAATTTATTTTTACCTTCTCTAGCTCAATAACAATTTTTCCTCTCGTATTCAATCATTTAGTCATTTGTAATTTTGATTGGTTTGTTTGTCGCTCAACGGTCATTTTTTGCGCACGAGGGCTAATTAGACCGGGACCTACGGTTTAAATTGGATTCCGAACCACTACAAACATCCATGCCCAAGGTGGGATTCGAACCCACGAACTGTTGAACCAAAGGCAATAGCGCTAACCATTCGGCTGCCAGATAGGCATTTGTAACTTTGAATAGATGCATCAATTCAGTTTTTATCAATTTATTCTACATAAATATCATTTGAGAGCACATTCATTTACTATGAGAAACAAAACTGAATCGAAATGTTTTCTTCCATTTCAATTTTGACTCAAAATAAAATAATTTCATTTGCAGATGGTTAAAAGAAACAATATTCCATTATATTTCCGATTTATCTGATTGAATTTTTTAATTGGCCATTTGACCATTACTCATTGCTTAGCAGAATTTTGATTTTCTTTTGGAATTAATTATTTTACATTTTAAAAAATGTTTCTTTAAAGATTTCAATAACCGAATATTTTAAACTAATTTTTAAGTTTCATTGGAGTAAACGTTTTCAAGTTTTTAAATATTAATACATAAGTGCTTTGTGTGAAGGTGAGTAAAGTAATCAAATATTTAAAAAAAATGTTGAAAACAGGCTATTTAAATTGTTTTTAATGATTTTTAAATTACAATGGAAGATAATAATGAGTAAAAATTTATTTGAATTTAAATTTATCATGCTTCTACCGAATAATGTTAGACGTAACATAGAAGGCCAGGAGCCTACAACGGGCTGTCGGTCCAGTGTTATTGGTGCAAGATTTTACAATTTATTTTTCTGACTTAATTTGTTAATATTTCATACAAGTTTTCCGAAAAACATATTTAAAATTCAGAAAAAATGTAGTTGTTTTCGTGATAACATTCATGCGGCTTGAAATAAATTCATTTATTGTTTTCTATAATTTAAAATTGACTCGTTTAATAAGCGTATCATTTCTAGAAATATTCTTGAATCAAAAAAAAAAAAGTCCTTAAAGGTTGTAGAATATTCATATAATGGATAGATATCATCGATAAATGTCGTAGTAAACTTATCAACTATATTTATAGAGAAATATTAATTCCATTAAATTTTTACTATGATTTAAAATTATGAGGTGTTATTATGGTATTTTCTTAATTATATGTTTTGCTGTTATGGTGCCATTTACAAATTAATTATGGATTTATTCTGTATATTTAATATCTTTCAGATCTGTAAGATCTGAAGATTAAGGAAGGGAGAAATTTGCATCCGTCTGCTGTTAATGCCAGCATCATTGTTACGCGTTGTTTTTCACATCTTGAAAATTTGATGATAATTTCTTTAGTCCCTTTTTCCGCAATGGTGCAGTTACGTGGGATATCAAACCGAATTGGCGTCTTGTCAGCATTGGCTATTTGCTCCATTGAAAAATTCTTTTTCTTCCGAAGTGTGATGACATACCGCTGAAATGTTAGTGGTTTTCCCTCAAAATATGCAGAAAGCTTTTGGCATATTGTTGCATGGCGTCTTAGAGATAAGCCCATCCACTTCATAAACTGATTCACCCATTCATGGCTAGCCTTAAACTCTTGTTTCGGTATTCCAAGAACTGCAGCCTCCTATTTTACTTTATTTCTAATAGTGTCACTTGACATAAGTTGTCCATTCTTCCTCCTTTCATGTACGAATTCCAAAACTTTTTCTACTATTTTAGGATGTCGTCTTTTGCGAGGATCAGTGAATTTCTTTCTACTAGCTTTAGTTGCAAACAGTACCAATTTCTGTTGCCGTTGCAAGCGAACATTGCTCTCAGCTACGTTGAACTCTCTCCATACTAAATGAACTATCTCCATAATATTGCTAATTTTACCAGCACAAGGAATTACTTTACGTTTGAAAGTAGTGTCATATGACATTCTTCTCTCTTTGCCCTCTATTTCGTGACTACGTACGGTTTGTATCTTCTATGCAATAATGTGTCAACGATAAATGTAGTGGTAAATGTACTCGAGAAATACAGTAATCCATTGTTACGATTTAAATTTGGTTGACGTCAACATGCACTCGAATCTAATGCGCTATCGAATCTAATAGGCACCCCAATTTTGAATACTAAATTTGATCAAAAACGATGCGCAATAGATTCGCGTAAATACGGTATTCAATTCTCCTTACTGCTATACATAAAAGAACATTGAATTAAATTAAATTTTTAAATTTAGATTATTCTTATTTACAGAACGTTAACTTGCTCTCTACTCACAAAGTTTAAGTATTTTTGTTGACAATATAATAACACGTTCATAATTTTTTAAATGTTAACATTTTTTAAAATTTTTTCTTTCATGTCTCGTGGAGAGAGATTTCTGGGTACAGCAGAACCTTCGTAGAGCGGCTGTGAAATGAATCTCGTAAATGAGGTAACAATCTTTTGTTTTTAGAATCCAATTTTTTTTTATTTAACAATTTAAATAGGCGTATTATTGTCAATTTGTTATATACTCTGTCTTCTGAGAATTCTTAAATTAAAAAAAAAAGAGTTCAATAATAATCATTCAATTATAAGCCTTTTCATTAATATTTAATTTGCATATAAATTTTTTATTATTTTATGATGAAATATAAGTTTTTTTAAATATAAATTTTTTTACAAGGATATCAATTTATTTTATCTGAATTCTTTATTTAAATAAATTATTTAAGTGTTATACTGGGTGAAGTTTTATATGAATAATTTCATCGTTTTTAAAATCATTGGTAAAAATATTTACTGTATTAATAAACCCATACGCGCATGCCTTGATTTCCAAATGCATTAACCTAAAGTTGAGAAAGATGATAAAATAGTTTATATTGTCTCTCTTCTAAGATTCCTTTTTAATTAAAAATTTAAAAATAGCTTGCGTATGCATTTTTATTTAACAACATTCAGAAAGTTGAAAGTAAAATATCATTTGAGAAATTGTTATTATCTAAAAACATTTCGTGATTAAATGAATAAATTATTTTGGCATATGGAAAAAAATTATTAATTTAAATTCATTCTACGGAAAATATCATCATATAACTATGTTTTAATTAAGATTTCTTATCAGAAATGAAAAATGATTGTTATGTGTCAGATGTAATATTATGAATATTACTTTGTTTAAATTGATTTATCAAAATATAAACACTTCAGGGGATTTTACCTTCTTTAGGTAAACACTGGTGTCACAATTCCCAGGTATTGAACAATCTGTCCTCCTCTTTCTTTTCTTCTCTCTCTTCTGCTTTTTCTTCCTCTTCTCCCTTGTTATGGTTGCCTCGCAGAAGATTAAGGGCTTTTCTTCAGTAGCTAACGCCACTCTATTACTATTAGATTCCTTTGAGGACTAAATTACCCACGCGTTTGCCATTCGTGGAGACCCATGTCCCTTGAAAGAAGGATCCCAGTAATTGAGGCCCCCAGAGACCAACACAATACTTTGCCCTCTGCTTCAGGTAAACGGGAAATATGCTGTGATTCTCAGCACATCAATCGGCTTTATAGATCAAGTGATCGGTACTTCCACTGGATGACTCATCAAGGGTGGAGGTCATCTCAAAGATATACTGTGAGCGTATAGCACCTGATTAACACTACTGCAACTAGTCTACACCGCCTTGTTGGACTCGATTGTAGATAATGTGGTCAGGTACTGAAATTTGACACAATTTTCATGGAGAAAAATATCATTCAACTCTCTCACGGGAATATCTTTTGGAAAAAAATTAATACAAAATTTTTTGTTTCTCATAAAAAGGAGAGTACATTTGAAAATATATCTCCTTTCTTAATTCATAAAGGAACACTGGGAACAGTAGGAGAAGTTAAAGGCATGCATAAATTGTGGTCTGGAGATATTTTTATAAGGTTTCATCGCACACCCAAGCTGCTGAAATTGTAAAAATGCATCATATTGCTGGTACGGAAATAACTATATCTGCTCATGGAAAACTTAATTTTTCTGGTCGGGTGATATCCAATAGGGATATATTAAATGTGCCCATGGATGAGATACTTGAAAACTTACAGGATCAGAATATGTAGGCTGTAAAACACACTACTGTCAGAAGGGATAGTAAGATCAGTGATATAAAGTATCTCATTCTGAAATTTAAGTTGCAAGAGCTTCCATAATATATAAATGCAGCGTATATGCATTTATCCGTTAGGTCATATGTACCGAATCATTTGCATTATTTCCATGGTCATCGTTTCCAGCATTCATAGGTAACGTGCAAAGGTATACTGACTCTCACGCATTGCACAGTACTTAGGCATGATTATTTCAACTGCACAGAGAAGGAGGCGTGTATCAATTGTAAAAGCGACAACCCCTCCTATTCTCGAAACTGCTACATGTTAATTTTGAAAAAAGATAAGGTTAAAAATAAATATTCGTAATCTGAGAACAGAAAAATTGTTACTTCTCGTACACCTAAATCGGGTGTCTCTTATGCAATAGCCGCAAGAAAAATTACTAAATCTTGCAATACACAGACCGATGCTTCCACTCTTTTCATGTCCATACTTCTTACCTCTAAGATTACCCCTTGTTAAAAATACACAAAAGCCAAAATAAAGTAATAATTTCAAAAAGCTCCATCAAAATTGAAGGTTTTTAAAGGTCTTAAATTAAAATCTGCGAAGGAGGGCTCTCTTAAGCCCTCCATATCCATCTGTAAAGTCTCATCCATGGAAACTGATGCTGTATCTGTGCCTCCTCCTCAAACAGCGATTTCAAGCTCAAGGCGTTGTCAGACCACATGCCTTCTAGCTTATGGAAAGAAGCTTTTCAAATTAAACAATAACTTCCTTTGTTTCTTGGAACTGCCATGGTTTGCGTTCATATTATGTTGACATCAAGTCTGTAATTTCAGCCTATTACCCTTAACATAGATTTTCAATGCGTGGGATTAAAAACTTTCGTAAAGACTGATGACGACGGTCCATTGTCTGGAGATGCTTAGTTATTAACCTCCGATAACTTCGACATCACTCTCCATCCTATACTAATTCTACTTTACAGCTGTAGCTATCAAAATTCATACTTCATGTTTAATTACAGTCTGTAGTTTGTATTTACTAACGCATGTTGTCATCCACTATGAAGAACTCGATATATTACTGGATCAGATGCTTTCACCATTTTTGTTGCTCGGTGACTTCAACGGTCATAATACTTTATGGAAAAGTAAATTATCGAGACATAAATTCTCACGGTCATCAGATAAAGCAGTTATTTTCTAATAACTGCTTCTGTCTGATAAATAGGAACAAGAAAATTTCCACAAAACCTTTTGATTCTCTCGATCTGGCCATTTGTTTTTCCTAACTTCTGTTATTATTAAATTTAGCTGTTGGAAATTATCTGCACAATAACTATCATTTTCCTTTCTTCATCTCTGAGACTGGAGATAAAAGTGTGAGACAGCACCTACCATTTAAGTGTACAGTCGGACAAATTAGACGCTATTTACACAATTGTCGTTTCTTGTTGACGAAAGGGTTTTAATCGAGGATATTGATGATGCCGTTTTTAAAGTCACCGAAACAATTATAAAATCAGCTGTTGCATCAATACCAAAAAGTTCTTCCATATCACACAGCCGTTGTAATCTTTGGTGGAATGACGGATGTCGAAACACGTATAAGAAAAGGAAGTTATGTGAGTTATTTAGGAGGTACCCCACAAAGGAGAATCTTATTGCCTTTTAGAGAGCAAAAGCGTTAACTTGCATAGCTTGTCATTGAAGTTGGAAGGAATCTTGGTCTCGCTCTGTATCTTCAATTACATATTCAACATCCAGTAAACAATTGTGGAAAAAAAGTGAAAACAGTCAATGTGTATGTAAAGAATTTTCCATTCTATTTTGAAATCCAGAGCTGCTATATACTCTTCTCCTAAGGACATCGTTAACGTCCTTGGGGAAACCTTTGCTAGCATCACCATATACGACTCCTAAAGTTCTACGCTTTTAAGAACTAGGAATCGTGCTGAGCGAACACAATTTCCTTTCAACTATGGAGAAGCTTTGCCTTACAACTGCGAATCTTGGATGTTTGAATTGAATAAAGCATTTCAGCAGATCAATAATACCATCCCGGAAACCAATGGAACCAGATATCAGATGCTTCTACACTTAAGTCCAGCCTTCATATCGAACTTGCGATTATTGTTCAATAGGGTCTGAACTGAAAAAAAATTTCCATCACTTTGAATAGAAACAGTAGGCATACGACAGCACCTGGCGATATGAAATCGTCCAAACATAATATGATTTTGGCTTTTGGGGTAATCTTCCAATGTTTCTACAAAATGTTTTACGCTCCTATGTTTTTAAATTTTGTATTGATCAGTTTTTATACAAGCAGAGGGCTTACCCTAAAGCTCTATTTTAAGCTTTGCTATTTTTAACTTTTTCATCAAATTAGCACACTTTATCAAATATCACCACTTTTATATGGCATACTTTATGGGGATGACCTGCAAATATAATATGAAGGATCTTACCTGCATTTAATTGAGAGACAATTACGAACATCTGTAAGTAAATTCGATATATGGTGTTCTGAGTATGGCGTTATACACTGTGAGATAGCAAGAGTAAATGTGTAGAACTTAAAATCGTTATTGTTAATTCTATTGATTGTATGTCTTCTGCAGGAAGACCAGCATGCATAATGATCCTCCAATCTACATAAACAATACACCTACCCCTGTTTCAACGAGATAAAGTTTCTAGGGATAATTTTTGACCAAAAGTTAAATTTTTTACTACATTATCTTCGTTTGCATAAGTGCGAGCGATCACTTAATATCTTCAAGGTGCTGACTAATACATCTTAGGGTGCCGATCGTATGTCGTTACTTCGAGTCTCAGACATTCATTGATTTTATATTGTGTTGACTATAGGTGTGTTGTGTAAGAATCTACTAAATCTTCAGTTTTACACCAATTGGATGCTGCGCACCACTCACGTTTGAGCAAGTGTTCAGGCACATTTCTAACATCACTCGTTCAAATTCTATTTGCAATTTGTCAACAGTTGTCTTTGGACCTGAAACGATTGCAGCTGCCTCTCAATTATATATATATATATATATAAAACTATCATGTATTTTCAAACCATATCTGTTCCTCATCCTCCTTTACGTTCCATGACTACTACACTTATGAGGCTATATGAAGTTCTTTCATATAGTATCCCACCGTTTCTCACTCGAACAAAATCTAGCATATTGTTTGAGATATGTGATGTCCATTTCAACAAAATCAACTTTTTATTATATACAACTTGGTATGATCAACAGATTAAAAATCATCAATTTTTTTGCTTGTAATGAAAAAATCGAACACAATTGTTACTGTTTTCGAGAAGCTTTTCTCATCACATCGATTGTCAGTATATCAACTGCCTACAGCTTTTCACAGATGGATCAAAATCTGCAAGACATGTTGGTTGTGGTATAGTTATATAAAATAAAACTCTTCGCTGCATCCTCCGTTCATCCCGTTCCACCTTCTTTGCCGAAGTAATACCTACTTGTCAAGCTCTTCAGCAGACGAATGCTTTTAAATGTTCTATGTACACTGACAGCTTGAGAGTGTTGATAGCTTTGTGGAACAAGAGTTTTGAATGTCCTCCCGTTGTGCCTAGAATTTTGTTAGAATTAGACTCCCTTTCATATTTTCTGATGGATCGTAAGTCATGTAGATCTCGATAGCAATCAGAGGATAACGCAGTTGCTAATTCATCAAAAGAACCACCTCTATCATAAGTTCTTTCGTCTGGTGTGAGAGGAGGTGTTAAAAAGCTAATTTAATCATAATTTCTACTAATTATTATAAGATACGTATAAGATAATTTGAAAAGCTAATCTATTATTGGTAGGAGTCATATAACATGCAGGTCAAAGATAAATTGTATACCATATTTCCATACTTCACCTCATTAACAGTTTTACTGGTATGAAATGCTGATATAAAATTAAATCTCCTTTGTATCGGGCACACACGTTTTACACAGAGACATTTGTTTTTAAATAAACTAAATTCTTAGTTTGAAATGTGTGATGAACCATTTATTGTTTTTCATATTTTAAATTCATGTTAATATTTTAACCACAATCGTATACTTATGTTATATATATATATATATATATATATATATATATATATACACATATATATATACACACATATATATATAATATATATGCAGGCAATTTATGTTTATTTTATTTTAATTTTGTTTTTTAAATTGTAAGAAGTAATCTCTCTCTTCTAAAAATTTTTATGTATCTAGGTTTTATAAATATAATAAATAACTATAAAAGATATATATATATATATATATATATATATATATATATATATATATATATATATATATATATATATGCAAAATTGTAGAGTTCTGGACAAACTTTGTACTTTGTGTCTCAAAACTTCACCAAGCATCCATCAAAATATAAATGATATCTTTCGTTTGCTTTATCTAAGGTTCTGTCATGTCAATTTGTCCATTTTTTATAATACACGCGTATCCATAAATTAAGGATAATGCAAGTTCAGGCAAAAAAAAAAGAGACCGAAACAAAACAAATGTTACTTATTCGTAAATTCTATTTATTAAACAAAAGGTAAAGGGCAAAAAAGATGCTATATGTTTTTGATATCATTAATAAAAATTGCAATTTCACTCCGTGGAGTAAATTTCAAAAAAGAACCTATTTACAAAAATCAATATAACATGGTTGATTTTATGGTTAATACATACAATGCCCCCCAGAAGATACAATACAGGCTGGACAGCCCCTAAGCATACTGAGTATCCAATTATCAATCTGATCTAGGGGAATATTACGCTACTCATCAATTAGTGTTCTCCGAAATTCTCGTACACATGTATGGAGGAGGCTGATGGGCAGCAGTTCGTCAGCCAAGCATGTCCCACACATGCTGTATTGGATTCAAGTCCGGCGAGTATGCTGGACAGTCCATACAGGTATATCCTCCGATTGTAGACATTCGTCTACAATATTTGCACGGTGAGGACGGGCGTTGTCATCCATAAACACAGATTCTGCACCCATAGCGCCCCGAAAAAACGTACATGTGGTTCTAGAACAACATCCCGATAGATGTGACCTACATTGGTTACATTCTGACCATGCAGGTTATTCCTGGTACCCAGAATGATTCCTACCCAAACGAGCAATCCTGCACCAACCTAAGGGTGTCGTTCAGTGGTGTTCTCTTGCTGGCAACGGGTACCTGGTTCTCTCCATATGAAAGTCCCGCTTGAACGCTATTAAAAGCTAAACCTGGACTCGTTGGAAAACCTCACACGAGACCACTATTGAGGTGTCCACAAAGCATGCTCTCTACTCAAGGTTAAACGCTAGCGACAGTGAGTTGCGATAAGTGGAACACATCTTATAGGCCTACGAGCATATCGACCAATGTGCCCTAAGCGTCTATACACGGTCTGCCTTGCAACTGTTGTACATGTGGCTGACGAGACAGACTTGATGCTTTGCGCTGCCTGTTTCTTTTGGCAGTAACTGCCAAATACCGGTCCTCATTCGGCGTTGTAACTCGGGTGGCCTGTGCTATAACGTCTACTCACATTACCAGTATCTTGGAACCGTTGCCAAAGCCTTGATATGACACTCTGGACGATTCCAAGTTCCTCGGATACTTCCACCTGGGTACGTCAACATTCCAGACGGCCGATAATTCTACTACTTAAAACATTATCTAAGTGCTTTCTTTGGGCCATAACTAAGCGTTTGATGCACTGAAAGGTTTTTAAAGCGCTTGTGAACAATTTTACTTCTTTGCAACCATTCCTTATATGCCCTTCTCTTTTACTCTTGTCATTGTGACGTACTATTGGCGCCATCTGGTGGTTTCTTGTGATTTGCATATTATTCTTTTAGATGTGTGTTAAAATTCTACATGTGAAATTTTTATTTTGCAGTTCAATTTCTGTGTGATTCTGAATTATCCTTAATTTATGTACATGAGAGTAATTTTGTTTAATAAGAGGAATGTATTATAGAGACTATGATATCTCCCCTTTTTCTTCTTAGTTTTTCTTGTTGTATACCGAAAATGTGTCAGGGATCCCTACTTGTGACACTTTTTCTTGAACTAATGCCCTTAAATTCTGTAGCTTTGATTGAGCCATACATAAGTGAGCTCCAACTTATCTAATTTCATCCAATGCATTTTCAGCAAATTTACTGCTATCCCTGTAATTTACTTTCGCTTGTTACATAATTTAGAAAGTACGTGTTGGGGAAAAAAAATCCTGATTTTTATTTAAATTATGACACGATATATATATATATATTTTACATGCTTTTGCAAACTATACAGTTCATTTGGTTTGAAAATGTGTTTTGATTTTTTTTTTCATCTAAGATTCAATAGTAGCAAATTCAGAATTCTCTAGCTAGTAACTGCATCCATTTACTAGAAGTTTCACTTTAATTGTTTCAGCTTGTGTTTTGTATTTTTAAGCAATTTAATCACGATTAAAAATTTAATATTTCTATATTATCCAGTACATAAGTCACATTAGGTTATTAGTATTTACAATGTTAAACACAAAAGTATTTTCTAATACTGTACTAAACATGAAATATACTGAAACATTTCTGTTTCATTCCGTTTCCTGTCAAAAGAGTAGATGAACATTACAATCATCGCATCCGTTATATTCCGCTTATAGTAAGGTACCTATGTAATTGATTTTGAAAGGGTAAAGCTCTTTTTCAAAGTGTAAAGAAAATACATAAACTTCAGATGTTACTCTCCGATCTGCAGACACGAATACGAGCTTATTCAACCTTTTGCAAATGTTTACCTTTTTTGAATTTTGTCATACGTTTCCCCAAAATATCAATTGGCTAATTTTATATTAATATAAAAACATATATTCATTTCATGCATCTTTAGATAGTTGCTTGTGTATGTGTGTGTGTGTGTGAAATTTAAATTAAATTTTGTTAAAAATAACTTGAAATAATATTAGTTCACGAGCTGTATAGTTTCTTCCTCACATTGCGCAATATGTACATTTTCTTAAATATATATGTTTAAGTACAAAATGTACACGTTTAAATGTAGATATAAATATTTTCTGCGATTATAAGCTCTTGTGTAGTGACTTGTGTATGCAGGAAATGAATTTGTTTTGAAGAGTATATATTACACTCTTCGATTTTATTACCTGAAAATTGGCGAGCACACAATCACTCATCAAAGAACCTCATCATTACATTCGTCTAGTTATACTTCGCTGGTCTGATAGGTATCGTTAAAATATTATTTGCAAACTGATATATCATTTTTGTTTCTTCAAAAATAACACCTTAAAAAACGAGATCTTGGAATTTTACTCTCATTCTTCGGATGTCTTTTTTTTTTTTAAACTTTAATACGTCTTCTTAAGAAATATTTTGTAATTAAGATCTTAATTCATAAAATTCCGTTATGGAGATTTACCTTCATCCCAAATGATTTTTTTCCTCCTACTTGTGATAGCGTCTACGTGGCAGATTTGCGAATGTTTCAGTCCCGATATTAAAGGAACGCTCCTATTTTTGCATCTTAAATATTTTATTCCTTTATTCGTTTGTTACTATTTATTTGAATTATTTTTATTGACAAACACCATTTTCATCTAAGAGTTAATTTAGTTTTCAACAACAAAGATATACAGTTAGGAGTCAAATGCTTTAATAATAAAAATTTAAAATTCGGGAAATGACGTTAATCAGTTTAGCAAGAAAATTAGTCTTATTATGATGTTTTCTTAAATATATTTTTATGTTCCTATATTAAATATAATTAATTCCAAAGAACTATTAAATGAAAAGAATTAAATAATTTAACTGAAAATTTTATTTATTTATTACAAATACCCAGAAACTTGGCTACGACGCCATTATTTCTCTAGTCTTTCATTATTTCTGAACACTACAGTATAAAAACATAAGTGTTCTGAGCACGAGTCGAGATGAGTAGCATCAAAAATTTGATGTTGTCTGCATAGAGTACTTAAGGAAGAGTCACAAAGTCCAAAACATATACAAATATGAGGACAAGCAGACATGACCCGTAGTCAAGCGGAAGAGAGCCACAGCTGAACTTCTAAGGAAATCAGGGATGGACTGTGTATCCTTAAGCAACGAGTCCCATGGCTTACTAGCAGAGTCAAGCAATGCTTCCTGCTTTATCTTGAAGTCATATCTTCTTTTATCAAGAGCCGTAGGTCCCGGTCTAATTAGCCCTCGTGTGCAAAAAATGACCGTAGAACGACAAACAAACATCTTTTATCAAGAGTTTCACTGAATGAAAATAGAGGCTTTTCAAAGGTCTCTGGAAGACCCTTTTTGACCAAAATGTCGGCTACCTCGTCCCGCAGCGAGCTGGGATTCACTGGAAAACAACAGAGATTGATGTTAACAGCTCTCTGAACACCAGCAAACGGGCATTATTAATATATTGGCCATTTATAGAGATTAAGGAGTGGACTGGGAGTCTGACAAAATAACCGCTCTGCAGAATGACGAGGGGCGAATAACCAGTCACTTTAATGTGACATTAGCCGCCTCCATTTCGCCATTGTTATGGGTAGAATCGGCTCCTATTAATGTTTAATATGGGAAAATATCACAAAACACACCATCTCCCGCTCGGTCTTCATCATTGAACACTGATCCGTCTGTGTATACTTCTAACCATGTATCTCTGGCTTATTTGTTGTCAGTGGTTGAGAGAACAATGGTGCGAACCTGTTGATCGCTCATATGATTCTTGTTAACCAGCATTTCCAGCCTCAAACGCACCGAGATCTCTCCATAGCTTACTTAAAGGGCAGTTACGTCAACAGAGAAGTGGTGGAGGATTGTAGTGAACATTAATATCAATGGCTGTAAAATAAGTATGTTGGGTAAAATCTTCTTGAGTTTTAAGATTTCTCTCTCGGTTATCACGTTATCCCCCCAAAAAGTATTGTCCGGTAATCGTATCATCTTTTAATAAAGAAGGACAGCATCTCTTTCAAATAAATTTCTTATTGGGAGTTTTGCGTTAAGCAATGCATTGCTAAAATAGGAGTGGTTCTTACAGCTCCAGTAATAATACGGAGGGCTTGCTTTTATACAGTTTCATGTTTTTTAATGGCACTAGTGGGCGCAGAGAGCAGGATTTCGTAACAATAACTGAAGATTGGCTTATGTAGATCTTGAAGGTTGTATTCAAGGATTCTCGGTTGCATCCCCATTTGCCACCAGCCAAACATTTAAGAACAGGGTGTCTTTTAAGATTTTTTCACACACGTATTCAACATATCCATTCCACTTCTCTTTTGAATGAAGAATTCACCCCAGATACGTCCTTCTTTCTGTTCTTTGAATTGCCGTACCCTGGAATTAAAGGTCAGGCATGAAAGGATGCTTATTTAGGGAGAAAAACTGACAGGTGGTTTTTGACTTGTTGTTGGCATGGCACTGTTCGAGCAAAGCACAGTTAAGCATAGCAAAAGCATAGTTGATCAATGGCCTTATTAAGTGTAGCGTTGAGCCTGTTCTGAGTGTTCTTTGGCTCGCTTGCCCAGATTGCCAAGTCATCGGCAAATGCAGCAGTTTTAACATCGGGAATATTGTCCGATGTATTGATGAGATCGTTGATATATAAATATTAAACAATATAGGGCTCAATACAGTGACTTGAGAAAGTCTGAATTCCATTCGTTTAAGTACGGAAAGAGAGTTTCTAAAGTGCACTGAATAAAACCGCTGATTCTAGAAATCACGTAGCCAGCGCGACATATTGTTATTAATTCCCTTGGAGATAAGCTTATCAATAAATTTAGGGTGCCATACTTTATCATATGTAGAGGAGAAGTTTTGTGGCAATAAATATCATCTTTGATGTTTTGACTAAGGTATACCACTTGCTGTGCAGTGGTATACCTCAGTCAAATGCAGTGGAATGAAAATGTCTATAACTCGCCTGGGAATTACAAATAAAACCGTGGTGCTCGAGAAACAAGGTAAATCTTGCAGTGATCATTCTCTTCATAACTTTTGTCAAAATACTTGTAAGAGCAATTGGTTTACATCCATTGAATTCGCGTCAGAAGTTTTGACCTGTTTTTTGAGCTTTCTTGAAAAATAACTTTGACAAAACAGCTTTCTTGATTGAATAGCTTTGAGTTGAGAAGATCTTCCATTACTCTACCTGCACTATTGTAGTCATTATAGTTTCATCTGGTGCTATGGGCATTAAAATCCCTCATTAGCACAGTTTTTCAGGAAAAGGGAGAATGTCAAATATTTTAGTCTTACCAGGTGGGCTGTATCGCACAAAAATTTTATAATAGACATTATCTTTCCAAACTTCAGTGCAAACCATCTCAGTGCCACTAGCAGACTTTAAGTCACTAATAATTGTGAAGGAAGAAACAAGAGTTTTCTTTAATCCAACCAGAATACCACTTGTCTGTCTTGATTTTGGTAAAATAAGTTAGGAATACACAGGGAAATTGTGGAATTTTATGGATTCCAAAGTCAAATTAACTTCAACAATAGAAAACATGTCAACATCCTCCTTAGCAAGAACAGTTAAAATACTTTTTTATGTGAGAGTACTTTATAAGTTAAGAGTACTTTTTTATGTGAGAATGCGCCTACATTCAACTGATGCTATCTCAACACTTTATTCATCTTAACTCATAAAAATGTCCAGAGATGCAAGGAAGGAGGCAAAGTCGTAGAAGATTTAGTATTAACAAGGATGCAGCACGTGGAGGTCTGCATATATTGCACACCTTTAACTGAAGAATTGAACTGTGTTTATATCATTAATACATTTCGTATAATAATAGATTCTAAGTTTAAAAGCAGAACAGATCGCCTTTCCCTATATAATGGAAAACGAATGACGCGTTATCAATAAAATAACAATTCCTTTTTAATTACCACAAATTTCTTTTTATTCAAACAGAAATATTCTGTTGAAAATAACATTATTAAATGAACGGATACTAATGAAACATATGAATTTCTCATACTATCTTTTCATACTAATTTATTAGTGTATTTTAAAGAATGTTTCTATTTGCTAATAAAAACCTATTGAAAGTCCAAGCACATTGCCTGGATGAAATGCCAGAATCAACAATAAATGAAGATTGCGGAATGAAATTTTCGCAGTATATTTGGATAGGTAATATATATATTCTCAAGATATCAGATAGGAGCGAGAAGATCCAATGCACTTGTGAAATGCTGCTGCATTATTAAGTGGTGTTATCGCTAGAAAGTTCAATGCAAGCATACATGCGTACGAGAATGGATCTCGTACACGTACTTGATGTAAGTTGGTACAGGATGCAGTTCCATGAATAGTGTGTTTTGTTTCTCAATACAAGAATGGTTAAGGCTGATCGGGTGTGACCTTCGAACTGTTCAATCATGTCTCATATATATTCGATAGAGTGTTATCATATTGCCTTTGGCATTGGGCGCAGACAACATGTTAGCACTCTCTATAACATTTTGTGTACTTTAATTCGAGTTCCATACTGATGGAAAACAAATAATAGAGTGTTGTTCATGAATGGGAGTCTACCAGGTTGAATAATCAGATTCATGTACTAATTTGTAATTAATTTGTGTAGACACCCGTACTGTAAGATATCGCTCACCCGAACATACTCCAAATGTATGTTCAGTGTGTCTAAGCCATAGAAATACTCCCCTCAGGGTGTTTACCTTTTTTAGGTAAACACGGGTGTCATAATCCCGAGGTACTCTAGTAATCTGTCCTCGTCTTTAATTTCTTCTCTCCTCTATTCTTCTGCTTTCTCTTCCTCTTCTCCCTCATTGCGGTTGCCTCGTAAGAGATTGAGAGCTTCCCTTTAGTAGCTTTCGCCACCCTGTTGCTATTATCTCTTCTTGGGTGCTAAATCACCCACGTGTTTGCCGTGCGTGGACACTCGAGTCCCTGGAAAGGAGGGCCTTGGTTATTGAGCTCCCCCAGAGGCCAACACATTACTTTGGCCTCTGTTTCAGGTAATTAGGAGATGTGGAGTGATCCTAAGCACATCAATCAGTTTTATGGATCAAGATATCTGTACATCAAATTGATGATCCGTTAAGGATGGTGTTTACCTCAGAAATGTACTGTGAGCGTATAGAACCAGGCTACCCCTGGTGCAGATGATTTGCATCCCCTTGTTGAACTGGGAGGTGCTTTCAGTTCCAGAAATTTTAATTTCATAAATGGAAAATATAACAATCTTTTCTACCACGGGATCAACATTTTTCATTATCAAATCCCAAATGTTACATTATACATTGGAAGGAAGGCACATTTGAAACGGTATCCGCCTTCCTAATTCAGAAATGTATTACTGGATTTCTTGGGGAAGTGAAGTCCATTCGTAAATTGCACTCTGGAGATTTTCTTGTCGAAATTGCTTCGGACAACCAGCCAGTGACCTTAAGCAAAGTGAGCATACTGTGTAATTTGGAAGTTTAAATTCGCGCGCGCTTCATCGATCATTGAATTTTTCACGTGGTGTGATCTTGGCGTCGGATCTGTATAATACGCCGACGGATGAAGTTCTTGAAAATCTCAAGGAGCAGATCTGCCGTGTAACACGCACTATGGTCAGACGGGATGGTAATTTTATAAATACCAAGCACTTGATTCTGACCTTTGCAACACCAAATTTTCCACACTATTTTAATGCTGCGTATTTGCATTTATGTATCAGGCCGTATTTTCCGAATCTTCTGTGATGCTTGATTGTCAACGATTTTGACACGCAAAAAATGATTGTAGAGGCAAACACACATGCACATGCGCACGATGCACAACACACATGCGCACGATGCGCAGAAGTTGACCATTATCGCACTAATTGCTCTGGAAAGGAGAGATGTGTCAACTGCCACGGTGAACATCATTCCTATTCTAGAAATTGTCCAATCTGCATACAGGAAAAAGAAATTACTACAGTGAAGGTGAAATATAAATGTGCATATCCTGAGGCTAGAAGAATTGTAACTTTCTGAACACCCTAGTGTGGAATTAGCTATGTTAATGCAACTAAAAATCTCTAAATCCAGTAGCACACAAACGGAATCCGTGTCACTTTGATGTGTAATCTTGATTAACATTATTATATAACGTTTATAAATAATATTTTAAATGTATTATTTTTTAACATTGCGTTGTGTATTTATTATTGTTTTTCTACCCAGATTCAAACCTGAAAAATAGAGGCAGAAATTGGATTTTTTTTTTGTAATTAAAAATCTTCTTTAATTCAATCATAAAATTACAAATCTATTTACACATATACATACTCGCCGAGCTGGCAGCTGAAAGGTTAGCGCTCTTGCCTTCAGTTCAACAGTTCGTGGGTTCGAATCCCACCTTGGGCATGGATGTTTGTAGTGGTTCGGAATCCACTTTAAGCCGTAGGTCCCGGTCTGATTAGCCCTTGTGTGCAAAAAATGACCGTTGAGCGACAAACAAATAACACATATACATACTCAGTTACTTATATTATTTCAAGTATTTAAACTTTACTAACAACATGGTTAAGATCTCACGTCATGTTCATAATTTACACTAAATATCATAATCACTGTTTAAAGTTTTAAAATAGTTGGTACCACACTAAAAAAAATTACTGGTAAAACAAATTTTATAAAGAGCATGAACTTACATAATACAAGCTCGGGTACCAGGCCAGCCTATTTTGAGGGCTTCTAAAACCTGTCTGTTTCAGCGTGGTTTTCTTCGTCTGACCTCGTAGTGCAGAAAGGTACTTCTTCCATCTAAGAACTCATAAAATTTTATTATTGCCAATTGGTAATTTTTTGATTTATAGATTCCAAAAGGAAGTCAGATTTTTGAATAACCAACACACATGGTCCTTTTTTAATGACGCGTGTTTCAGCCTTTTCTTGAAACTCCTTCTGCCGACACCTACCTATCTTCTGCTTCCTTCCCTCGCTCTCTCCCTGAAAAACCGGTTTCCTTCAATTCCTACGTTAGGGTATCCCACTTCGTCAAAATAGGGGATGTGGAATTGAATTAAATAAAAAAATCTTATCGGGATAAAATGTTCCTTTTTAAACAATAAAACCTAAATACTTTATAGTTTCTTTTAGAAAACACAGCATTTAGAAAATTTAACTTTCAATTTGAAGGTTCTTCAAATTTCTTAAAAGCTAAACATAATTTAAACATTAAATGTTCATCTATAGATTCAGAAGAAGTGATTATGATATCGTCTAAATACATTGCTATTCAAAGAGGTTTTAATCCAGACTGTTCTTATTTCCATTAATCTTTGGTACTCTATTCCATCCATAAAAATCTTGCTCAGATGCAAATGTGGCTTTATATGTATCCTTAGGATCAATTTTCATTTGGAAAAACATGCTACATAAACCCATACAAGAAAACAGAGTAGCATTTCCTAAATTGTCCACTGAGTCCATTATATTAGGAATGGGAAAAGAGTCTGGTATAGACTTTTCATTTAATTTCATGAAGTCGGTACAAAGTCTGAATGAACCATCTTTCTATTTGACAAGAAGTACTGGTGCGGTATCAGGGGAATTGCTTTCTTTAATAATCCCTATGTCTAGTAATTCATTGACCTGCCTGTTTAATTCCTCCTTTAGGTGATGAGGAGCGTATACAATTTTTGCCTAACTGGTATGTCATCTGAAAAATTAACTTCATGATGTATGATATTACAACCTTCCAAACCTTGAATAGAATGGGCAAAATCATGTTTAAATTCTTCGAGCAGGGGGAATAATTTGCTTTTCTTATCTTCCGATAGGTGAGATAAATCTAGTTTTCCTCCCCAAGCTTCGAAATCATTATCTATTTCCACTGTGAAAATAGGTAATGATTATTACATTAGTATTACATTCTTTAGTATCAATTTTTATTTCGACGATTTTTTGTTATTTCGTTATTTCGACGCGGCAGGCGGACCACCTATTCGCGAAGCAAGTTTAAGGCATTCAATGTCCTTCTGCGCGAAATAAACTCATCACAGGAGGATGAGAAGACCCTCGTCGGGCAGGGAAAACACAACCGCTCCTGCCGCCGCTGGTTTCCAGACCTATTTTTGCTCTGCTTGGCCGATGCTCTGGCCTGTCCTCGCTGATGACGGTGGGTATGATACTGGAATAAACCAGGTGAACCACTCCATTAACTAAACGTGTATGCACATTTCCCACATTTATTTAAAACATTTTCACATCATAAAGCCTGAGCGCGAGGTGTGGTCCACGAAGTGGACTTTACCTTTAGATGTGCGGGCAGGGGTGAAGTGCGCTCTAGGGGGGCTTTTTAGGAAGATGGGCCGCATTCTCGTGAAGTTAGAGGGAAACCTAGAAAACCTCTAGCACCCACTCTGAGCTGACTAGTAACTCTATTGCTGTAACTCTATTGCTCTATTGCTATTGCTGTAACTCTATTGACTAGTAACTCTATTGCTATTACAGGGAGAGCCGCAGTCCGCACCTCGACGTTTGTCTTTCATTGGTGGTGCTTACTCCTCACCTGCTTGGTAAGTCAGGTGATTTCAGCTAGTCTCTGTGGCGTCTTGGGTTGATGGTCGCACTGTGTTGTTTTAAGGCCGCGAAGTAATAAATTTCGTACTCATATGGTCGGATTCACACTCGCTGACTCTGAGGTTTAGTAGCGTTGTTGCTCCCTTCTTCGATATGAAAGTCTTTGTTTTGGGTCGAAGCACAACACTTGTTCCAGTTGTCACTATTGTAGGATGATAGCCGTCTGAGAAAACAGTATTGTGTCCGACTATAGTCTGTTATGAGTCTCTGGATTAATATTTCCACCTGAACAGTTTAGCACTTAGTTCGTGTGTCACACACGTTCACGGTTTCCATATTCTTCCTGGCTCGTTCATTGCATTGTCATAATCAGTTGCTTGAGTACCATTCTTTACGAGTTTCAAGACTATGGGGTTCTTGGAGGTTGGCCTCTTCGCTTGTCACATCCGGGTATTTGGTCACTTCGCCACTGCTTGATGGTGTGCTCCTCAAGTAGGTGAAGCATGCCTGTTTTCCTCAAGATGGTGAGGGCTGCCATTGTCTGTATATGTTTGCAGTCCTTGTATTCCTTAATACGTAGGTTTGCCGTGTTTGTATTGTGTCATTATGTGAGTGCGTGTGGAGTGACTGAGAGCACTTGGAAGTATTATTCATTATCTGCGTCTGTCGCCACCCCTTTAATGATTTCAAATTTTTTAATTATACTTATTAGTTTGGCTTACGCCATCCTGTTCGTGATTACTAAATCGCTAATGTTGGCAAATTCGCGTCTGTCGGTTTAGTGAGATGAAAAGATGATGTGAATGAGCAGTCAAATGCGTAGAGTTGTCGATTTCTTTCTTCCCCGCATATACAGTCTGCTGTAGTGCCTTTCCCTAGCCTGTGAACAAAGGAAGGGAATTGGCAGTGCCCTGAAAGGAATTGTGCTAATTGTTGCATTGTGTTCACTTTTGGGGAAAAGGCGTACGTGTGTCTTCCTGTGTCAGCTGTGTCCCACTCTAACTGCCACTGTTTTAGTATTTCATTTAAGACAGATTTCTGTAGTCGCGACTGTGGTAGTTTTATTGTGTTTATAGTTGATAGTTGTGTTGTCCGTTTTGCCTCCTGATCCACTTCTTCATTACCTGCGATGTTTGAATGCGCAGGAACCCAGTAGAGTTTTAGATTGTGTTTTTCGCCTACTTCTAATAGTAGCTTTTGTGCTTCTTGTATGCATTTATTACGTTGTGTGTGTTTTGCTAGTGCATAAAGATTAGACAGACTATCTGTGTGTATGTGGACTGTGCCTGGGTTCTCTCTAACTTAATCCAGCTAAGCGCGTTTTGTATTGCATTAACTTCTTCTTGGAAGACCGAGTTGTTGGGGTTCATTGGCAGGTGGGTGATTTTTAGAGTGTACATTCCTTCGTAAACTACGAATGCCGCACCCACACTATCATCCGTTTTTGAACCGTCTGTGTAAATGTCAAATTGAATTTTTGTTATTTGTAAAGTTTCGATGGAAACTAATTTTGAACCTTTGTGTGTATTATTATTTTTTGATGTATTTGCAGTCCTTACTTTATAATTGCCTTCCTTAGATACTGGGTTTACAGAGTGAGTAATCCATACACTATCACCCACATTACTATTTTCAGGCTCTATTAAAACCGAATCTAAATTTGAATTTAACTTTTATTTTGTTTCGACTTCTATAATTTTTTTCAGTTCCAGGTAAAATATTTATATTGGTTGCAGAAAATCCAAAAATACAACTATTATTATTTTTTTATGTTCACAACATAAATTTTTAATTCGCCACAATCAGGATTCTGGTAATTCAATTTAATTGAAGTAGTTTTATTATGAAATAGTTTTTTTGGCTACATAATCAATTATTTTATGTTGTACAAAAAATCACTACTTAGTTTATGTTTTTTGAAATACTATTTCTTAAGTAATAAAAAAGTCGCTTTGAAATTCAATAGTATTTATGTTAATTTTTAAAGTTACTTTTTCTTCAATTTCTAGCACATGGTCTGAAATACCTTTAATTTGAACATTGTGAGAGCTTTACACTACTTTAATTTGCTATCATTTCAAATAAATTCCGTTCGATTAAATTAGAAGATGCGCTTGTATCTAAAAGAACATTTACTTTTATATTATTTAATGTGATTTGAATTACTGGCAATTTATCATTTATTGTAGATGTAACAAATAAAGGCACACGTTTGGATTTATTTTCAGAATAGCGAGGTGCAGCCGTCTCTACCCATATTGCTAGTTTAATGTGATTTCTTCTATCACCTCTACCTTTTTGAAAATTGTTTTGCTTGTTGGAATACCAATATCTTTGCGTTTCGTGTCCAATTTTATGACAGAAGGAACAAAAGGGTATTCTGCATGTGGGTTCTTCATACCCATGTTTTTTACACCTGACCCAAAACAAATTATCTATTGCTTTTATATTTTACGTTGATATTCGACTTTTAATATTCAGCTATTTGGGCTTGTAAGTCATTAATTTGTTTTATAAGCATGCCCCGCATTTCTGAGTTTTTTTTTTTTCTGCGTTATGTTTGATTAATGATTTTGGTTCGCCTATCTCATTTATTTGAGTCACAGGGTGAAATGTTTCAAACTGTGTAGTTGGCGGTCCATTTAAAAGAATGCATTCCTCTAAGAGAATGACTTTTTTCTTAAATCTACTATAGTCCGTGAGAGCTAAAGGCGTGATTCCTCTAAATAGTTTGGGATTAAGACCATTTTTTGCCGTGGACAGTAATAAGTCCAACCTATATTGCTCGAATTCAGGACTTCGTTCACTAGGAACAAATTTATACCATAAACTCTCGATTCAAGAAAAATGTCTTCTTGCTGATTCTGAGGATAACTGTAGTTAAACGAGAAATACCTGTTTTCATAGAGTGACTGAAACTAAACCTATCACGAAATGCTGCGCAAACATTTACAAAAGAACCGTGTTTTTTAAAGTCACCCTGACTTGATAAATATTCCTCCGCTTCTCCAGAAATTCTTAATTTTAACGCTAATAATTTGTCATGAACAATGGTCACCAATTTCATCTCTCTTCCATCTAAACATTATGATAATGAATTCTCTTTACAACTACCATCAAACACAGGAATATTGTTTAGAAGTTCACCAATATTAGGAGTGTCTAATGACACAACACATGAAGCGGTTTCAGTATCGCCATTCTTAATTACATTAAAAAATATTCACCTTCAAAAAAAAATTTACCTTAACAAACATTAATTTAAATATATGAAATTCATATGATTATTTATAGTAATTTTCATAAGTTACAATGTTCCACTTTAATATAAAATGAACACAATAAGATTACTATAAATAATTAACGAGATGTGCCACGTGCAAACCTATAATAGCCAGCCATGTTTCAAACCAAGCCAGAATCTTATATTCCATTTTCAGTTTTTCAAAATTCACTTTAAAGTGCACCATTTTCTTGGGGTTCTAAAACCTGTCCATTTATACTTTCAACATGGTTTTCTTAGTCTGTGGCTTCGTAGTACAGAAAGTTATTTCTTCTTCTCCCGTCTAAAAACTCATAAGATTTTATTATTTCTAGTTGATAATTTTTTTTTGGTTTAAAAAAAGATTCCAGTAGAACGTCAGACATGAATAACCAACAGTATCCTTTTTTGGTGGCGAGTGTTTCAGCCTTTTCTTGTAACTCCATCTGCCAACGCCTATCTTTTGCCTCCTTCCCTCGCTCTCTGCCTGAAAAACCGGCACTTGTCAAAATGGAGGGTGGAGAATTGAATTAAATAAAAAAAGGACTTCTAGCCATTGAAAAAATGTGTGTGGATAATTTATGTGGATAAAAATTATCCAGTTAGTGAATACAACAACTTTCCTAGGTAAGATTATCCCCAAACAGTGAATAAGCCAATAAGCCAATCGCCGTAAAAAGAGCTTTTCATACGTCAAGAGCTTTAAGGGCACTGAAATTAGGAGCTACTAAAGAGGGTTCTGTTAGACCCTCCATATCCACCCATAAAGCCTTATTCCCGGGAGCTGGCGCAGCTTCTCTACATTCCTCCGACGAAGATTTTTCGTTCGAGGAGATATCAGATGACATGCCTTCCAGCTCAGAAACAGGAGCTCTTATACATAACTTCCTTTGTTTCTTGGAACTGCCATGGCTTGCGTTCCCATCTAGATGACTACAAGTGTATAATGTCAACCTATAACCCCGCTTGTGTAGCACTCCATGAAACTTTCCTGAAGTCTAATAATTTAGTCTCCATGCGTGGGGCTATATTAAAGACTGGTGAAGATGGAGCAGTGTCTAGAGGTCTTTGTATATTAACATCAAATAATTATCCCAGCATTGCCCATCGATTGAATAGTTCTCTACAGGCTGTAGCTGTGAGAATCCATATCACCTGCTTAATTACAGTCTGTAGTTTATATTTACCACGGCATGATCCCATCAGTCAAGGGGAAAATTTTAAAGTGGTAATTGATTATTACTTTTTCTGAGTGTCATCATCCTTATTTCTGCAATAACTTGATAAAAAAATATCGAAAAAGTAGAGAAAATTATAAATATTCAACTTTGTCATTAGGTGACAATTTTAATGTTTAGAACAATAACTGTTTGTAGCCAACAAATCAACTGATACTTATTTGCTTACACTTTATTATTGTTATTTTTGTTCCTTGGGTAAAAAATGTCAGTGACAGAACTTGGGCATATCATTAAAACTGAAATTTGTAATTCTACAAATTATCTGAAATTATTGTAAAACATGCAGTACTATCGAGAGTAATTTGTTTCTCGTGTCTAATATTTACATTAGTATCAAGTGTTCGTATTTTAAAGGTTGTAAAAGGAGTACTGTTTTAGCTTTATTGATTTTAATTTAATTTCAACTTAAAACTGCTAAATGCATGTGTAGTGCTGTTTTTATTTTTAGTTAAATATTATTAATTAGAAAATCATTTTATTTCATTGTCTAGGTTAGTAATTGTTCAGAACTTTCTCTATATGGCGCAATACATCAAATCTCAAGCTGAGCAAATTCATTGTGTTTTATCTTACAAAATGAATTATTTGGCTGTTACAGGATACAATTCTTTAAGTAAGTGTAAATGATTTATTATATTTGAAATTATGTATCCTAAATAAAATTTCATAATTTAGATTTTAAAATCTATAAGGTTTTGTCCAGCCATATTTCTTAGATGAAATTATTTTAATAACACCTGAAGTAAAATACTTAAGACTTTTATACAATAAAAATATATAATGTTGATCGAGATTGCAGTATTGCTATCAGTTTAACTTCCTTTGAAAACTTCTAATTATAAACTCTGTGAATGATTAGAGAGAATATTTCATAAAGGTATCATGAGGTCTTTGTTGAAAAATTAAATGAAAAATGATTTTAAAATTTAAAATTCAAAGTTTAAAATTAAAAGACTTAGTTTTTTAAATTACATTGCATGCAAAAAAGATTTCTATTCAAAGTACTTTTCTTCATCCTAGCAGAGAGAGAGAGAGAGAATATATAGGGGTATAAGCCAATAATTATTTTATAAATACCTTAAAATCATTCGTATGTTACATATGGAAGGGATAATTTTAAAGTTAGATGAATTTGAGCTTGCATGCATATTACTAAAACAAGTTAGTTAAATCTTACAACATATTTATTAACGTAAGTAAATAAGAATAGAAAACATTCAAACATCACAGATGTCACGAACGAGTACAATGCTGCTCGTTCCGATTGTTGGCACGTTAACATTTAAATATTGCCACTGCTGGCTTACAAACTTTAATTATAATGTATCGCTGGCACACACTCCCCCCGCAGTTTTTTACATCATGTAAGAAAACTCTTAGCAAAATAAGCATGTCGTCCTGAACGTGTGACAACAAGCTGCTTAGGTGTGGAAGTAGTATCTTGAACAACGTGCAATTCTTAGGAATGTCCAGTGGTAGGAAGGCTGGTTTAAGGCGGTCCAATGAGACGGTACATTTACGTCCATTTATGTCATGATCAAAAGTCTTGTGATTCCTCTCTTAAAAGGTCCATCATAAGCAATTTGAAAAGGCTTTTTGACTCCGTCGGTCGTAAGAACGTGTGAACAATCTTTAAGGTGTGGATGCATAAAACTGGACTTAGTTCTATTCCGTGAAACTAAATGCCCTAAAAAGGAAGATTTCAGATACTCCAAATATGCATTTTGAGATGAAAATTGTTAACCCATATTCATTTAATTTCTGATTGTCTATAAATGATATATTGTTCATAAAAACTTTTATGTATAAAGTAGGGTGCCCCGCGTGGCGGCCTACTATATTACACCCCATTAATTGAGAAATTTAATTGTGCTTACATTATTTTTATATTTCATTTATTAATAAATTGTAAGTTGAAAATCAGAACAGATTGGTTTGCCCTATGTAATAATGGAAAACCAATGAAATTATCAATAAAATTACAATTTATTTTTAATTACCACAATTCATTTTTATTCAATCACAAATCTACTATTGAAGATGACATTATTAAATGAACGGATACTAATGAAGAATGCTTTCGAGTCAAAACTTGCATTAGAGTCTAAAACAAGCTGTGTAATTTAATTGCCAGTACTTGAGTTCCATACTGATGGAAAACAATTAAGAAAGCGCTGTACATGAATGGCAACCTACCAGGTTGAATTATCACATTTATAAACTAATTTGTATGGATAAATTGGTTTATATAAAAAATACTTACGACGTTTATGTAATTAAAATATACAGTGATAATCGAGTTTGCAGTATTTCTATTAGTTTGACTTCCTTTAAAAACTACTAATTCTAAACTCTGCGAATGATTAGAGAGAATCTTGCATCAAAGATATCATTAAATCTTTATTAAAAGTATTAAATGAAGAGTGATTTTTAAAAAAGAGAAAAAGATTTCTCTTAAAAGTATATTTTTCCATCCCAGGAGAATATAAGTATCAGCCAATAATTATTTTTAATATAACGAAAAACCATTCGTATATTACATATGGAAGGAATAATTTTAATAACAGATGAATTCTTTAATGGGAAGTAAAACATTTATTTTTAAACATTTGTATGCTTACCGCTTAGCGTAATTATCACTTTTTAGCTGAAATCAAGCAGCATACTTAGGAAATGCAAGAGAGTTTCTTATCTTTATATGAATAAAATTTTCAGTACATTCAACATTATTCTCTCTCTCTCTTCCCCCCCCCCTCTACTCCAGCCGTGCTGGCAGCCGAATGGTTAGCGCTCTTGCCTTCGGTTCAACAGTTCGTGGGTTCGAATCTCACCTTGGGCATGGATGTTTATAGTGGTTCGGAATCCACTTTGAGTCATAGGTCCCGGTCTAATTAGCCCTCGTGTGCAAAAAATGACCGTTGAACGACAAACAAACAAACAAACAAACCTCCCCCCCCCCACTCCATCGGTTACGTTGTTAAAAAGTATCCAAAAATCGCAGTGGATGTTTAAAGACGGCAAATATAATTGAGTCTACATTTTTTAAATTTGAATGACCACATTTTTGAGGATCTTCATGAACTGAACATTTCCTCTGTTTGACTTTACAAATGTTACGCAAATTTTGATTATGACATTTCGGAAGATTCCATCGGATTTCTTTTCCCAGAAAAGTTAAATTCCTTTAAAATTATCATGGTGAGGATGCTGTATTTAAAATGACTTCTTGTTACAGGCTTCTCTTCTAGCGATCATTAGTAACAAAATAAGTGCATCACGTGAAATGTGCATGGAAAAGATGCAGATTGCAAAGTATTGCATTTTTATGTCTTTCATACAAAGTATTAGTTCATACAAGTACAAAAATCTCTTGTTTGCGAAAGAAATATTCATAGCATGTTTCTCATTTATAAACTATATTTGCAATTGTTTTAATATAAGAAATTTATTGTATTACTTCGCTGAAAAAGATAAATGCATACATAATTGATATTGAAAGCTGTTACTATATAAAGGTCTCGATAGAGTAGGCATGTTATTACAGTTTTTATAACTCTTCGGAATACGATATCTCAGTTTTAAAAATAAATTTTATAATTCCATGAAAATCTCTGCTACCAATAATAATAATAGCCGAGAAGACATATTCTTATCTGATAGTATCATCGCCTGATCATAAAAAACTATGCGATAAGAGCTGACACTTGAGTGACCACTAGCATACTAGTCTATACTTAGCTTTGAGTTGGATTCTATCATTTAGATGAAAGGTGCCGTTAGTTTTCGTCATTTAGAAGCGGGAACTAACCAGAAGCCCCAAAAACTTGACCAGTGAAACAAGAGGTATCATTTCACTTGGAGTACATTGCAACCACGACCTACTAAAACGCTCATTACCCACTTATAGCGAACATAACTGATCTTCGGTAAAGTCGGGGTTTGAACTCTCTACCTTTGCAGAACAATAACAACGCCTAACGAAGCAAATCAGCACAGCCTAAAAGTGCTGAGATACAACCAATGAGATAAGAAATAACTGACAAATACTTGTCCTCAAATGAAGAATACAAATACGCCATTAATAACATAAATCAGTTCTTCCATTAATTAAGGAAAAAATTAACTACTTCCATGCTGTACTAGTTATGAGTACTTTTGTGATCTGCTACCTCATGAATTCGTCCTCATGATCTCACTCCTATCAGAAATGGCTTCAGAATTATCATTCAGAACGCCGTGCTTGTTTCCAGTGATCCATTATGAGCAACCGCTGATAAGAGTCGTGTTATTTAGCTAAACTTAAGGAGTTATAGTTGTAATATTATTTTACGTTATATCACGAAATCAGAGCCCTAAAATGAGATTTTTTGTTGACAATAAATGCCACCAAGTCCATGAGACTTAGAGCAGCATGGGTTCTTAGCGCAATAGTTTTGGCTATATGCTTAACGTTACATCACTGACCAAAACATCTTCAATGGGGCGATTTAAGACAAATATAAAAACAGAGGGCGAATGTCATATTAATTGACATATCATGATTGCGTACATTACGTAATGACCATTTTGATTGTTGCAATGAACACAGATTGCCAGCATACATTAGATGTTGTCGTACCTTCAGAAGGTGCGGGCTTTTAGTGGATATGTTAGTCTCTATATTTGTTCGCTTTTGTATAAGTCTCTGTAGTTAATAATGCTGTTTTTCAATTTTTCTGAGAGTCTGATTTAGGGTTGCTTAAATATTTTAACTAAAGCCGTAAGGACTATTATACTCGAACATCCTATCAAATCTCTTCACACACATATATAAGCAGATGATTTCCGTTATTGAATCCCAACTGAATATTCTGGATACTGGTTTGCTTAAATTTTCTTTAAGTTTAATGACATGTATTTTTTTCTCTGTGTGCCTTCCATAAGTTTTAAGTGTGATATCTAAATCTTCTGGTGCAGCAAATTTAATGATAAATTTGCGGTTACTTATATCCTACACATAAGCTTCTCTCTCTCTCTCTCTCCTAATGAATGAAAGCTTCATAGTTTGAAGCATCAGGGAAATCGTTAATACTTTGCTTTAAATTCTCTAGCTTACATTTGAATATATTTATTCTTGGTCGTCAAGGATTATAATGATTTGTAATCCTCTTTCAACTATAAATACCATTTAATTAGTGCTCGTTTGCAAAGATCCGTGCAGTAACAAACAAATAAAAATGTATTTCTAAAATGATTTGTTCAAATACTCCATAATGTGTTTAGATAAGTCAATCACAATTCATTAAATTTCTATTAAAAAATTCTCTTTGTAAATGTTTGGCAAGCTTAGAGAGCTATGTATGGCAAGCTGTGTAAAATTTATTTAATACTATAAATTTTTATTATCCATCCCTGATATACAAAATATCTAAGAGTTCCTGGACCTAGAAAATCCATTTGCAATAGTTAGATTTTACCTAACCGTTGCAGAGAGGATCCCTTCCCCCCCTCTTCACGCTCCAGAAAGCCGAGCTGACAGTCGAATGGTTAGTACTTCAGCCTTCGTGTCAACGGTTCGTGAGTTAGAGTCCCATTTTGGTCCTGGATGTTACAGTTCAAAATAAATCGTAGGTTTCAGTCTAATTAACCCTCATGTATAAAAGTGACCATTGAGAGCTCACTTCAAAAATGGAAGTGGTCTTAACGCATAATAAAAAGCATCGACTCGAGGCTAATTCGCCTGTTGCCGTCTTAATGACTCCCAAGCAACAAGGGTGCTTTTCACCGAATACAAAATAATTTTGGAAAATGACTGATACACCTATATGCACCCTTAAAACCAATAACAGAAAAATTCATTGCAAAACCTTATCGTGAAATCTTTATTTTCCTCCTCTACAGTGATATCGTAACCTGGTGGACTTTTCTTTTTCAACGTTCAACTATGGTGAGGTCTTGCCTTGAATTCATAATTCTGATTGAAATTTGAATGTAGAAATATTATTTAATGTATAAAATCAGTTTTTATGTTGTAGCGAAAATAAATAATAAATATAGAAGGAGCTCTTTAAGGCCTTGTTTTTACAGTCATCGCAATTTTTTATGACATGATTGATCATCTAGAGTAATCATTATTAATATGCCCTACCAAACGAAAAAAAGGTTTACTATAATAATACTTTCCGATTTCCTGAAGTGAAATAATTTATATTTTATCATACAAGTTAAGGCCGAGACAATTGAGGTGACTGAGTAACTTCGCGATCCAATTCAAGGCATCTTATCTATAGAGATGAAATTTACCAACGTTCAACGATTGATAAAAAACGGGAGTGTAGCACAGTCCTTTTCTTTTTGACAGACTTTTGAAATGGGTTGCCCAAGTGCAAAAGGCAGCTATTCAAGGATCCTGAGTTGGATACTAGCCACTGTTGATTTTCCTTCTGCATTGATTTGCGTGTCTGTCGGGTGCTGATAAGTTGCACATTCTTCTTTTAATCTGAACGAGATACATGAAAAAAATTTGGAGTGCCGAAAGCAACTGATTTTTTTTTTTCACTACATTCTCGTTTCTCTAGAGAATAATAATTTAGAAAATATTTTATTTATTTTTCTTACATATTGTATATAAGAGAAAATGCTTAATGGCGAGTAATTTACTTATTTTAATTGGAGATTGCAATAGTGGACCTAACATTCCATGTTGGTATTTTTTAGGTCTTCATACCCAAATACCGGTCGTAGGAATTTACGAAAAGAAAGGATATACAAATGTTTCTTTGGTTTATTTGCCAGTTTTATTAGAGGAGAGTAAATATCAAAAAATCATTTGTAACTTATAAATTATAACACGGCATAAAGAATCGCAAAAAAATAAAGAAGCAAACATTTTACGCATCTAAATCACAAAATAAAATCAATTTTAAATATCGCTATTTAGTTTTTCGTACTATTACAAAATTCTTTTAATGTATTTTAAAGAAAAATAATGCCGCAATTGTATTGTGACTAAGCCTTGGAACATAATTTTCAGCAAAAGTTACCAGCTGAAAAAAACGCTCATTCATTATCTAAACTAGTTGGTGGTATTGTTAGCAATACACGATGCACTTTTTCTATGAATTTAAAATGCCTCTTCTACAAATGAATCGATTTTCGTCAGATGGTTTTGGATATATAACAGATTTCGTAGTTGTATTTTGTTTGTTGAAATTATTTTAGCTATGGCTAATTTTAAGTTTTGCACATGAGACATTTCCTTTTCACCTTTGGCATTGTCATCATCTTCGATAAATATTCTGAATTCTTCTGAATGGAGATAGATTTATGGGTATATAAAATTTTTTAAAGATTTACTAGAAAGTTGGTCACATTTGAGTTGGTTAGTCTTCTTCTTTCTTTTTATTTTCATTTTAAAAATCATTTCATGATTTTTAAAATGAAAATAAAAAGAAAGAAGAATAAAAAGTAATAATAAATAATAATAAGTAATAAAAAGTAATAATAAGTGAAAATAAAAAGAAGGCCGCTCTGTGGCCATGTTAGGATGGATGCCGACCATCTGTCTGATGTCAAATGCAGGATGGGGATGTTAAACAATGATGAAAGGTCTGACAGAACTGTCGTCAATATTCATCAAAATATCAGCTGGGAGGCACTATGAGATATTCTGACAATTATATTTCTCATAGCTTTTTGTTCAGAAGAACACTACATCTTCTATGTGAAGAATTATATTATATTAGAAAATACTCACAGAAGAAAGATATACCGGAATAGAAATTGTCTTTCAAGATTTACATAATTAATGTAAATCTTGAAAGACATTTTCTATTCCGGTATGTCTTTCTTCTGTGGTATTTTCTAATATAATATATAATTCTTCACATAGAGAGATGTGTGGTGTTCTTTCTGAGACCAAAACATGAAATTTATTGCAGGACTAATTATTAATAAATTAGAATATCTCAGTGATAGTGCCTCCGCAGCCAGTTTTGATGAAAGTGGAACTGATACAGTTCTGGATATTGACTTGACTTTACTTTAGCCAACGACCTTTCGTCCATTTGACGCCGAACATCCCCCAATAACGGCTGACGACGACATCGTCAGTTGGATGTAGGGCAAGTCCTGCTTTAGATGGTCGGCATCCATCCTAACATGGCCACAGAGCGGGCAGGCTTCATCAGAAACAAGGCCAAGCCGGTGTAGGTGGATGCCCAGAAAATCGTGTCAAATATGTATATTGAGTTGAACTCACTATTGAAAAAATTCTTTAGCCGGTTTAAGCCGAATATTGCTTTTTGGAACGGATATTTATTTTCAAAAATCCTTCCATCACGCATTGGGACTAAATGCTTACAAAATGTTTTGAATATAAAATTATAATATGTTATATTTTCATTTAATATATATATATATATATATATATATATATATATATATATATATATATATATATATATATATATATATATGCAGTTTTAGAGGAACGTTTAAACATCTTAACAGTTTTTCAAACATTCTTAATTATAGGAAACAATTCTTCATGTGTTAATATTTAATTCTCATTTGCAGTATTTACTTTAACCAGTACATTAACATTAGCTAAATGTTCAATAACATTCTCACATCAAAGTCGGAATCAGAAATTTCTATATCAACTGTATATGGGTTCTTCTGTTATTTACTTTTTTGGTATAATACATCTTTTACTCCTATTTGAATTCCAGGACCATAGCGAAATTGCTGAACTGAACAATCAACTTTCTAACTTTTTCATTGATGTATTTTATGGATACAATACCATCTTTCAGTGATAATGCCTATTTCCCTAATTCCCTAAGTACTTGTACATATTTTTCTGCTAGATATGTGTAATTACTATATTCCAAAAAATTTTTTCTCAAAGTATATTTATATTTAAATACAGTCTACTTCTTATACTTGCTCATTCATCAAATAAAAGACTAAATGCCTCACTATTTAATTTTAATATTTTTTTCCTTTATATCTTATTGTATCTTTTTTTTTTAAAGTATTGCAAACACCGTTATTGTAGTTTATAGCATTTTTTTTATAGTGTGAATCATCGTAGGTAGATTTTTAAAGTCTTTCTGGAATAGTAATTTTTTTTATAACTCAGTAGAAGTGCAAAGACACTCGGAATGCTCCCCATTTCCTTAAAACTTCATCCCGTTTTTTTCTTTTCTTTTTCAAAATAATCTAAAACTCATGACGGCTTAGAAACTGTGCTTAAATTTCTATCTTCGCAATTAGATTTTTAATCTTTAATAAATTTGTCCACATGAACTTCCATCATTCACTTGGGTAATTATAGAACCTTCTTTGCATGTTGCCATCATATTCTTTCAACCATGTAAATAATGAAGCCAAGCCAAAATATTATCAACAAATTTTTTATAATTATTCATTATTATGGATTTATTAGTTATGAGTATATAGTAAATTTATAAAATATTTTGAACCCTATAGTAAGATATGCAAAAACAATGTGAGTAATAAACTCGCCAGTTTTTAAAAATTGCTTAAGTTTTTGAAAATATTACGCATTTTCTTCACAACATAACGTTATTTTCATAGATACGAATATCAGAGTACGATCCCTGCGCGTGTACAGTAACGTTCTGATACACCAGAGGACAGTTTTAATCCGCCCCCTTGGATGATTCATATATTGTACATTTCTCTAGAGTACAATACATAGAGTACAATCTCTAGAGTACAATAGTTTGTATTACAATCTAATGAACTTTGTCCGTTAAGGTGACATAAAAACAAAAGCGTGCACTATTTTGGTATGTTGCGTTCGACTAACATATGGTGCTTACAATTTAAAATAAAATATTAGAAATATGGAAAAGAAGGTATTTAAATACATGTGAATACGAAGCATCCTGACGGAAGCTTTAAAAATTTAGAGGTGGAGATCAAGTAGACATCCTAAAACTTGATTGCCACTTACTTCATTTACCACCATCAAAGGTATCTCATTTACAGCATATTGTGGCCACGATCTATATATTCATCATGCACACGACGGATCTTTCTTTAGGCCAGCTTTCGAACTCTCTTCCTGCATTCGATAATGAGAAGGACGCCCTAACCAACCAGGGCACCGCTGCAGGTGAACAGAAGAATGTTAACCATTCGGCTGCCAGTTCCGTTCAATGAAAACGTAATTGATACATTGAGTGCAATATAATATTTCTATGTTTGAAATATTAAAAGATATTAATTATTTAATATTAGATTTGAAATATTAAAGTAAAAAAAAAACTTATATTTTTAGTTTGCTTTCAAGTCATGTCAATAAACCATCTTTACGATTACGGAATATTCTCTATTGGGCTATCTACAATTGTGAAAAACTTAATCGAAAAGTACGTCAAACTTCTTTTTCTAAATTTGGAATTAGAAATGAGTTAGCTGTACCTATTAGTAATAGAGATGATACTGTCGTTCAAGAAAAGGATATCTGAAAGATTAGCAAAATCATAATGTGGACTTTTGAATCCAAATTCCTGTTTTGTTGAAATAAGGACATGAAAGCTCATATTGGAAGATTTTTAAATAATTCATCCTTTTTACAACGAAAAATTAATGCGCTTTAGTATTAGTATCCATTATTAAAATTTTTACTTGATTATTTCATTTTTATAACAGTTAGTATATTGAGTTTTATATTTGCACAATCATATAATTCAGCCTGTATATGACTACAGTTTCTTCATAAAAGTATGCAAAAATAATATAAGTTTTCATATCAGTTTCTTAAGTAGGTTCATCCTCAAAATATATTTTTATTTTCTTCTGTCATGTATAAGATATGTTAGGTTATTTGTTTTTTTGATAATAAAAATGTTACGATTTCCCTTTTATTCTTGATTTATGATTGTTTTTTTTTTACTATTTATTCCCAATTAAAAAAAATGAAGTACGTATCTTGTTTTGTTAGTAAGCGTTTATCAGTCTAAATACAATTTTGCAAAAAAATTTTAAATTTTAAGTAGAATACCAGTATTTAAAATTTTTAAAGCTAATTCTTATCTATTTTAAATAAATTACTCATTTATGCTTTAAAATATAATAGGCTGGTATATTAATCTTGATGTTCAGGATAATCTAGTTGTCTCTTAGCGGTCATTGCGAAATTATGTGGCTAAATATGACACACAAAAAAACCGGAGTCACAGAGTTAGTAATGGAATTTAATCAGTGAAGTAGCCAACATCGGCTGAAATATATTTCGCTCGACTAATTTGCAGCAAAAAAAAATCCACTGTAGTAAAAGGCAGAATCACAGTGGTCGAAAAAGTCACGAACTCCGGGCAGCAAAGAATTTTATTGGAAACTGTTTGTCTCAAAGAAATCTGCCCAACTGGCAAAACAATTAAGCTGACTGAGCCGAATGTGGTGAATAACAGTGGTGGGGTAGAAACTCATACCCTGCGTCCTAGTTTTTTTTTGTCGGCTATAAATGGAGACATCTGGTTGCGCTTCATTTTGCAAGAATATGGGACTTAAACTATTAACTAGTTCTGGCTGTATCATGTTAAATTTCTGGGGGCATACATCTAATTGATGACGGTACACGTCCGTGTTAATGATATGATTACGGGGGAGAAAATCATAAAGGATTATTCTTTACGCTCTACCATACTGAGACGAAAACCTCCTGTGGATGAAAGTTTGTTTTTTCTTTCTGTATCTAAGGTTTGCTGGTATGCAGATGCTATGCTTTGCGCTTGCTATTGTGGTAGAGGACACATTTTCATGCACAGTCATGATACGGTGTAAAAATGGCTCTCTAACCTCGCGCTTTCGTGAAGAATGACTGGCCTTCAAGCGTTGTTGATGTTTCTCTTCCGTTAGGTCATGTGGTACTTATATTTCGATTGCTACGACCATGCTCATTGCAGCTAAATATCGAGAGATTGTCTTTGGTGCTATGAAGAGTTCACTTCCAAACTGTCGTACCATTGGTAGGTGGACCTTCACTTTCAGCCATAAATGTTCCACATCAGTGCGTACACAGAACAACCGGCTCTGGTGTATGATCGATCACCGTATCACTGTACAGAACCGGGAAAACAATCTACAGATTGTTCGCTCACTTTGTTATCTGCATCCCATGCTATGTTGAAGATGGACACTGTTGCTATCTCCGAATGTCCAATCCGGAACTCTTATATCACGATGTGCTGGTCTCGTTTTTTCATTACACTCTTCGGTAATTCTGGTGACCTGATCTCCGGTTTATAATGTGTGGAGTATTCTACTCGCCATTTCAGTGACATGTGCTGATTTTTCACTATTGTTCTGAGAAAAGAACAACTTCTTGAATTTGGCTTTGTCGTTACCGGCCAATAATTATGAAATGATCCACTATTAAGATAAATATCATCTAACATTCCGATTAAATCCAGTAAAAATTAATTTTGTTAGATTCTGTTAGGATATTCATTTTTTAAAATGATTGCGTGTATTAACAATTTTTGCATCTTGAAAAGAATACTAAGATGCAAAGTTGAATTAGAAATAAAATTAAGTCTTAAAATTTTGTTTTAAAAATTAATCAATATAATAATATTGGTTGAATAAAATAAGGCTTCATCCTGACCTTGTGGTAGGACAGCACTCGTCAGAGAGAAAAATTCTGTGTTTGATATCAGCCAGTGTCGAACAACGAGAGATTCACATTACATTTTTGCTTTTATTATTAATTTTACTATGCACTTTTGCCAGGGCAGAATCATGAGAATTTTTAGGGTTCTCACCGTTGTGACACGGTTTTCCTATTTTTGAAAAATCCTCCCAAGCGGACAATAAAATACCTTTACAACTGCAAAACTTTAAATCAGGAATGAGTTTACTTGTTGAAATTTCCATCACACAGAGCGCTAGTTGATGTTAGGTAAATTTCATCTTTATTTACTTTTGTTGGCATTAGCTAAAAAAGCTTTTATCACAAATATATGTTCCCTCAAATATAAATATTCATTATGTATAGAAGATTTTTAGATAATATATTTTTGTAAAAAGTGGTAAATGTCATAAACTTTTCTTTTAATTTTAATTAATGATCTGATTTTAAGTCCGCCAAGCCAACAACTGGTATAGTTCTTTATTTTGGTTGCTCGAAGGCTCAATTCTCACTTTTTACTTGGTTGCTTATACTGGTTCAGAATCTATTTTAAACTTTCGGTTCTGGTATGTGCAAAATGTATCCGTAGAACAGCAAACAAAACTAATCTTGTTGTAAATGATTAAAGTCGATCAGCAACTAATAAGTGCTGTATCAATATCAGCACTAATAGAATAAATGAAGCACACACACACAAATTAGATATACTGATTTTTTATAAATCCTGAAAAATAAATGATTCTGTACTCAAACTACCAATGATCTCTAATCTCAGCTGAAATATTTTAAGAATGCTATGATTCCTAATAAAGGAAAATCTCAAAAAAATATCTGTTTTGTAAGTAAAGTTTTGCTACGAATGATTTTTTTCTTAATTTCCACATTTCAAGAGCGAATAATCCCTTTTCTTATGTATGCTATCTCTGTTCATTTAATTTCTGAAATATATCATCTGCATCACGTATCCTATATTTGTAAAAAAAAAAAAAAAAAAAAAAAAAAAAACGTGAGATATCTCTTTCGTCTCTAAAAATAAGAGAATTTCATTCTCCAGTGATTAAACTGTTTTTATTTCTTTGGCCTTGGTTCAACCACTTCAAACTACTGTATTTCATAACGTTTTCATTAATTGCCTCCACATCCCCAGAACTGTCCATGGTGGACAATATCGATATTGCTCTTATTGTATCCACTATACTAGCTTATACGGCTCATAGTATATATGGCATGCTTTAAGTTTCAGTTTAGACCACAAAGAATCTTCTGAATCAAAATACAATAAAAAGAAGAGACCTCCTTCTTTATATACTGTTTTGTAATTTGAGACTTTAACCATTCATTCATTCATTTTTTCTACTTGAAAGCTCTGGCTCCATCAATTTTACCTTGCCATTTTGCTCTAGCACAAGCTACTTTTTCTTTTAAATTTATAGCATGATAAAACAAGTCTTACCGAGTGATTGTATCGTTCATTGATTGTAAGCTAAATAGCTCATCATCTGTCACAGCGACATTTCCTTTAATTTATGAAAGCGCTCTTGAGAGCAATATCTTTATTTGTGCTTTCCTATTTATTATATGTAAGCACAAATAAGGATATTGCTAGGGGGAACTGGATTTGCTAGCAGTAACTGGATTTCCTTTGGTACCAGATATCTCACGGTACCAAAGGAAATCCAGTTCCTGCTAGCAAATCCCGTTTTGATCAGCAAGTTCATCACTAATAAAGTCAATGAATTACATAGATCTCTCTCGACAGTGAAATGTTTTCATTTCCTTCTTACACACATTAGGTTATATAATACATTTGCAGACTCTTTTATACTTTACTTAATAAATTCGCCATCCAAAATGAATTGTTCAGCAAGATTGTAATCTAACATGAAACTTGTGATTATACTCTTTAAATATTCATATTGCTTCATGATACAGTAAACACGTTCTTTTGTTCGCAATATTAATAAAAAATATATTTATTCAAACACCACATTAGTCCCTCATTTTATGTATTTTTAAGAAGTTCATGTCATCAAAATTGAAAGCTTTTTTATTTACTTTTGAAACGGTAAAATTACAATTAATCAGATTAATCTAAGAAGCGCTAATACGTATTTTATAGATTGCCGATTTAACTCACCAAAAATATTACGATTTGTTTTTCGTTCTACACGTGCTGTCAGCTTGTTTTAGGTGGTTTTGTTTTTATTATTATTCATCACAATTATTACTTTCTCTCATACATGTAGACATGAGGGTCCTACTGGAAAATGGAAACAAATGTTTCGTCTCGGACAGGGATGAAATCTTGTTTCAAAGTAGATTTTTGTGTTTGTCGAAATGTATCGAACACAGGATATGCGAGACACTAATTGGTGAATTCTATATTATAATATGAGCGAAATTCTGTTTTAACATATTTTTAAAAAAGTGAAAGCTTGTTTTAATGGTTAAATAAGATATCAGAGTATAAAATATAAAATATTAATAAGTTAATAAAGTATCAGAATATTATGAGACAGTGCTTTTGGTCAAAATTCTCTTCTGCATTAATACCACAGTGATAAGATTTGAGTTCAGTGAGTGAAATGAACTTTCTGCATATGATGCTACCTTACTTTCTTATACTGGCGTTTTTCTTGGTATAATAGTGTGGGTGGCTCTAGGTTCTATTTCCACAGACTTTAATACATATTTCAAGTGCATGAATTATCCACTCCTATATCCAAAATGTTGCCATTTTCCTCCTTATTTTCTGATTTTTATTGGTAGCCGAATAGTTAGCACACTTGCCTTCGGTTCAACAGCTCGTGAATTCTAATCCGATCTTGGGCTCGGATGTTTGAAGTGGTTCAGAATTCTCTTTAAACTATAGGTCAAGGTCTAATTTGACCTCGTGTGCAAAAAATGACCATTAAGCGACAAACAAACAAATTGAATCTTGACAGAAATCAGAGTTCTTATTGAACGTAATACAATGTTCAAGTAAACCACTAATTTTTAATTTTTTTATAACTTAGTTATTCTTTCGAGTAATCAGCCATGGACTTGTCGGAACACTGATTGGAAGTGACTAGTATGGAAAATTTGAGTTGTAAGTTAGACTTAGCTTTTCTCAAGTTCAGATGATGTACAGGCAATCATTCGCGGACGAACCTGAACAAATATCACGTAATGCTCTGGCGTTTTGCCACAATTATTACTGGTCATTGAGGAGACACTCATTATAGACTTTATTGACTTCACCATCTTATAGAATACCGTGTTCCAATTTATACATAATTGGGAACTTAGTTGAAGTTAGAAAGAATGTATTTCCATTAGAATTTATCAAATAACCAGGATTAGGAAATATTATCGTTCTGACATAATAAAATTACTTTTTTCCGTTTACTTCATATTAATAATTTGTGTTAATTTTTTAATTCTACGAGGACTCCTTTTTGTTGAAGCTAAGAAACTCTGCTGCTTCAAATGCATATACTTTAATAAGTTTCGCAGCTTCAGATTGTATTAATGGAAAATTTCTAATTGTTATATAAATCTTAACCTTTGGTCCTTAAAAATATAATTTCCTAATCATGATTTTAATAGTTTTTTTATACATTTGGATTTTAAATGTTTCTGTTATTAATTAACTGTTTATCCTTTAGGTTTACTTCAAAGCAATACTACCAACTATATTTACTGGAGCTTCAAAGAAAATATAATTTAATGGATCTGTTGGCATTAGACTGTAATGAAGACAATGGACAAATTTTTATAATTTGTTATTTGCATAGATGATTTTAAAATCTTATTTACTTTTAAAGATATGTTATTCTTACAGTTCATATATACATATGTATATATATAGCTATTTACCCAGTTATTATGCTATTTAATTTAATAATTAGGTTCGTCTTGATTTAAAATATGGCAAAATAATTTGCTTTAAATTACAGATGTTTTTTTTTACTTACTCTTTTCAAGAAGTTTTAGGAATTAATTAAATTATCTTAAGACTAAATTATTTTACTCAATTGTTAATTGTAACATTAATTATGTTAACAGCAGTATTAATTGTTAAATGTTAATATTCAAAAGTGTATTGAAGAATCTACATTTCCTTTCAATTTTTAAACTATCTTAAGAGCTGAATATAACGTCAGGGATAAATTTAAACGCTAAAAAATTGTACTTTTTATATTTTTTTAGTTCTAGTAAACTTTTCTTTGGTGTGGTGTCTTTATTTCTCTCGCATAACACGAATATTTCTTTTAAATGTGAGTTCAGTACATTTTTCCATTGCACACATTTCAGTTTAAAAGTATACTGTGTGGATTCCAAAAATGAAGGCACAAATTAAGCTTTTAAAATTAAAAATACTGTTTGAACATCAGTATTATAAATTCAAAGCAACATTAAAGTAATCACACTCCCACGTAGTTTGATAGCAATAAACTTCATGCTTTGATTTTATCAAAAAAATCGATTCATGTGCTCGCTTATTGTTAAGGAAGTTCTTCAGTGGAGAATTCAGTATTTTCTGTAGAGTACTCTTCACTGATGTAGAATGACATGATGTAGGAAATACTGCCTGCACAGAGGTTGACCTCGTCATTATTTCTTTTTCAATGGCACAAAATAAATGTATGCAAATCAACTGTAACTTAAGGCTTAGGACTTCGTCCAGATTCACTGCAATAAACTAATAGGCTACTTTTTCTTGTGTTCACCTATAAATTATGGCACTCATTGAAAATTTGATTTATTTATTTTTGTCAAAAAAATACCATTATTTAATTTGATTGATTTATTTTTGTCAAAAAAATACCATTATTTAATTTGATTTGATTTCGTATTACACATGCATCACACACACATACCGACTGATATAGCAAATAACAATGTTTCTGGTATGCTTGAAACATTAAACAAATTATACTAAACTAATTGAATCGGCCATCAAAATAGAAAATTAATCATATAAAATTTTTAGTTATATCAAAATTGTTGATTATCTTTTCAAACCACAATTAGGTGCAGTTTCTCATACGAATACATGGTTAATGTGTTTTTTATAATTTCATGCGACTTACAAATTATTTGCATTTATTTTAAATGCCCCCATCCACCATTACTGAACACAGCTCTCTTCAGTGTAAGGTATAATTTCCTCCAGATGAAAACCGTCACGCTCTCTTAAGTACATTAATATATTCTTACTTAAAATATTGTACATGAAATTTGCACAATGCAGATAAATATATTGTAATTTTAAGAAACTTACTAATTTAATATGATCAAATTTTAAGTTCTAAAGTTCGTATCTAGTCTTTGGCATGAAAGTTAACCCTTGCATACATAAAGTAAATGTAGGACGATAAGGCAAATTAAATGCAGGTTCAAAGTTTACTGACGAATATAATTTCAAATCATAATAGTCTGAGAGGTATTTCTAATTAACCAATTTTTTAAGCATAAACAATGTTTGTAACTACTTTATTGCATAAGATTGCTAATTAAATCATGAATTACGCGTTAAATAGGTTAGAACCATAAATGAGAATTGAATAAGTCGAATCTCTAATCACTCGCCTTTTACTGTTTGGTCAATGATAAAATAAATTTATTGCAAATTATTATCGAGTTCGGTAAACAATAATTTTAGTAATTTTCTTTTTTAGAGCAATAAAAAGTGAGGCAGATAATATACATTCATGTGATCTATATTAAAATCCAGAATTTTATCATTACTAGTTGAAGATTTTTGTTAAAAATACTGTGAGATTCATTAGAGGAACGACTAGGGATAGATTTATATGAATCTAAATTTTTTTAAACATAAAATTTGATCTAATAATTCATTCATAGAAATAAAAGTACATTTATTATTTTTTAGTACGCTGGTAATTCTTTTCGAGGTATAAGATTTAAATTTAACAAAATTCATGCTACAAATCGACAAAAAAAAAGAGATTTCAAATCAAGATTTAACGTAATTTTATCATATGCATAAATGCATGTTATTGCCTTCAAATGACGAAAGAATATAGTTTTAAAAAATATCGATTATTATTTATATAAAAATTTTTTAAGAGATCTTGTGCGTATTTAAAATTTTTATTAAGATTGCAGAAATTCGAGGAAAAATCAAAATGCAACCTACTATATGAATACATGTTTTCACTTTTACTTTATGTTGTAGGAGACTAGCGCAATTCACCATATTATTTATAAGTTTAAATATAGCATTTCTAATTCAATTGTTTTAATGCATTAAATAATTATATATTGAGTTTATTACTAGGATATGTTGGTTATGTATATACTGAGTTTATAAACTATTTCCTTGAATGGCGGTCAAGGTAGAGATGTATGGCATTGTCTTCCCCTTCCTGCTCCGTTTAAGAGCAAATATTGAACTTTGATATAGCATTACAACTTATTTTGCCTATACTTCATTAATATATTTTATTTTCTTTAATTTTTAAATTTATAATTTTACTTTTTCACATTCTGGCTTCGTCTTCCCACGGATATACAAAGCCAATGACTAGGTCGAGTACTGAATTAAAATTTCCCTCTCTAATTATACCACTATAAACTTTTTAACTATCCTAATAGGATCGTGAACATTCAATACAAAGGTTAAATAGGTACAAAACTTCCTACATTTTAGGTCCAAAATACTACCAGGGTATTGTATATATAATGGAAGATTAGAATTTGTGAATAATTATTTTTATATACGTATAAAATAAAAAAAAACCATTTACTGTTGATTTTTACCTAAAATGAAGCCTATAACTTTGTAAACTTAAACTTTTTAAATCTATACAATATATTTAAACTACACAACTGCGTATCAGCCTACACTCCATTGTTGATGTCAACCATTAAGCTAATTTACCATGTTTCACACGTGAAAAATACAGTTTATGTGTACTTATTTTATATACATACAACTAAATTCAACAGTTATAGGTTTTTGTGTATCTATTATTTTTCTGAATGAGGTTTCTAAACTCGATTTAAAATCACAATCCAGTGATGAAATTGACTGATGAGTATGCATTCCCTTTCCAAGTTTAACCGTGTTGGGAAAGTGCGTTTAGAAATATAAAAGAAATATTGTGCAGATAAATTTGAATTTCATAAATACATACTAATTTATAGCTGCAAATTCTAAACTTTTCAATTCTAAAATCACCATAATCCCAGTGATAAGTCGTAGCTTTTTACTTTCATCAGGGAAGATCCAAGTTGCTCAATTTCTTTTAACTAAACTTATTTTAGAAAGCAGGGAAACAATTATAATGCTATGAAAATTAGAATGTTATTCTTAAATATGTCTTGCATCGTTACTTAATACTCATCATCAAAACTCAATCATTTGATAAGATATTTTATTCTTGATTGTTGTATATATTTCATTCGATTTATGAAACAGTCGAATGCTTTTGCTTTCGGTTTAACAGTCTTGGTCTTTATATACTGTTTCAGGTTTGGACATATGCAATAGATCGGAATACACTTTAAATTTTAGGCTACAGTTTGAGTAGTTCTTGTACCCAAAAATAATTGTTCAGTGAAAAAGGAAAATACTGTACTAGTATTCTGGTAATTTGCAAACAAAAATGTTTGATGAGAACCCCACTCTTCCATTAATAAATGAATCACATTGTTTGCCCATTTCTGAGGACAGAAAAACCATTAAATATGAATTGTTTAAAGTTATACTGTCAAGTGATGACGATGTCAGAGCTGACACTCCTTTCTCTATGAGCACAATAGAACCTAGGAGTGTGTATAACCCATCTCATTTCGAAAGATCTTCGGTGGGGACAAACAAATTTAATTAATAGCAATGTCCCCCCCTCAAATATTCTTGGTTTCAATCAATTATATATATATATAGTTATATATAAAAAAATATATACAAAAAAAAAATTAAATACGTTATTGCATAAATGTTTATTTCAATTTTCTAGTTATCAGCTGTCATTCGGATGAACATTAAAATGCAATTTAATTATTTACGTAGATGTGATTGATTTTATTTTAATTGCTAAATATCTCCTGCTTAGACATAAAGTAAATAGCGTGCTAGTCTTCGGTTTAAGAATTCATTCGATTTGAATTTCAAGTCTGGCATGGATGTTTATAGTGTTTCGAATTCATATTTGAATTAGATTTATATACAGTTAGCTAACCTGAGCAGAAAACGAATTTATAAACCAGTGTTAAAGAAACAAGATGATGATATCCTTTGAAATTGTGCCTATAATATTGAAAATTATCTTGCAAAACTCTTAATACCACGTCGGAAATATTAAACACTTGTTGTAAATAGAAGCAAAAGTAACTAATTAGAATATATTATATATTGCTATCTTTTAAATTAGTATTAAATTATTCAAGTTATATATCTAAGTTGTTATTGTTTGTCAGTTCGCTACCTATTGCAATTTTTCTCAGATTTTTTTTGAAAAAAATATTCCGATTCCTTAATTATTTTAACAAAATTTTAAAAATAAATATGTCCTGAAAATTATCCATTAATAATTCGTTTGTTTTTTAAAAATTATAATTAAATAGGAATTTATTCTGCCCTATCTTCACATGATATACAAGTATTAATTACTTAGGCTGATAGTTGTTTGGATTGTTTGTACATTTGCTGCAACATACCACAGTCCCTTTTTGTGCACGGATTTACAGTATAAATTAGATTTCGAGTTAAGCAAATATGAGCATTATTATTATTTATGTATTCTTATTTTCAATGAATATATATGATATAATTAATGTATTGGCCATATATATAAGCAAAGGTACATTATTTTGCCCTAAAATTGATGCAATTTATTATGTTTAAAATTATATAGTAAAGCAAGTTTTTAGCTAAACGAAATAAAGTGAATGTTGGCCTATCTTACGGAATTTCAGTTCAGTTACAGTTAATTGCATCGATTAAATTTTTATCTATTTTCATAGTATTTAAGTTAGATTTAAAAATGTTGCCACCTTGAAAAACTAGTCTTCCACCGATAAAGTGAGCCTATTATATGAACCTCCTACGCTCTTGTTTAACTTTGAATATTGATTCAGAATTGAAAATATAGCGGCATAATCCGTTGAGCATCGAGCACCAGAGCTCAAAAAATTTTTATTTTATCGACGGAATGTTTATTTAAGTCCTACCAAACAATTAGTGACTGCATAACATGGTTCGCAGCAAAAAAGCATCTAAGGACATTGATTTTGAGTTTTAATCTCCACACACATAAGTTGATTTCAAATTTTACGTTTTCCTAAATGAAAAATATTTTATTGCGATTGATCTCAGCGTAAAATCTTCGATTTTTTCCAAAGATTTCGATTCCAAGAAAGAACACATATAATCAAGTTAATTGAATTATAATGTTTCGAATTCAATTGTAGCCACTGTTGAACAATGGGAACTGAGCATAGTTTTCGCACGGAGTTCTGATAGAATGGAACGCTTATGAAATCGCTGGGTTTACTCTTTTGAGAAACATGAATGTGGTTCAGTGTCAACAAAAGCGAAAAGTTGTTGTTAAATGTTAATAAAATGAAATGAAATTTACACAATTCATAAGTTAATAAATATTGTTTCCTGATACCAGAAAGGATAAATGCTGAAAAATATCGTAAAAATATGTATAAAAAATTATCATTTTATATATAAAAAAAAATATGCTCTAATCTTTTTGCTTAATTTAGTGTAAACTTCACTTAGCAAGAAATCCCATTATCGATCGACTGGAAAAACGTATAAAAATGATTATTCGAAATTGCTAAATCATTTTACTTGGCATTTTTAAGTGATAAAAAACTATTTTATAAGTTTTCCGTGTTTAGTAATACATGCAGTCCATAAATGTTTTGGAAGTAATCGTGCATAAAAATTTGCACGAATAGTTTTGTAAAGAAAAATAATTAAAAATAACATTTTTTTTCCTTCAATAAAATTAAACAAAAAAGATTCTGTTTCAGTAACGTAAAATAATTTTTAAATTTAAGCATCAAGTTAAATTTAGATTAACTTTTATTGTTTGAACAGTTATATATGCATATATTTAAAAAAATTAACATTATTTTAATCAGGTAAGTAAGTTGAAATTTATTTCCTTTTCATTAACTAATGGCAGCTAATCATTAACTAACTGGAGTTTTATACTATGCTTCACATTATATATATATATATATATATATATATATATATATATATATATATATATATATAAGAGTTTGAGATATATTTCCTTGCATTTGAACTGGATTGAACAATCAGTATTAACATTTAAAATTCATTCCTTCGTATCAGGAAATGAAAATGTAGGCTTTGTTAAACGAAATTTGCAATTATCAATTTGTATTGAATGTGTTACGTGAATGGTAGTGTGTAGTATTTTAGAGCGGACTCACAAATGTTTTAATTGAACATTTATGAGAATTTTACGCTTATTAAAATAATTGTATTTGGAAAGTAGTATTTATTTCTCACATCGGAACACATTCAAAAGAAGAAAAAAAACTAATCAGTGTTAATAACAGATGCAAACTCATTTCATTATTTCTTTGTTGAAATTGCAACATCAGCACTCTGGCGCATATTGATACTATGCATGATTTTTTTTTTTACTAATCAAGAAAGGAAAATTAGAACCCGAGTCTATGCAACGCTGACAATAACAATTACACTGTCAAAGGTTTTTTCTTCTTGATACAAAAAATGTATAGCGGTAATTTTATTAGATGCATTAAAAATGTCAAGCTGTTTCCAGAATATTTTTTTTTTCCAAAATGGCTAAAAAAGGTAAATGTGCTTGGCTTCATAAATTATTAGTTGGAGATAATATATGAAGCAGAAATATAATCTATAAACAAGATATAATTTTTAAATGCAATTAATTTCCGCGCATTCTTATTGAAAAGTATTAATAATTCTGTGGAGTACTGGATTAAAACATTAATATTCCTTTATGTATTTTTGATTCGATATTTTTATTTGCTTTCATGGCACAATACAGATACAAAAAGAAACCAAGCAAATGCATGTATGAAAATCATACATATTGATTAATCTTAAATTGGTTGATACAAACGAAGTGTGGCAAAGCAAATTAATGTGTCATTTTATTGACATTATAATATTGTGCTAGTTATAAAATTAAGAAAATATAAATGCTTCTTATAATAAGTCAAATAAAAGAAAAAAACGCATTTTAAAATAAAGATATATTTTGCTTTGAACTCACGATTAATTTTTGAATTTAATTCTCTATAATAAAACTAACACGAAACATTTTTAAATTATCAAATCTAACTAGAATCAAAAATCAATGTAATATTTAGTATACAGATTACAAATATTTATGATATTATGACTGCTTTGAGATCTTTTGATAGATTTAAGAATAAAACAAGACTTTCATTTGTTAATGCAAAAATATTATTGCAAGCTATTTGCAATAAATGTAACAATTTCTATATCACAAATTAAGTAGTAATATAAAAAGCGAACCTCATAAAGGGGATCATAAAAGTAATAAAGTATAAGAAGAAGGATATTTAAGATTTATAATATATTATTAAGTAATTGTGATTCTAATCTCTAAAAATAATAGTGAAACCGTGATTTGTATGTTAAATTTGGTGGGTACAATTCTAAAGCTGTTACACAATTTTCAGAAGAAATTATTTGTACCTTATTATACAAATGAACTGACAAAATTAATCTCATGTATTTACAGAGAAATGTGTATCCTCACTGACAACAAAGGATATTTTTAATTAAAGGAGGTCATAAAATTCCTTTTTTTTTTATTAAAGAATAATATCTTAAAAATGTTCCACAGAAATAAAAATTTTTTTACGTGCTTGAAAATATTTTAATAACTCAAAATAATAACGCCACTCAAAAATATGCATTCCATCTTTTAGATCTAAACCTGGAGTTGTATGAAGGAGAAACAAAATACAATACTTATAGAAAATGCACCAATCTGACATTTGACCAACATCATATTTTGAAATAGTAATTCACAGAAAGGGATTTCACTACAATTTGCAAAGTAAAAGTTAATCACAAAATATATTCACTTAATAATTTTTGGCTTAGTAATGCTTACAGTAATATGATTAAATTAATATTGATTATATAATTATTAATATTGATTATTAATATTGATTATATATATATATATATATATATATATATATATATATATACATACATACATACATACATACATACATACAGGGTGTCCACTAAAGTCCCTTGCCACCCTCTTAACTTTTTGAAAGGCTGCTGCTATATTCATAAAAGTGGTGTCTAGGTATAGTAAAGCAGCCATGCGCTACTGAATAAAACAGACTACAACGCCACCTGGTAAAAACAGCGGAGTTAGCATTCCTATTTCGAAAACGGAACGAGATAGAGAGAAAAAGTGATTCACAAAGATGTAGAGCATCCTCGATTTAGTACGAAACGATACCTTGCAGGCAGGAATATGAAGAATACAACGGTTAAAACGCGCATTTGTTGTTCCATGATGTGACGTAGCACATCGATGCATAATTAAAAAAAAATCGTTTTCGTACTTAAATTTTTCACTTTTATTTTGAAATGGGAAGAACGGAAGCATTAAAAATAATTCTAACATTTTGAATGCAGTATGCAAATACGTAAGAAACGTCACGCCTGTTCACCTGAGACAGCTATAAAAGAGTCATCTTCTTGGGGCTTTAGTATGTTGATGCTCATGATCATGGCTGAGTATTCCAAGGTTGAGTATTGTGAGATGGTTTCACTGTACGGTGAATGTCGACGCAAGGCACGATCAGCAGCAAGGTTGCACCACCAACGTTTCCCTGCAGGCCCGCATCCTTCTCATCAAACCATCCTAACTGTTGTAAAACGTTTAAGGGAGACAGGTTGCATTACTAGTCAACCTCGATCTGGCAGACCAGCTAAGGTAGGACGGCAAGTTCAACCGGATGAGGTATTAGCATACGCACTCGCATATCCGAAATGCAGCGTAAGAGAGATTAGTCAACACTGTGGTCTTTCCAAAAGTCAGGTTTGGAAAATCCTAAGGGAATCAGATGCTCATCCATACCAACCAACGCCTGAACAGGTTTTAATGGACGGGGATGCCGAGCGACGCTATGCATGGTGCCACTTCGTCATGAATCAGATACAGGTCCAGCCAACATTCTTGGCAGATATAATGTGGACGGATGAGGCATGCTTTTCACGGAATGGTATGTACAATAGGCAAAACTCCCATTACTGGGCCCTGGAATATCTTAAATGTTTCGTCGACGTTCAACATCAAATGCGGTATGCTATTAACGTTTAGTGTGCAATTTACAACAACAACCTGATAGGCCCAATATTCTACAATGGCACGCTAACGGGAGCACAATATTTACGATTTTTAATGAATGTATTACCCCATTTTGTGGAGAACCTGCCGTTGTTTAATATTAAAAATCTATGGTTTCAACACGAAGGCGCGCCTGCTCACAAGACTTCGCCAGTGAAGCAGCAGTACTTCGTCAAGGAATTTGGCAACCAAATACTAGGGTATGGCGGTTTCGAAGAGTGGCCTCCATGCTCTCATGATCTGACTCTACATGACTTTTTCCTGTAGAGATACTTGAAACAGCAGCTGTATGCGACCACACTACAAAATTTGCAGGACCTTAAACGACGCATTACGGTCGCGTGTTCCAACGTGTCACGCTGTATGCTCCAACATGTGCAACGTAATCTTCAAGTGAGGATCCAAATGTCCATTGCATTTGATGGGGAGAAGTTTGAACATCTTAAATAAAGTATATCGTTATAATTATTTCCTTTTTTCTTTCCTAGATCCTTTTATGACGTCACAGCACGAAACAATAAATGCGTGTTTTAACCATTGTAATCTTCACATTAATGCCTACAATGTATCTTTTCGTATTAAATCGAGGATGCTCTACAACTTTGTACATCACTTTTTCTCTCTATCTCGTTCCGTTTTTAAGATAGGAATGCTAACTCCGCTGTTTTCCACCAGGTGTCGCTGTAGTCTATTTTATTCAGTAGCGCATGGCTGCTTTACTATACCTAGACACCACTTTTATGAATATATCAGTAGCCGTTCCGAAGTTAAGAGGGTGGCAAGGGACTTTAGTGGACACCCTGTATATATATATATATATGTACAAACTGCTATTTACACTTATTTATTAGAAACTAATTAAACATACTTTATTTCACATAAATTGCATTAAAACAATATTAAGAATACAAATTTCGAAAAAAGGCATTTTTATAGAAAAATGGTTTCTACAGAAATGCATTGTATCATTAAATAGTTGCCCTTTGGATATCGTATCTAATTTTAGGTTTTATAAGGTGTCCGATTTTTATCATGGAATTTCTTCAAAAATCAGAACAATTTGTGTAACAAATTAAAAGAAAATAAGTAAAACAACATTTTAACATCTTTTTACGTTTGTTAAATATCATTTCCAGAATTAGTTCCCATTTATTAACTTAAAACTCTGAAAAATAATTAATTTCTTTACTTGGAAAAAATGTATGCTAATTCATCCATTCTACTCTCGTTTTTCTTACATATTTATCAAAGCATTTCCTTATTGTTAAAATCACCAGTCCTACTGCCGAACGGGTACAGGTTTTCCTTTGGTTAAAAAATGGATGGGTATAGTTCCAACCCCGGGTGAAGATATTTATTGAAACTAGGAAGAGGCATTTTAAACTAAGACATTCGGATTCATATATATTTATTTATTTTTTTTGCCCATTGACCGACTGATTCTCATTTAGCTCTTCAAGAAGTGAAAGTGAGGGCAACTTATAAGTACATAGAGCGGTGAGGGCGAGCCCCGGACTGTACCTTTAGGTTAACGGGTTTGGAATACTCGCCCATTACCAAGTCTCGTAATTTTGAGCCACTGTCTGATGACGAGGTCACACCTGAGCTGTCACCCTCTTCTCCACATCCATGACACACTATAACTAACGATATTGTAACTTATGTGGAAAGATTTTTACTAAAATCTGAAATTTCTGATTTCATGAGATATTGTGTCGACATCAGCTTGCGTTTTAATCCTATATATTGTCAACATATTAAATGAAATCATAACACATTGTCAAAGAAACACCTTTCGTTGAATAAAGTTTATAAATTATTTGTTTTTCTTTGAAATTTAAATAATATTAATGTGATTTTGAAATTTTAATTCCTTAAAACTAATTGTCAAATCAAAATGAATTAAAATTCATTTTACTATATTGTTTCTCAAGCTCATTGGGATTTTTTTAATTATTTTAAATTCTTGTATTGTTTATTCTGAAGAAAATCTAGGAATTACATTTGCTTATTTGGTTTCTTTTTGTTTTAAGCTTAAATACTATTAATAACTTCAAATCTCTTTTAACCAATGAAATTAACTGTAATTACGCCGTCCGCTCTATCTAGTGATCAAAGTGCCTGACTGCGGATAGGGAGGTCCTGGGTTCGAATTCCGATTCGGGCATGGATGTACTTTCTCTCTCTGTCTATCCTGTCTTTGTCCTTTCCTTGTAAGAATGGGTTGTCAATGGTTACCCACCCTATAAACGGGTACCTATGGCATATGTGTGCTGAAAAAGTCGAACTCCACACCAAATATGGTTCAGTTGGAAAAGTGGAGCAGCGCACCCCATATTGTCAGCCTAGCTGACACAAGACAAGAAAAATTGTCATTACAAATTAAAAAGTAACTTTTCATAATTATATTTTATCGAATATAAATTAGAACTTTGAAAAAAGTTAAAATTCGATCAGTATACGTGGAATTTTGAATTAAAGCTATAAATATCAAATTTTTTAAATTTTATTTGTATTTCTTCCCACCAATTTAGAAAAAGCTGCTGGCAATGTTTTTAAAGGTAATACTTTAAGATAATGAAATCATCAAAAATAGTAATACGAAATTTTAATGAAGACAATTATTAAAAATATTTGTATATTGATGTATCAAAGTTAAAGCCATACTGAAGGCCCTCACGCTTAAAAGAGAAATTGTAATTTTACGATGGGGCAGAAATAAATGTCACATTATATAATATTGCAGTCAATAATATTAGATAGATAGCAATTGTTTGATCACATTTAAATGACTTTTTTATTACTTTTGCCCTACACTGATTTCTATTAATCTATAAAATAATCTTTGTTGTTTTATTTTTAATAAGATGGGATACTCGCAATAAATGGAAACAATATTGAAAAAGAGAATGTCAAATTTAAGAGTACCTGAATCAATTTTCTGATTAAATGGTCAATTAAGATAAGTAATGAATTTAAGGCAAGTCAAGTATTGGGGGGATGGGGAGAGTAAAAACCTTTCTGAAAAAAAAAACGTAAAAAAAAAATGCATTTTGTACAAATTTTTTATTTTTATTAGTTTTCAGATTTTTATATTAGGAAGGTATACTGCAATATATATGATACCTAAATTTATGATGACCGGTTCGAATAATAATCGAGCACTCAAATAAAGTTTATATAAACATAATAAATTCTATTTATTTATATTTGCCTTATTTGATAATTATATCTATACATTTAATGTTTATTAAACCTCTTCTCTTGAAATCGTCAGGTATTTAAGACTTTAAATGGAAATTTTCTCACAGCTGTTATAGCGAGATAGATTGACTGGAACAGATTTCAGGATACTAACGGATTATCCAGTGGACAATATGCTCCAAAAATATGTTGCCAAACGTGCTTTTGATGCTAAAAATCTTCGCCTCGTTTAATGAAAAATAACCTGTTTGGGAAACGTCCAGCTGTGCATAAATACCAAATTTTCAGTTATTTTTAAATTGTCCAATTTAGGGTTGCATTTTTTAGAAGTTTGCTACAGTAAATTTCACATCCAAGTAAGACAGGGCCGCTGTGGCTTGTCTAACTTGGATGTGAAATTTACTGTAGAAATCTTCTGCTTAGGGTTGGTTAATGCATCGTTCTCATTATCGAAAAATAGTAAGTTTGAATTCTGGGCGCCTGAAGATCCGCCGTCTTTACAAAGGCTACTGGGGCATTTTAAATCTGAGCATAGTCGCAATATCCTCCAATTGAAATGATACTTCTTGGAGTGGCAGGCTAAGTATTCGGAATCTTCTGCTTGGTCTCTGCTTCAAAATCACGAAGATTCAACCCAGCTGCTTGTATGTAACTAGTAGATTGCAACTTAGGACAATAGGTATAGGGAAGCATTCTTGTGCAAAGACAACATCGAAATAAGAATCTTTAAATATAAAAAGATTTATAAATTTTAATAGTTTCTAACGAAATTAGACATTTTTTCTATATATTCGGAGTTATTTAAAATGAACTGAAAAGATCAGTAGTGTTTTAATCTTTACTCAGCAATTAATAAAATGTATGAAAATATTAATTTCGTGACAATGCTATTATCAGTTTAGTAAATTAAACTGATGGTTTACTAAAATGTCAAAAATTTTGTAGTTTCGTTAAGGAAAAGTACATGTTCGAAGAGGGCAGTCTATTATAACCCTATTTTTCCCAGGTGTCTTTGATTCCTGAATTTCGACAATGAGTTTTGAAGAAAGTTTTTGTTTATTATGAAACAGAATAAAGATTAATATTCAATATATGACCAAATATATTTAAATCTAATATCTTTAACGCTGTAGTTCAAAGCATTTAGTTTTCTTCGATATTGATGAGAATGTTAATTTTTGTCTTAAATTGCTAGTTAACAATTTAAATTTGAGAGAAAAGTACGTATTACAATGCTGGGCACCGTAAGCGCATCACCGTGATGGAGGTGAGATAAGTAAATGATTAGAATTTCAGTAATGACGCACATGACGCTTGCTTGTGACGCCACTTCAAAACTCTATTTTAGGCTTGGAGATTTCGATGGTTTCAAGTTCGACAAAGAATAGATTCATTATTTTTCGGTGTCTGCAAAAAGAAATCACGTTTCAAATGAAATTATCAAAAAAAAATTTCCAAAATTAGCCACAACACGATGGAATTTTTCATCTCGTTTGGTAAATACCATGAAAAGCGAAAGGCAAGGCCTATCTGATTTATATGAAAATATTATTGAGAATCCAGAAGGCTAGGATAAAGATACAATTAATATTGCAAAGGGTTATCACATTTTTTGAATAATTTAAAGGTAATTTTCATCTAAATACTACGTTCTTTATCGTAGTGAGTCATAACCACGAAATGAATTTATCGAAACTCATTCAGCATATAATGCTGAATGATTTTACGGATGCCCTGAGCGAAGTAAGTAAATTGACACATTTAATTTTTACAGTTCCATTTTCAATTGCTTCAGTGGAGAGATCATTTTCAAAATTGGTATTGGAAAGAGTAAAAAATTTGCACGCAATTCAATGAGCCACAGGATAGAGATTAAGTAATTTATCTCTAATAACTATGGAAAAAGAAATGTTACACTTATTACAGTCAAAACCAGAGTTTTTGATCATATGATTTTGTTAATAATACGGATAGACGTATGGATTTTTTGTACACCACAATCGCATGATTTTTTTTCTATTCCAACACTTTATCTTTCGAAAGCTGGAGTTTTTGTTATTGCATATCAAATAGGAGTTCAATTATTTGCTGTTAAGGTAAAAAGCTAACTCAAATTGTCACGTGGATTATAATTTTTTTTCTTTTGTTCTTATGCATCAATCCTATGTTTTCCTCTAGTAGAGTTGGTTGTTTAATTATTTTATTTACGATGTGTAATTGTCAATATTGTTCAGGAAGTAAATTTCGTGCTTCATCGGACTATGCTCTTAGAAAGGGATACTCCAAGGTAAGGTAACAACAGTAATGCTATAATTGTCAATTATGTTCAACAGTAGATGCTGGTAGAATTTTCGCTGTAAGTGGATAATTATGCTTAATTGGATGATATGAAAAACATCAAGTCACTCATGAATGAGTATTTCTTAAAACTTTTTATGGGTAGCTCATTATTTATTAATTCTGTCTTTAAATTTGATGGCATTTCTTACTTATGGAATATTTATTCGTTGAAATGCTTCATGCTGCAGTGTTAAAGCATACTTTAAAAAAAAAAAAAAAAAAAACGATATGCTTAATACAATTTTTTATGTTAAATGCATTTTTACTGTTTTTATCAAAATATTTGTGGGTAGAAAAATAAAAATTATTTTTTCTTCTTAAAATTCATGTTTTTTAATAAATATTTATATTTATTTAAAAAATTAAGAAATTGATGATTGTTGTGGTAAGATTTAAATGTAATTACAGATACAAATTTCAAATAAATGCATTTGTCATTTATTTGTTATTTTGCTATACTTTTATTCATAGAAAAAAGATTTTTTATAACATGCATTGTAACTGTTATTAAGTTTTATATCTTGATAATATGAAATAATTATTTGAATTTATAGAAATTTGTTTAAAAATTTAACTTTTTGTTGTAAGATTAAAAGAAATATTACCAAATTTCAAATATCTTTTACAAATTAGATTCTTTATTTACATTATGGTTTTGTTCACACAATACAAAATACATTTACATATTTCCCACACAAATTACAAATATTTTATTACATAAACATTTTAAAAAATACAGTATACAATTTAAAAATAACAAATTCTTTGAAAAGCAAAAATGGAAAACAAAAGAATATTAAATAAGAAATCATCATCATAAGATCCGACTTACAAAAAAATATTATAAAAGAATTAAAATAATAATAATTAATAAGGTGAAATCAGGTAAATATTTTATCACAAATTCCACATTTCATTCCTAACTGTTTGCACACACACAATTTTTTACAAATACTATTATAATATTAAAGTTCATGATCTCTAAAAATTAATTAATAAATTGAAAAACACATTTTTAATGGATATTGAATAAAATTACTGAAATACTGAAGAAACTAATAAATTTTTTTATCTATTCAAGTCACTTCATTTCTCCTAACGACAATAGTATTGAATATCATTTTAGGAAAACATCGTTACCCGTCACTCTAATTTATTCAACAGAGAATGTGTTTGTCTTAAAAGTTTTCATTAACTTCTGCCATTAAAGAATTTTTACTGACAATTTTTTTTTATCTGTTATAAAGATTATCTGGTATCGAAGCTTGGAAGGTATTTTTTTATGTTGTATTTATTTACACAATACTCAAAAATAATTTTAAAATGTACCAGAAAATAAATAATCTTAATCATTAAATTTTCAGTTATAATATAGTGGCTTTGTTATTTATAATGTTCCTCATGAATATTAAAAAAGTACTTTGAAGTAAAATCGATTAAATAGGTAACAAAAAATAAGGTTATTATTTAGTGAAAGCTTTTTTTTTATGTTTTCGGGAAATATTTAGTAGTACATATTTAATTGTTCTGTATTGTTCAAAGATGCATTTTTAGTTTCATATTCTTTATTGCAAGATAAGTTTGACAACTAATATTAAGTATAAATTCTGATGACATTCTTAGTATATGATTAAAAAGTGAATAGTTTTATAATAAAACATATCAGAAACTTTTTAAATGAATAGGAAATTCTTAAATACTAATGGAAGAAGATTAACTAAGTAAGTTTTAAAGTTATGCAAATTGATAAATTTGTGATTTGAAAGTTGCTGATAACCGAAAATAAAGACTATACTTAGGTATTTGATGTCTGTAATTTAAGATTAATAGTTTATTTTATGTACATTAATGTTTAAATTTTAATGAATATAATGTTTTAAAATTTAAATTAAATTAAAGTATTTATTTAAAGTTGAGGAGAAAATTTAGTTTGATTTCATATGAAACTTAATTAGCTTTCTCTGATGCTTGTTAATTATTGTTATTCTTGATGTCTTGAAATCCATTATTTACAAAAAATATTGATATCAATTCAAAAGTATTTTTTTTTCAAAAATGAGACAGATATTTTTATTCTCCTGAATAAATATTTACAAGTATCAGATAACTTTTTATCCAATAATCTGATAATTATTAAAATCACGGATGTATTTTTAGTTAAATAAGTTATATAATATTCAAAATGAAAAATAGATTCAAATATCGCCATTGCAGATACAAAGCAATATATTCCCGATTTTTCTTTGTTATTTTCCTTTTCCTTCTGTTCTATTGTCAAGATGTTAATGTTTTAAATCAAAGTAAAGTGGGGCTTGGGTTTTTGATATGAAATAGTTTCATTAATAAAATGAGTTTCCATAATATTTTTTGATTCCAACGAGTTGAATGTATAGAGTCGTTACTCGGTATGTGGTATGTATATCATGTCCAAATCTAAAATTTATCCGACATTGTTAATGGCGTTTGTGTCAAAGTGATTCCAAACGACTTATGGAATAAAGGTTTCGGATTCCGTAACTATCAATGTTTTAAGTACAAAATGTTCATCAAATCAAGAAAAGAGAGAGGGAATTATGGAAGCTCCAACAGATTTCAAGAAAATGTGAAATAACGCAAGAGATTTTGGTGAGCCGGAGAACCAGGCAAGAAAAGTATAATCGGTTTTGACACAAATTGGAAAAATACAACAATTTCAAGAAATTTTGGAAACAAAATCGTTTTCCACTCCCAAAATAATTATGAACCCAAAAAGCATCTGGAGAGTTAGAGTTAATAGAGATGTAAAAAGATCAAGCTCTACAATTAAAATGTAAGTAGACGCCAATTACTGAATTTTGGAAATTTGTTCCAAAATAGAAGTATTCTGAATTAAAAAAATTTGCTTGTCGAATTATTTTAATATTCGGAATAAAATACTCAAGTGAAACCTTTTATTCCTCGTAAAAATTCCCGTAATCCAAATACCGATCAATGGTAACTGAAAAGAATCTCATTGGATTACTAAGAAGTACTGTCACAAATTATTCGGTAAATTTTAAAATATTATCAAGAGAAGTAAAATATGCGTTTAGTTTTTAATATTTCAATTCAATACACATATTTTGTACTTTTTATTTATATGATTTCAATAAATATAATTTCATTAAAAAATTTTAATACCTTTTTGCATACCTTTTAAATACGTCGCGGCTCTCGAAAAATTTCAAATTTTGAAAAAGGGCTCGGACTATAAAAAAGCTTAGCCATCCATGCTATATGCTATACTATATAAACAATAGAAATTTTATATTCGAATTCATTGTCATTTCCAATAGGTTATATATATAAATTATAAAAATATTTATAATATATTTCCAAAAACTGTCCTTACTAGGAAGTATGTGATTGATTATATCATATTACTTTAAATTATTGAAAAAAACTTATCTATTGTGGGTGCAAATGCTCAATGTTCCAAAGAAATGTGATTCTTAAGAAATTTTATACTTATTCCTTTCTATTTAGTTATGCTCAATCTTTAAATTAGTGCGTGTTGAATCTCAAGTTGCTTTAAAATATTTTTTTAATAACGGCTTGCATTTGAGTGACTAACAATGCCGGAAATGGCTACTCATTTGTCCTTAACCAGCGAGTACCCGTAAACCTAGGCGAGTAGCATTACCCACGCCATACCATCACAAACCCATTTATAGGGTAGGCCACATTCATACATCATTACAGAAGAAAGAACATAGAAACATAGAGAGAAAGTGACATCAATGCCCGGACTGGGATTCGAACCCAGGACCTGCAGATCAGGAGCCATGTACGCTAACTTATCAGCCATCAGCAATTATTAAAATGTAATATGACTCAAACTATGAGTCTTAAAAATGTTTTAGGCAACGCCGCATTTTTAAGACTCAGAAAATATATTTAATTCAACGTTCTCTAAATATAAATTCGTATTAATCTTTAAAAAAATGATTTCACATACATAAGTATATGTATTATTTTGAAGCTGAAGTAATGTTCATAATAGTTTTATATTGCAACAGAGTATTTGTATAGCTAATTTTAAAAATAAATAGTTTGTATATATAATATTTATTGAATAAATAATGTGTATTGTATATATACTAATCTAGAATATAATCTTTTTTTTTTCTTCATAAATTGAAATTTTTATGATTATAAATATAAAAAAATTATAATTTTAATGAATATGTTATGTTATAAAAATTGGTATATTAATTGTTAGGAATTACAGAAATAAACTCTTTTCAATCATATATATATATATATATCAAAATTATTATTTATGTTTAGCATTAGTTAAATCTACTAAAATGGTAATAAATACTTCATATCAAGTTTTCTAAAATATAGTTGTTGAATTCTAAGCAAAGATTCTGCTTTTAAAAAATTCAGTTACAAGCAATTTTTTTGTAAAACTATATAATAGTGTTTACCTCTTTAAATTACACTACTGGCCATTAAAATTGCTACACCAAGAAGGCGACATGCTACAGACGTGAAATTTATACGAAAGGAAGAAGATGCTGTGATATGCAAATGGTTAGCTTTTCAGCGCATTCAGACAAAGAAGGCGCCAGTAGCGACACCTACATTGTGTTTAAATGAGGAAATTGTTCAGCCGGTTCCTCATACAAAAATTGCATTTGAATGTTGTTGCCAGGTGGAAAGTTGTTGTGATGCCTCGTGTAAGAAGGAGAAATGAGTACCAGCACGTTTCTGACTTTGATAAAAGTCGAATTGTAGCGTACCGGGATTGCGGTTTATCTTATCGCAGTATTGCTGCTCGCGTCGGTCGAGATCCAATGGCTGTTAGCAGAATATGGAATAGATGGATTCAGGACGGTAATACGGAACGCCATGCAGGATCTCAACGGCCATCTATCACTAGCAGCCGAGAAGACAGGCATATTATCCGCATGGCCTTAATGGATCGTGCAACACGTCACGAGCCGTGAGTCAAGAAACGGGGTCGTTTGGAAGACAACAAGTGTCTGCACGAACAGTTCGACGACGTTTGCAGCAGCATGGATTCTCAGCTCGGAGACCATGGCTGCGGCTTCCCTTGATGCTGCGTCATAGACAAGAGCGCCTTCAATGATGTGATCAACGACGAACCTGGGCACACGAATGGCGAGACGTCATCTTTTCAGATGAATCCAGGTTTTGTGTACAGCATCATGATGGTCGCATCCGTGTTTGCGGCATCGTGGTGAACGCACACTGGCAGCGTGCATTCGTCATCGTCATACTGGTCCATCACCAAGCGTGATGGTATGGGGTGCCATTGGATACACGTCTCGGTACTCTTGTTCGCATTGACGGTGCTTTGAACAGTGCACGTTACATTTCTGGTGTGTTACGACCGGTGGCTCTACCCTTTATTCGAGACCTGCGAAACCCTACGTTTCAGCAAGATAATGCCCGACCGCATGTTTCCGGTATTGTATGGACCTTCCTTGATACGGAACATGTTCAGCTGTTGCGCTGGCCAGCACGTTCTCCAGATTTTTCACCAATGGAAAACGTCTGGTCAATGGTTGCCGAGTGACTGGCTCGTCACCAAACGCCAGTCATTACGGTTGATGAACTGTGGCATCGTGTTGAAGCTGCATGGGAATCTGTACCTGTACATGCAATCCAATCTCTGTTTGACTCAATGCTCAGGCGTATAACTGCTGTTGTTCCTGCCAGAGGTGGTTGTTCTGGGAACTGATTTCTCAGGATCTATCCAGCCAAATATATATATATATATATATATATATATATATATATTTGAAAATTTAATCACTTGTTTTTTCTAGTATAATATATTTGTCCAATAAATATCATTTCGTTATCTGCATTTCTTCCTGGTGTAGCAATTTTAATGGCCAGTAATGTATATATATATATATATCTTTTTCTCAACGGTTTTAACAATATCGTCATCAATTAATCGACAGAATTTTCCGGTAAATCTAGTATTTCCTTTACTTAATTGCTTGGTAGGAAAACTTTTTTGAAAAATTAATTTACAATTTACGAGATACGTTAATACAAAAAAATAATTATTAACCTTCCTTTTCCAATTAATATTTATAAAAGATGTGCACACTGGTCAAATCTTAGTAAAATTTAATAAATTTCCAGTGGAGGTATTATGAAATCCAAGAGAAACTTCATAGCAGTATGTTTAAAATTCAATTCTATTGTATTTAATATTCGTAATTATAGTAATAAACTGGTTAAAAATTTTGTTTTAATAATTGAACACGCAGTTAATCAACATAGCAACAAACTGTTTGATAATTCTTTGGTGATAATGTTCGGATATATTACGAAATGTAAGTTACTTAAAGTCCTTTTTGCCCCTTAGCATTATCAGTCATAAATAATATGACATGTATTAAGTATTCAATTATGTTAGCCGGCTTTCTTATCAGTTAGATTTTATATGATAATTATTCCACAATATTTCATAGTATATAAACATTAATAATGAAGCAAAAATGTCAAAGATTCGAAGTTAATAGAAAATCTTGAACTTTGCAGAAAACTTAATTAGATATTTGTGCATTATCTCGTCGACTATTCTAGAGAAAAAAGAATATATCGCCAAATGTCATCGCCAGGTGTAGTTTGTCGCTCAACGATCGTTTTATGCACTGAAGGACTAATTGGATTTGGACCTAGAGGCCAAATATTGTGATTTAGCAGCAAATGTTGCAGTTCAGTGATGGAATTCATATTCATAGTTTTCATTACATTTATGCTCGATTTTTTAACTTCTTATTTCTAACATAAGGTTCAAACATGGAAATGATGCATCAAGAGCACTGAAGAAAGAAAAAAAATTAATCTTCTAATTTGGGGTTACAAATTAAATTAAGAATTAAATGAAGTTTGAACGAGACTATTACATTGAATATATAAGATATTTATTTAGATAAATAACTCTAATGAAATTAACTTTGTATTTTCGAATAAAATCTTACATTATTGCCAGAGGTGGTTGTTCTCGGTACTGATTTCTAAATATCTATATCAGCCAAATATATATATATATATTTATATATATATATATATATATATATATATATATATATATATAATATATATATATATATATATATATTTTGAAAATTTAATCACTTGTTATTTCTAGTATAATATATTTGTCCAATAAATATTATTTTGTTACCTACATTTCTTCCTGGTGTAGCAATTTTAATGGCCAGTAGTGTATAAAGTAAATTGAGCTAAAAAAATAGAGTGTTGCATTGAATTTTAAAAATATTTCAATTAACATTCACAATTTTATTTTATCACGAGCATAGAAACGTAATAAAATATAATATATATAATAAAATATATACGATATGTAAAAAAATATTATTCAACGATTTCTCTCATCTTTCATAATTACATTTTTTTTCCGACATTATAAAAATGAGAAAAATCTTTGAAATTAAAAAAATATTCCTATGAATTATGTGTTATCGGCTCTTTCCTACAGTTTTATTAAATAAATAATGAATTTTCCTATTGAAAACACACACACATAAAAAATAAAATTTGTTTTTTCTTAAGATATTTTTATTGGATTTTGTCTTTTTTTGGATTTAAATATAGTAAACATTCTATTTGAAGTCAATTTACAACGTTTGTTCTATTGTCAGACTATCTGTATTAACAGACAAAAGTGTCATGAAAGTTGTAACAAAAGTCACACAAAAATATTTATAACCACATATTTATAATTTTAAATTCTATAGATGCTTAGAGTTATCCGATTATTTAGGCAAACTTATAGATTTCACAATGGCAGAGCTAATTAATATGAATGGTCATCACATTTTTCATGTGATGACCATTCATATTAAAATTAAAACTCACTTTTGTTTATAGGGATAGTAAACTTTTAATTTCTAACTGAGAAAAATCCTCATATTTAACATGGCACCATCGCTCGTTTAAGAATAAAATCACTTCTTACTATCCACTCTTTTTTTAATGGCAAAATTTCCACTCTTATGAAAAGCTTTTTTGAAACTTAATTCCTAATATTTGTACAAAACAATCATTTTGCAATATTTTTAACTTTTTGAAAATATTTATTTTTAATCGAAAATAAATTGAACTTCTTGGAGAAGCATATCTTTAAATTAAATATTAAAACTTTTATGGTTTAAAAAACATATATTTAAGCTCTATGACAAAAAATTCTTAATTATGTAAGTTATATCACCTTTAGGGAATTTTAATTTTGCTTTTCATTCATTCCTAAAAAATAAACACTGGGGAGCATAAAAAATTTTCAGAATAAATGTTTTATCTTTAATTTACAGTTTTAATTTTTCCTTTTCATTCATTATGTAACCGATAAATATAACCAATCAATGAATGAGATACGTTGATTGTAAAGGCGCTTCCTAAGAACCTTATCAATCAATCAATGGAACTTAGGAAAAATGTGACGTTTCCTGATACGAACAAAATGGATATATCTTCAAATCCATTGGCAAAAGATTATTCTTAAAAGATTTGTATGTCAAAAGAAGTCCTGTCAGTTTGGGGCATATGATTTTAATAAGCTATAAGAGCAGATAACTCTTTTTCAATGAAGAAAGGGCAGGTATGCCTATAATTTTAGAGGGCTTAAGTTTCTCTATACTTCTTTCCCTTGATCCTTCTTTTTAAAATTACGATTGGTCCAAGAAAGAACCACTACAAAACTGTCAATATCATGACAGATCCACCCTTACAGTTAAAAAAAAAAATACAATTATACACGTCTCCAAACGTCTATCATTCTACTGTAGAAAAAACTTTGTGAGAAATATAATTTGTCTCACCACACTATTCATACTTCTACTTACATCAATTGGCTAGATTTTGTGAATGTAACAGAACTGTAGATGACGTCTGGCTTTAATATTTATCACAAGTAGTCTGAGAATTGCTGCTGTACCATAAATGTTCTGCTTATAAGTAATTTTAAACTGTAATCTTTGACACTGGCGAATTTATATGCAAAATTTAGCTCTGCTATCATTTTTATTCAGTTCGCTCTTCTAAAACATTATAACCTGCTATAATACCTATAGATCTGATTAATTCAACTTTTCTTTCTTTGCATTTGTTTGATTTTTCAGGCATTTCTTGTTAGAGTGAAGATGTGCTGTCATGACTTTAGTAATAGCTCTAAAACTTTGAAAAGTTCGATTGTTTCGGTTATTCTTTCTTCAGCAAATGGGACAAAAGTACCAAATTGTAGGAGCACCAAACTGCTGGAGCAAGAATGGCTCTTACAATCTATTCAGTTTAAAAATCAGAAAGATTCAACATTTTAAACCATTGGAAAAGTATGAAAATAGCAGAACTTTAATAAAGCTATCTATACGATCAGAATATATATATATATATTTCTAATTATGAAAAAAAACAAAACAAAAAAAAACAAAAAAACTAGTAATTATTTTTTTTAATTTAATGCTCACAAAATGCACTAAAAAATGTTTACTTTTATTCAAAATTATCGTAATTACTTTCATAACCATATGTATATTACTGAATGCTGATTCTTTAGAATTAATTTTGATTTCTTCAAAGTCTCAATATTCAAGTTAATTCCAAATATTTATTATAATGATGGAAATCACGTTTATAATATTTTAAAAAACGAAGCCAACAAATACATTTAAACCTGATTAAAAATATTTTTAACCTTTCTTGAAATTCAATATTTTATAAATATTTTATTAAAATTATTTAAAAAAATATTCTGCTAATTATTCTCAGTTATTTTTTTAAAATAAAACTAAGGAATAAAAATTATTTTTAGTTTCATTAATGAATTAAATTTCTTTCATAAATAAAAAATGCATTCCAACAATAAGGCATCTCAAGTGTAATGAATTTCTGCCTAGAATTTGATTGAATATCAGTGAAGAAATAGCAGGCATCGTTTGGTACAGTCAGTAGTCAGTCCAGAAGAAATATGCCAAATGAGTTTCCAGCGTTTTCTCTCAAGTTAAGTAAATAAATTTTGAATATTAATTCATTTCTGAAGAATCAGAAATGAATATTAGTAATTATTCAATTACCAATATTTATTCCTTCTTATATATATATATATATATATATATATATACAGTGGTTGCCAAAATTGTAGACACTTTTGAAATTTTTATGTTTTTGATATTTGTATGCTTATAGAAAGCGTTTCGTTTAACAAAATGCAAACTTGTATATATCATTTTAAAAAGAGAATTTATTACTGAATTCAATACAAAACACAAAATTCAATTATTTGCTGTACAAAAAAGTTAAACGATAATAGTTATCGATATACATTAGATAGTGATGATTGCAGTGAGTTATCAGCACTTAGCTGTAATCAAAAATAAAGTACCCTTAATTTTTGATTATAGCTTCACATCGACGTTTCATTGAGTTGACAAGAGTTTTAAGCTCTTCTTTCGTTATTACATGATGCCAGGAAATAATTATAGCCTGAATTAGTCCCCTTTCATTTCATGGGTGCCTCATTTGGGCAAGAGTTTTCAAACTATGTCACAAATTTTCGATAGGATTGAGGTCAGGACTGTTTCCTGGCCATGACAACAACTTTATTCTCTTTGTACGAAACCACTCTTTCAATACCGTGCGGCAAAGAGCAGAATCCTGCAGAAAAATAAACGAAGCATTGTTGGGAAAGAGATCTCTGATGGAAGGTAGAAGTTTTGGTTCTAGAATAGTGTCAATGTATTTTCTGGCATTCAGAGTCCCATCGATGACATGAAGGAGACCAATACCATCTCCTGACATGCATGACCAAATCATAACACTAACTGGGTTCTTCACAGTTGCTTGAATTCAATCAGGATGTAGCTCTTCTCCTATTCTACAACTTACATATTTTCGCCCATCACTACCGAATAACTCTCCTGACATGCATGACCAATACCATCTCCTGACATGCATGACCAAATCATAACACTAACTGGGTTCTTCACAGTTGCTTGAATTCAATCAGGATGTAGCTCTTCTCCTATTCTACAACTTACATATTTTCGCCCATCACTACCGAATAACGACATCTAAGTTTCATCACTCCTTATAACTTGTGACCACTGATCATCTGTCCAATCAATGTGTTCCTTTGCCCACTTTATTCTTTTTTTTTTCGTTGCTGAAAATTAAGATAAGACTTTTTTCGTGGACTTCTACCTCTCAGTCCAACATCTGTTAATCTTCTGATTGTTCTTGAACTGACAGAAACACTAGCATTATTCAGATCACTTCTAATGGCCGCTGATGACATTTTTTTATCTTGGAGACATAGTCTTTTTTATTCTTCTGTCATCAATAGATGTGGTGCACATTTTTAGGCCTTTTTTCTTCTTTGTTTTTTATTGAATTTGGCTCCTGATATCGTAAACAAAACTTTCGCACTCCAGATGTAGTCACTGAACCACCTACCTGTCTTGCATTTTCAGCATAGGAATGACCACTTTCTTGTAGCATAACATTACATCTCTTTCTAGGTGTCGAATCTACTCTTATATTTGGTGTCATTGATTCTTGACTAAATATTAAAAATTTTTACAAAAATTCCTAATTGTAATTGCAGTGTATAAGAAACAGATCCTTCTTCTACAGAACAAAGCAAAATAATGAATTGTTTCAAGTGTAAACATGATGTCAGCGTCTACTGGCAGTTACTAACATTTGATTGGTTCTCAGAACAAGAACAGTGATTGGCCAGGAAAGCTAGACGTTACAAACCACTTCATAACTGTGTTTTTTATTTATATTAAAGTACACATAACTTTTTTGGTATTGAGAATAATTGAATTTTGTGTTTTGTATTGAATTCAGTAATAAAGTCTCTTTAAAATGATGTATACAAGTTTGCATTTTACGAAACGCAATATTTTCTATAAGCATACAAAGTTCAAAAACATAAAAATTTCCAAAAGTGTCCACAATTTTGCCACCACTATATATATATATATATATATATATATATATATATATATATATATATATATATATATATATATATATATATATATATTGAGGTGAATGTTGCAGATAAACTTGATAAAGTAATTTTAATTTTCTGTCTCCATTACAGAATGTTTTATATCTTTATTTTTAACACGAAGTATGTACTTCCTTTCACATGTTTCAGTTATTTTATTTTTTTTCACAGAATTTCTTTTTAAGACCAAAATTAAATTTTATTGTTATAACATTTCTTGCATTATTGGCAGGTTTCTTTAAAACGCCTTCAACATTTAATGAACATCTATCTGCAGATAAAATCATAACTCACAATTTAACAAACAAGGAATTAAAAAATTCTAAATGTTACATTATTATTTAAAAATTAAAAAAAATTTTGAATACTTTATAATTAAAGCAAGGAATCTAAAAATAATGCATTGATTTACAATTATAAAATAAATTTTATAAATATTTTAGCCTGATTCAAAATTATTCAGTTGTAATAAACGGAGAGAGCCATGTTACAGATAAGTTATATTTCAATCCAACTTTGCAGGAAACGTTATTTATATAAATTAAAATTATAATTCATTGATATTTAATCTGATTTCCTTTAAACCATTTCACTAATTTGATTCTTGGATCCGGCAAGAACGTTCATAATGGTTTGCAGCTGTTCTAAATGAAATTTCATGTCAAAATCAAAGCTCCGAATACAAAACATAACCTTAGACTTACACGATTTTCATAAATTAGATAAATTTTTATGATTGTTACATGCAGAGAAACACACTTTTTACAGAAAGAATAACATTTTATAGTTTGAAGTAGTGTTTCAGATATGATGGCCTTAATGTTTCTATACTATTTATAGAAAATCCGATCAATATTGGAGAATGAAACATTGGAACTTTAATTAGCCAGTTTTGTGGAGTCACATTCTTCCCTAAATTTAAAGACTTTTCTGTGAATTAGAGACGAGCATGTTTAATACAAAGAACACAATTCTTTTTTTAGAGATATCAATTTTTAACAAACTTGAAATGGTTAAGCCACCTTATTTTGGTTGCAGTGTTTGTGTAAGCAAAGTAACTTTTTCAAACGTTTGGTATAAATTATAGTATTGTACCGAGCTTCGGGGTTTGTGTGGATTGAGAGTTGAATAAAGCAATCACTCAATGAACACAAGACTTTTATTCGTAAAAACTCCACTATATATACCAGCTGTAACAATCACAACTATACAGCTACAACTTGTCAGATACAATGAGTAACAGCTTCCAATCACAGGTCTCAAATACCTCAGACAGAGAGCAGCTTCTCTAGACTAACAGTCGTCACAACTAATCGTCTTCACTCACTGACTGTCTTCACAAAACTGACTCCTTCTATGTGGGGCTGCGGTATTTATACCTGACTTGGCTGGGAAATCTACCAGTTTCGCCAAGGTTCTGGAAGCTTCTAGGCTATCTCGCTAAATATTGGTCTTAGAGCTTAGGTGATGGATGTTTCCAGAAATATTTATTTCTCGCCAAGTCGCCAAGTTTTCTCGCCAAAACATCGCCAAGTCACCAAATCAATAGAAAACCCGCTTTTAGCGTATAACACTTCTAAATATCGCAATTTTTGCCCAAAATGTGAGTATTTCCGATCTGTCTGAGATATTTTAAGACATGTACAATAATTATTTATAAATTTGTAACAGTATATATTGAAGAGTATAAAATCAATAAGAGAGAAAATGTATCGTTAATTTTTCTTAGTTATTTTGAAAACAAAAATTTAAAGAGTGTTTATGACTCCCAAATAATGTATAAGATTGGTTTCAGTTTGTACAAATTTGAATAGAGCGTATAAATTGATTTCAGAGATTGGATAAATTTTCTCGCTTCATGGATAAAGTGTACCAATTTCACATATTACAAACAGGAATTTAAACTAATGTTTCAGTGATCAACTGTGCTAGAGTTTTTAATGGATTAGACTCTAATCTTTCACACCCTGTCTAGTGGTCAACATGCCTGATTGTGGACAGAGAGTCCTGAGTTTGAATCTCGGTTAGGATGTTCTTTCTCTCGCTTCTGTCTTAATCCTTTCCTTGTATGAATGGATTGCAAATGGTTGTCTAGCCTGTAACTGGTACCTGTTGCATGGATTTACTGAGGAAGTTGGACTCCACATCAAATTACGGTTCAGTTGGAAATGTAGAGCAGCGCACCCGATAATGAAAGCCTAATTGGCACAAGACAACAGCAGCAACAACTGATGTTTTACAATTGTTGATTCTGGATACGTATATGTATCGAAAAAATCTACTTAACAAAATGTTAATTAATAATAAGTGCTGCTAAGAAACTGGATATTTAAAGTCAGTCAGCTGTGGTAGTGTACTTTAGAAGTTGATACGCGTGTATTATTTAACTATCCAAACCTGATAAGGATACTTTCAGAATATCTTTTTCTAAATCATTATTCTTACTTTTGAAATAATGGACATTTTAAGCAAAACATTTGAGATTTTTACGTTCAATAATCTTTGATTTATGACTCCATTACCTTATATCACTAGGGTGGTGATTTAATATATAGTCATGTGTGAACATTATTATGCCAAAAATTTAGGAATTTAAATAGGTCCAATTTAGTGTTTAATCAAGACTAAAAAATCCAAAATGATTCCTGATGTTTTAATTTTTTTTCAATCTTTAGGGAATAATTCATTTATACATTTAGTTTTGAATTAGTAAAATTAACTGTAGACACTAATGTGATATAGAACAAATTTCTGAAGATCTAAGCTTTTATTATTTTATCGATAGTTTTCCTTCATACTGCTTTGTATGAGAAATTTGCGTGGTCTTACATTTCCTACAATTGCTACTTTATGTGGAAATATTTGATGAAATCTTATCGCTTTCATGTAAAACATATAGTTTTGATATGTATTAATCAAAGTACCTTAAATGGAAAAAATTTATGTTTCTGTGACTCAGTGATAATTATCAAAAAATATGAAATGATTCTTGAAGTTTTTATATTTGGCATATCCTTAAAGATTTGGAAAATATAAGACAAACTTCCAAGATAAAGATTATATAATTTATAGTATTAACCTTCAGGAAAAATCCTCCATAAATACTAAATAAAAAGATTAGAATTTATAAGTCTTCAAATGATTGTACTTACGAAAAAATTGTATTTTCACAAACTATTTAAATGTATTTTACTGCCTAATATATTGTTTGAAAATAGTCCTAATTTACGCTTTATGGTATGCATTTTAAATGACATATATCTTTTAAATATTCTTATCAGCTATCTTAAACTGTATTTTTAAATTCTTATGAAACTTATTTCGTTTAAAAGGGATGTGGTGAAACCAGTCGTTTAAGTTTAGTTTCATCAAAGATGGCTCAAGATCGAATAAACTTAATTCTTTTGGTTCTTACATGCAATCTGTCTTTAAAATTGGTCTGCAGCAAGAAAAAACTGGTTGTGCTGCAAGGAAAAACTGGTAGTTCTGCAGGAAAAATCTGGAGCTGCTGCTGCAAAAAAATTGGGGTTGCAAAACAAAAACTGACCAATAAAATAGTCAACAACAAGAAGCTGGTGGTTTTCAAAAACAAACAATTGGTAATGCCGCAAAAACAAATTGGTTGTGCTTCATGAACAAAAAACTGGTTTTGCTTCAAGAACAAAAAACTCGTGGTGCTGAAAGAAAACAACCCGGTGTTGCTTCAAGAATAAAAAAGTCGTAGCGCTGCAAGAAAAAAAGCTAGTGGTGCAGCTACAGCAAAAACTGGTGGTGCTGCTACAAACAAAACTGATGGTGCTATAAAAATAAAAAACTGGTGTTTCTACACTAATTGTTTTACAAACACAAACAATTGTTTTACAAACACTAACCAATTGTTTTGCAAACACAAACAATTGGTAATGCTGCAAAAACAAAAATCAAGAATTGGAGGTGCTGCCAGATGAAGGAACGAAAAACTGGTCAAAAGCAAAAAACAGGTGCTGCAAGAAGAAAATACTGGTGGTGCTACAAAAACAAAAACTGATGGTGTGTTCTAGATAAAAATCTGATGGTTCTTCAAGAACAAAAAATCTGACGGTTCTTTAATAACAAAAAATCTGGTGGTGCTCCAAGAACAAAAAACCGGTGGTGCTTAAAGAAAAAAAAACTGGTGGTGCTGCAAGAAAAATCTGATGGTGCTGCAAGAAGAAAAACTGGTGGTGCTGCAAGAAGAAACAACTGCTGTCACTTCAAGAACAAAAAACTGGTGTTGCTGCAAAAACAAAAATACTGGTTGTGCTTCAAGTTAAAAAAACTGGTGGTGTTACAAGAACAAACACCTGCAAACAACTGGTGGTGCTGCAAAAAAAACCGGTGCTGCAAAAGAAAAAAACTGGTGGCGCTGCTAGAATAAAACTGTTGGAACTCTGAGAACAATAACTGATAGTGCTGCAAGATGCAAGAACAAAAAACTGGTGTTTCTTCAAGGAAAAAAAACTGTTGTTGCTTCTACAACTGAAACTTGTGGTGCTGAAGGAAAAAACAACTGGTGACGCTGAAAGAACTGGTGGTTCTTCAAAAACCAAAAAATTGTGATGCTTCTACAACTAAAACTTATGGTAATGCAACAACTAAAACTGGTGGTGCTGCAACAACAAAAAACAAGTGGTGTTTCAACAACAAAAAATTTGTCAAAAACATTAAAACTTGTGCTGCTGCAAAAACAAAACAAAACTGGTGGTACTGCAAGAACAAAAAACTGGTGGTGCTCTAAGCACAAAACACTGGTGGTGCTGCAAGAACAAAAATCTGATGGTGCTGCAAAAAAAACTGGTGTTGCAATACAAAAACAGGTCAATAAAATAGTCCAAAACAAGAAACTGGTGGTTCTGCAAAAAGAACTGCTGGTTTTGCAAAAACAAACAATTGGTAATGCCGCAAAAACAAACTGGTTGTGCTTCAAGAACAAAACTGTTTGCGCTTCAAGAACAAATCTGTTTGTATCTGTTTGTGCTTCAAGAACAAAACTATTTGAGTTTCATGAACAAAAAAATGTTTGTGCTTCATGAACAAAAAACTGGCTGTGCTTTAAGAACAAAAAGCTGGTGGTGCTGCTAGAAAAGAACCGGGTGGTGCTTCAAGAATAAAAAGTCGTAGCGCTGAGAAAACTAAAACTTGTTGTGCCTACAACAAAAACTGGGGGTGCTACTAAAAATAAAACATGGTGCCGCAAAAACAGAAAGTGGTGTTTACAAAAAACAAAAAACTGGTGGTTCTGGAAAAATAAAAAACTGTTGGTTCTGCGAAAGCAAAAAACTGGTGTTGCTACAGAATTAAAAACTACATGTTGTGCAAAAAAACTGTTGGTGCTGCAAAAAACAACTGTTGGTGCTGCAAAAACACAAACTGGCGGTGCTGCAAAAACATAAACTGTTGGCGTAGCAACCACAAAAAACTGGTCAAAAACAAAAAAACTGATGCTGAGGAAAAAACTAAAACTGGTGCTGAGCGATAAAAAAAATTGTGCTGCTGCAAAGGTAAAAATACCGGTGCTGCTGCAAAAACAAAAAACGGGTGGTGCTGCAAGAACAAGAAACTGGTGGTGCTGCAAAAAAAACAATTGGTGGTGCTGGAAAAAAACAACTGGTGGTGCTGGAAAAAAACAACTGGTGGTGCTGAAAACAAAACTGGTATTGCTGCAAAAATAAAACTGGTGATGATGCAAGACAAAAAACTGGTCAATAAAAAAGTAAAAAACAAAAATCCAGTGGTTATTCAAAAAGAACTGGTGGTTTTGCAAAAACAAACAATTGGTACTGCTGCAGAAACAAACTGGTTGTGCTTCAAGAACAAAACTGTTTGTGTTTCATGAACAAAAAACTGGTGGTGATTCAAAAATAAAAACTGAGGGAGCTTCAAGAACAAAAAATTGGTGGTGATACAAGAAAAAACAACAGAAACTGGTAGTGCTGTAAAAATAAAAAACGTGTTGCTACAAGAACAAAAAACTACTGTCGGTGCTAGAATAAATCTGTTGGAATTCGGAGAACAATAACTGATAGTACTGCAAGCTGTGAGAACAAATAACTGGTGTTGCTGCAAAAACAAACATTTGATGTGGTGCAAAAACAAAAAAACTTGTGCTTTTGCATAAACAAAAAAACTTGTGTTGCGGCAAACGTAAAAATACTGGTGGCGATGCAAGAACAAAAGCAGGTGGTGCAGCAAAAAACTACTGGTTGTGCTGCAATAAATAAGTGCTGCAAGATCAACTGATAGTACTGATGGTGCTGCAAGAATCAACTGTTGGTGCTGAGAGAATCAACTGGTGGTGCTGCAAGAATCAGCTGGTTTTACTGCAAGAATCAGGTGGTGGTGCTGCAAGAATCAGCTGGTGGTGCTGCAAGAATCAGCTGGTGGTGCTGCAAGAATCAACTGGTGATGCTGCAAAAGCAAGCAACTGGTGATGCTGCAAATGCAAGCAACTGGTTATGCTGCAAAAGCAAGCAACTGGTGATGCTGCAAAAGCAAGCAACTGGTGATGCTGCAAAAGCAAGCAACTGGTGATGCTGCAAAAGCAAGCAACTGGTGATTCTGCAAAAGCAAGCAACTGGTGATGCTGCAGAAGCAAGCAACTAGTGACGCTGGAAAAGCATACTGGTGGTGCTTGAAGAACTAAAAATTGGTTGTGCTGCGAAAAAATATTGATGCTGTTGCAAAAACAAATTAGTGGTGCTGCAAGTGCAAAAGACTGGTGGTGCTGAAAAAATATCTAGGGATGGTGCTGAAAATCAAAGCTGGTGGTGTTGCAAAACAAAAAACTGGTCAATAAAATAGTCAAAAACATAAATCTCAGTTATTACGCAAAGAGATATGGTGGTTTTGCAAAAAGAAACAATTGGTAATGCTGCAAAAACAAACTGGTTGTGCTTCAAGAACAAAACTGTTTGTGTTTTATGAAAAAAAACTGGCAATGCTTCAAAAACAAAAAACTGAGGGACCTTCAAGAAAAAAGAACGCTGGTTCTGAAAGATCAAAAAAATGATGTTTCTAGAAAAAAAAACTGGTGGTGCTTCTAGAACAAAAAACAGGTGTTGCTGCAAAAGAACTGGTGGTGATGCACCAACTAACTGTTGGTACAAAAGCAAACAGGTGTTGGTGCAAAAAAGCAACTGGTGGTGCTGCAAAAAAACAACTGGTGGTGCTGCAAAAAAACAACTGGTGGTGCTGCAAAAAAACAACTGGTGGTGCTGCAGAAAAAACAACTGGGGGTGCAGCAAAAAACTGGTGGTGCTGCAAAAAAAACTGGTGGTGCTGCAAAAAAAACTGGTGGTGCTGCAAAAAAACTGGTGGTGCTGCAAAAAAAACAACTGGTGGTGCTGCAAAAAACAACTGGTGGTGCTGCAAAAAACAACTGGTGGTGCTGCAAAAAACAACAGGTGGTGCTGCAAAAAAACAAATGGTTGTGTTGCAAAAAAAACTAGTATTGCTGCAAAGATAAAACTGGTGATGTTACAAAGCAAAAAACTGGTCAATTAAATAGCCAAAAACAATAATCTAGTTGTTATTGAAGAAGAACTGGTGGTTTTGCAAAAGCAAACAATTAGTTGTGCTTCAAGAGCAAAATTGTTTGTGCTTCATGAACAAAAAACTGGTGGTGCTTCAAAAATAAAAAAACTGAGGGAACTTCATGAACAAAAAACTGGTGGTGTTACAAGAACAAACAACAGATAACTGGTTGTGCTGAGAAAACAGAATAACATGTTCCTACTAAAACAAAAAACTGGTGGTGGTGCTAGATTAAATCTGTTATAATTCGGAGAACAATAACTGATATTTTTGCAAGCTGCAAGAACAAACAACTGGTACTGCTGAAGAAACAAAAAACGTGTTGCTACAAAAACAAAAAAACTTGTAGTGGTGCTAGAATAAATCTGTTGGAATTCGGAAAACAATAACTGATGTTCCTGCAAGCTGCAAGAACAAACAACCCTTGTTGCTTTAAGTAACAACTGGTGGTTCTTCAAGAACAAAAAACTGGTATTTCTTCAAGAACAATTTACCGGTGGTGCTGCTAATACTAAAACTGGTGCCGCTGCTAATATGATGGTGCTGCTTATACTAAAACTGGTAGTGCTGCTAATACTAAAACAGGTAGTGCTGCTAATACTAAAACTGGTAGTGCTGCTAATACTAAAACTGGTAGTGCTGCTAATGCTAAAGCTGGTGGTGCTGAGGAAACAAAAATTGTTGGTGCTTCAACAACAAAAAACTTTTTGCACTGCAACAAGAAAAAAACTGGTCAAAAACAAAAAAACTGGTGGTTCTGCAGAAAATAATTGGTTGTCGTGCAAGAGCAAAAATCTAGTGGTTTTGCGAAAAAAAAAGAACTGGGGTGCTGCAAATTGAGTTTGGTAATGATGCAAGAACAAAAAACTGTTGGTGCTGCTAGAACAAAAAACTATTGTTGCTGCAAAAACAAAAAACTATTGATGCTGAAAAAATAACTGGTGGTGGTACTGTAAAAGCAAAATTGGTGTAGCTAAAAAAATACTGTTGGTGTTGCAAAACAAAGAACTTGTCAATAAAATAGTCAAAAAAAATTGTTGGTTCTGAAAAAGAAGTGATTTTACCAAAACAAACATTTGGTAATACTGCAAAAGCAAACTGGTTGTGCTTCATGAAGAAAAAACTGGCGGTGCATCAAAAACAAAAAAACTGGTGGTGCTGTTTGAATAAAACTGTTGGAATTACAAGAACAATAACTGATTGTGCTGAAAGAACAAACAACTGGTGGTGATGTTAGGAGAAAACTTGTGGTGCTGCAAGAAGAAAAACTGGTGGTCCTGAAACAACAGAAGACTGGTCAAAAACAAAAACACTGGTGGTGTTTCAAGTTAAAAAACTGGTGGTGCTGCAAGAACAAACAACTGGTGTTAGTGCAAAAAGAAATAACTAGATTTGCTGCAAAAAAAACAATTGCTGTTGCTGCAAAAATAAAGTTGGTTTTGTTGAAAAACAATAAACAGGTAAAAAACAACAAGATGGTGGTTCTTCAAAAACAAAAAAGTGGTGGCGCTTTAAGAACAAAAAACTGATGGTTCTTCAAGAAAACAACTGATGATGCTGCTACAACAAAAACTGGTGTTGTTGCTACAACTAATACGTGTGGTGCTGCTACAACTAATATGTGTGGTGCTGCTACAACTAAAACGTGTCGTGCTGCTACAAATGAAATTGATGGTGCTGAAAGAACAAAAACTGATGATTCTGCAAGAACAAAAATTGGTGTCGCTTCAAAGAGAAAAAATGGTTGGTTCCGCAAAAACAAAAAACTGGTAGTTGTGCAAAAACAAAAAAATGGTGGTTCTGCAAAAACAAAACAACTGGTGCTTCAGAAAAAACAACTGGTGGTACTGCAGAAAAAACATCTGTTGGTACTGCAAAAAAACAACTGGTGTTGCTGCAAAAAAACAACAACTGGGGTACTGCAAACAAAACAACAACTGGTGGTACTGCAAAAATGACAACTGGTGGTACACCAAAAAAACAATAGGTGGTACAGGAAAAAACAACAGGTGGTACTGCAAAAAAACATATCGTGGTACTGCAAAAAAACAATAGGCGGTAAAGCAAAAAAAAACAACTGGTGGTACTGCAAAAAAACTGATGGTATTGCAAAAAAACAAGTTGTGGTACTGCAAAAGAACAACTGGTGGTGCTGCAGGAAAAAAGCAACTGGGGCTACTGATCCAATATTGGTGTTTCTGCAAAAACAAAACTGGTGTTGCTGTAAAAACAAAATTGGTGTTAGTGTAAAAATAGAAAACGTGTTGCTGCTAAAGCAAAACTTGTGATACTTCAAATGAAAAAACTGGTCAAAAAATAGTCAAAAACAAAAAACTGTTGGTGTAGCAAAAGAACTAATTGTTCTGGAAACACAAACAATTGGTAATGCTGCAAAAACAAAAATCAAGAATTGGAGGTGCTGCAAGACACAGGAACGAAAAACCGGTGAAAAGCAAAAAACAGGTGCTGCAAGAAGAAAATACTAGTGGTGCTGCAAAAACAAAAACTGATGGTGTGTTCTAGAAAAAAATCTGGTGGTTCTTCAAGAACAAAAAATCAGGTGGTTCTTCAAGAACAAAAAATCTGGTGGCTCTTCAAGAACAAAAAATCTGGTGGTGCTTCAAGAACAAAAATCTATTGGTGCTTCAAGAACAAAAAACTGGTGGTGCTTCAAGAAAAAAACTGGTAGTGCTGCAAGAAAAAACTGATGGTGCTACAAGAAAAAAAACTGGTGGGGCTGCAAGAAGAAACAACTGGTGTCGCTTCAAGAAGAAAAAACTGGTGGTTCTGCAAAAACAAAACAACCTGTGGTACTGCAGAAAAAACAACAACTGGTTGTACTGCAGAAAAAACAACTGGTGGTACTGCAGAAAAAACAACTAGTGGTACTGCAGAAAAAACAAAGGATTTTAATGCAAAAAAACAACTGGTGGTACTGCAAAAATACGACAATTGGTGGTACTGCAAAAAAAAACAGCTGGTGATACAGCAAAAATACGACAATTGGTGGTACTGCAAAAAAACAACTGGTGGTACTGCAAACAAAACAACAACTGGTGGTACTGCAAACAAAACAACAACTGGTGGTACTGTAAAAGACACAATTGGTGGTACTGCAAAAGAAACAACTGAGGGTACTGCAAAAAAAACAACTAATGGTACTGCAAAAACACCACAACTGGTGATACTGCAAAAAAAAAACTGGTGCTGCTGCAGGAAAAAAAGCAACTGGGGCTGCTGAATTAAAACTGGTGTTGCTGCAAAAACACACAAAACTGGTGTTGTTCTAAAAATAAAATTGGTGTTGGTGTAAAAATAGAAAACGTTTTGTAGCAAAAGCAAAATTTATGATGCTTCAAATAAAAAACTGGTCAAAAAATAGTCAAAAACAAAAAACTGTTGGTGCTGCAAAAAGAATTAATTGTTTTGAAAACACAAACAATTGGTAATGCTGCAAAAACAAAATGAAGAATTGGAGGTGCTGCAAGATGTAGGAACGAAAAACTTGTCAAAAGCAAAAAAACAGGTTCTGAAATAAGAAAATACTGGTGGTGCTGCAAAAAAAAAAACTGATGGTGTGTTCTAGAAAAAAATCTGGTGGTTCTTCAAGAACAAAAAATCTGATGGTTCTTCAAGAACAAAAAATGTGGTGGTGCTTCAAGAACGAAAATCTGGTGGTGCTTCAAGAACAAAAAACTGATGGTGCTTCAAGAAAAAAAACTGGTTTATTTTGTGAAAATAAAAAATTTGGTGGTGCTGCAAGAAAAAACTAATGGTGCTGCTACAACTAAAACTGGTGTTGTTTGTACAACTAAAACTGATGATGTTTCAAGAGAAAAAATGTTGGTTCTGCAAGAATAAAAAGTGGTGGTGATGCAACAACTAACTGGTGCTACAAAAGCGAAATGTGTTGATGCAAAAAAAAAAACAATTGGTGTTGCTGCAAAAAGAAAACTGGTGATGTTGCAAAAAATAGAACTGGTCAATAAAATAGTCAAAAACAAAAAACTGGTAGTTCTGAAAAAGAACTGATGGCTTTGCAACAACAAACAGTTGGTAATGCTGCAAAAACAAACTGGTTGCGCTTCAAGAGCAAAAAAGTGGTGGTGCTGCAAAAAAAAACTGGTGAGGCTGCTTAATATTAAAACTGGATCTGCTGCAAAACAAAAAACTGGATGTGCTGCAAAAAAACTGGCGGTGGAATAACAGAAACTGGTAGTGATGCAAGTTGCAAGAGCAAAAACAGGTGGTGCTGCAAGACTGGTGGTACGCCAAACTAAAAGAGTTTGTGCTGCAAAAACAAAAAACTGGTGGTGTTGCTAGAACAAGAAACTGGTGGTAATGCAAAAAAAAACAACTGGTTCTGCTGCCAAAAAAACAACTGGTGTTGCTGCAAAAATAAAATTGGTGTTGCTACAAATATAAGACTGGTGATGTTTCAAAACAAAAAACTGGTCAATAAAATAGTCAAAAACAAATATCTAGTGGTTATTCTAAAAGATCTGGTGGTTTTGCAAAAACAAACAAATGGTAATGCTGCAAATACAAACTGGTTATGCTTCAAGAACAAAACTGTTTGTGCTTCATGAACAAAATACTGGTGTTCCTCCAAAATCAAAAAAAATGTTGCTACAAAAACAAACAACTGGTGTCGGTGCTAGAATATACCTTTTGGAATTCGGGCAACAATAACTGATAGTCCTGCAAGCTGCAAGAACAAAGAACTGGTGTTGCTGCAAAAAACAAAAACTGGATGTGGTGTAAAAACAACTGTTGGTGCTGCAAAAAACCATCGGGCGGTGCAGCAAGAACAAAAACTGTTGGTGCTACGAACACAAAAAACTGGTCAAAACTAAAATTGGTGCTGAGACAAAAACAAAAACTTGTGCTGCTGCAAAAACAAAAAAATTTGTGTTTCTGCAAAAACCAAAAAACTTGTGCTGCGGCAAAAGCAAAAATACCGGTGGTGCTGCAAGAACAAACTGGTGGTACTGATGCTGATGCAAGAATCAACTGATGGTGTCGCAAAAACAAAAAACTGGTGGTTTTGCAAAAGCAAGCATTTGGTGATAATGCAAAAGCAAGCAACTGATGATGCTGGTAAAACTTGATGGTGGTTCTTGAAGAAAAAAAATGGTGGTGCTGCGAATAAATACTGATGCGGTTGCAAAAACAAGCTGGTGGTGCTGCAAGAACAAAAGACTGGTGGTTCTGAAAAAAATAACTGGGGATTGTGCTGCAAAAACAAAACTGGTGGTGTTGCAAAACAAAAAACTTGTCAATAAAATAGTCAAAAACAAAAATGTTATTTGTTACGCAAAAGGAACTGGTGGTTTTGCAAAAAGAATCAATTGGTAATGCTGCAAAAACAAACTGGTTTTGCTTCAAGAAGAAAACTGTTTGTGCTTCATGAACAAAAAACTGGTAGTGCTTCAAAAACAAAAAACTGGTAGTGCTTAAAAAACAAAAAACTGAGGGCGCTTCAAGAACAAAGAACGCTGGTGATGAAGGAACAAAAAATGGTGCTGCTAGAACAAAAAACTGTTGGTGCTTCTACAACAAAAAACAGGTGTTGCTGCAAAAAACTGGTGGTGATGCAACAACTTACTGGTGCTATAAAAGTGAACAGGTGTTGATGAAAAAAACAACTGGTGGTACAGCAAAAAAAAACTGGTGGTGCTGCTATAAACAAGTGCTTCAAGAATCAACTGGTGGGGCTACAAGAAACAACTGGTGGTGCTACAAGAAACAACTGGTGGTGCTACAAGAAACAACTGGTGGTGCTACAAGAAACAACTGGTGGTGCTACAAGAAACAACTGGTGGTGCTACAAGAAACAACTGGTGGTGCAACAAGAAACAACTGGTGGTGCTACAAGAAAAAACTGGTGGTGCTACAAGAAACAACTGGTGGTGCTACAAGAAACAACTGGTGGTGCTACAAGAAACAACTGGTGGTGCTACAAGAAACAACTGGTGGTGCTAAGGAAACAACTAATGGTGCTGCAGAAACAAAAAACTGGTTGTTTTGCAAAAGCAAGAAACTGATAATGCTGGAAAAACAAAGTGGTGGTGCTTGAAGAAAAAAAATTGGTGGTGCTGCGAAAAAATACTGATGCTGTTTCAAAAACAAACTTGTGGTGCTGCAAGAACAAAAAACTGGTGCTTCTGCAATATAAAAGTTTGGCGGTGTTGCAAGATTGAAAGACTGGTGGTACTGCAAGTACAAAAGACTGGTGGTGCTGAAAAAAATAACTGCGGATGGTGCTGCAAGAAAACTGGTGATGTTGCAAAACAAAAAACTAGTCAATAAATTAATCAAAAAAAAATCCAGTGTTTATTCAAAAAGAACTGGTGGTTTTGCAAAAACAAACAATTGTTAAAGCTGCAAAAACAAACTGGTTGTGCTTCAAGAAAAAAACTGTTTGTGCTTCATGAACAAAAACTGGTGTTGCTTCAAAAATAAAAACACTGAGGGAGATTCAAGAACAAAAAACTGGTGGTGTTACAAGAACAAACAACAGTAAACTGCTGAAGCTGAAAAAACAAAAAACTTGTTGCTATAAAATCAAAAATCTGGTGGTTTTAGAATAAATCTGATGGAACTCAGAGAACAATAAGTTATGGTGCTGCAGGAATTAACTTTTGGTACTGTAAGAAATAACTGGTGGTGCTGTATAAAACAACTGGTGGTTCTTCAAGAAAAAAAGCTGGTATTTCTTCAAGAACAAATAACCGGTGGTGCTGCTAATACTAAAATTAGTGCTGTTGCTAATATGGTGTTGCTGCTGATACTAAAATTGGTGGTGATGTGGAAACAAAAATTGTTGGTGCTGCAAGAACAAAAAACTGGTTGTGCTGCAAAAACAAAAAACTGGTAAAAAAAACTGGTGGTGTAGCGAAATCAATTGGTTGAGGTGCAGGAGCAAAAAATTAAGTGGTTTTGCGAAAAAAGAACTGGTGGTGCTGCAAATAGAATTTGGTAATGATGCAAAAACAAAAAACTGTTGGTGCTGAAAAACATAAGTGGTGGTGGTGCTGCAAAATCAAAATTGGTGTAGCTGCAAAAACAATACTGGTGGTGTTGCAAAACAAAGAACTAGTCAATACAATAGCCAAAAACAAAAAATTGTTGGTTCTGAAAAAGAAGTGATTTTCAAAAACAAACAATTGGTAATGCTGCAAAAGCAAACTGGTTGTGCTTCAAGAACAAACTGTTTATCCTTCATGAAGAAAAAACTGGTGGTGCTTCAAAAACAAAAAAACTGGTTGTGCTGCTAGATGAAAACTGTTGGAATTAGGAAAACAATAACTGATTGTGCTGCAAACAGCAAGAACAAACAACTGGTGGTGATGTAAGAAGCAAAACTGGTGGTACTGCAAGGAGAAAAACTGGTGGTGCTGCAAGAAGAACAACTGGTGGCGCTTCAAGAAGAAACAACTGCTGGCTCGTTAAGAAGAAAAACGGGAGGTGCTTCAAATACAAAAAAACTGGTGGTGCTGCTAGAATAAAACTGTTGGAATTAGGAGAACAATAACTGATAGTGCTGCAAGCTGCAAGAACAAACAACTGGTGTTGATGTAAGAAGAAAAACTGGTGGTGCTGCAAAAAGAAAAACTGTTGGTGCTGCAAGAAGAAACAACTGGTGGTTCTGCAAGAAGAAACAACTGGTGGTTCTGCAAGAAGAAACAACTGGTAGCGCTTCAAGTAGAAACAACTGGTGGCGCTTCAAGAACAAAAATCTGGTACTGCTGCAACAACAAAAGACTGGTCAAAAACAAAAAAACTGGTGCTGCTGCGAAAACAAAAATACTGGTGGTGCTTCAAGTTCAAAAAACTGCTGATGCTGCAAGGTTGCTGCAAAAACAAAGTTGTTGTTGAAAAACAAAAAAAGGTAAAAAAACAAGCTGGTGGTCCTTCAAAAATAAAAACCTGTGGCGCTTTAAGAACAAACAACTGATGGCTCTTCAAAAAAACAACTGATGGTGCTGCTACAACAAAAACTGGTGTTGTTGGTACAATTAAAACTGGTGCTGTTGCTGCAACTAAAACTGATGGTGCTTGAAGGGCAAAAAACTGGTGGTGCTGCAAAAACAAAAAAACGTGTTGCTACAAAAATAAAAAAGAACTGCTGATGCTGCTAGAATAAATCTGCTGGAACTTGGAGAATAATAACTGATAGTCCTGCAAGCTGCAAGAACAAACAACTTGTGGTGCTGCAAGAAACAACTGGTGGTACTGCAAGAAATAACTGGTGGTGCTGCATAAAACAACTGGTGTTTTTTCAAGAAAAAAAACTGGTATTTCTTCAAAAAGAAATAACCGGTGGTTCTCCTAATACTAAAACTGGTGCTGCTGCTAATACTAAAACTGGTAGTGATGAGGAAACAAAAATTGTTGGTGCTGCAAGAACAAAAATTGTTGATGCTGCAACAACAAAAAACTGGTTGTTTTGCGAGAACAAAAAACTGGTGGTGCTGGAAAAAACAACTGGTTGAGGTGCAAGAACAAAAAATTAAGTATTTTTGCGAAAAATAAGAATTGGTGGTGCTGCAAACAAAATTTGGTAATGCTGCAAGAAAAAAACTGTTGGTGCTGCTAGAGCAAAAAAACTATTGGGGCTGCAAGAAAAAACTGTTGGTGCTGAAAAATATAACTGGTGGTGGTGCTGCAAAAGCAAAATTGGTGTAGGTGCAAAAACAATACTGGTGGTGTTTCAAAACAAAGAACTTGTCAAAAAATAGTCTAAATCAAAAAATTGTTGGTTCTGAAAAAGAAGTGATTTTGCCAAAACAAACAATTAGAAATGCTGCAAAAGCAAACTGGTTGTGCTTCAAGAACAAACTGTTTGTGCTTCATGAAGAAAAAACTGGTGGTGCTGCTAGAATAAAACTTTTGGAATTAGGAGAACAATAACTGATAGTGCTGCAAGCTGCAAGAACATACAACTGGTGGCGATGTAAGAAGAAAAACCTGGTTGTGCTGTAAGAAAAAAACTGGTGGTGCTGCAAGAAGAAAAACTGGTGGAGCTGCAAGAAAAAAAAACTGGTGGTGCTGCAAGAAGAAAAACTGGTGGTGCTGCAAGAAGAAAACTGGTGGTGCTGCAGGAAGAAACAACTGGTGGCGCTTCAAGAACAAAACCTGGTGGTGCTGCAACAACAAATCACTGGTCAAAAACAAAAAACTGGTGCTGCTGCAAAAACAAAATACTGTTGGTGCTTCTAATTAAAAAAAACTGGTGGTGCTGCAAGAACAAACAACTGTTGTTGGTGCAAAAACAAAGTTGGTGATGTTGAAAAACAAAAAAACAAGTCAAAAACAACAAGCTGGTTGTCCTTCAAAAACAAAAAACTGGTTGTACATTAAGAACTAAAAACTGATGTACTTACGTATTATCGTAACCATGCCAACTTCCGGGATAACTTGCCAAATTGGCAACCCCAGTGTCGCCCGCATCTAAGGCACTGAATTTGCAACCATGAGCTTCTTTTTCAAATTTCCCCGCTTGTTACCTTTCTTAGACTAATTATTCTTTGAAAATGGCGAGGTCGAATATTAAAAAGCGAATCTAGGATTTACCGAAAAAGACGCCTTTACACTTTTATAGAAAATTTAACGTTTTACCAGACGTTAGGAAATAAACCAACTCTCACCCGATAAAGTTTTATTTTGGAAAACAGATTTTTTGGGAGAGCAAAGTTGCAACTTGTAATCAAAGCGCGGGAATAAGAAGTTTTAATTGGTTAGAGGGAAGCCGTACCCCGTTATTAAAGACAGTAAGATTCATGTATTGCTGGTGCAAAGAATTAACAACAGTAAATTTTGTGATGGAGAACTTAATTTAGCAAACAAAACAGTCATAGACTGGAATCATTATAAGAGAGCGATTTGTGTTCTCCACACATGGAATTCAAAGAAGGAATGAAAATAGGTGGATCTGGCTGTATTGTGGAAATAGATGAAGGCTAGTTCACAAAAAGGAAAAATAATTCGTTTCGAATATTGCCAGAGCAATGGATTTTTGGTGGTGTCTGTCGAGACATCAAAAGAGCAATTTTAAGCCACGTTTCTCCGGAAAATTGTTGAAAACTTTGAGGAAGGGAGTACACTTTATCTTGATTGTTGGAGAGCGTATCAGACTGATCAATTGGCAAACTATGGATTTAATCATTTAACAGTAATTCACAAATATAATTTTGTCGACCCAGAAACGGGTGTACATACCCAAAGAATGTGGAGTTCCTCGAAGTTTAAGAAAACAAGATAAAACGGTACAGTAAGACACCATCTTGAGTCTTACTTGGCAGAATTCACATGGCGACAGAATCAAGAAAAGGATTACAAAAATAATGTTGTTCTATTCTAAAAAAACCATTTTGCAATATATTCTACAAAAACGTAATTTATATGTAGTCAGGTAAGAATTATGAATATAAAAATTACTTAATATTTTTCTTCATATGTTATTTATTTATTTATTTTTTCAAACTGTTTCTATCACATTATACATTTCAAGTTCGCGCTCCATATCCCGTCAGCGTATTCCGTTTTTAGAATTGACCCGGTTTCATATAATTCCGCAAATATGATTGTGATAAAACGTAAGTACGAAAAAAAAACAATTGGTGTTGCTGCAAAAACAAAGTTGGTGAAGTTGAAAAACAAAATCAGGTCAAAAACAACAAGCTGGTGGTCCTTCAAAAACAAAAAACTGGTTGAACTTTATGAACTAAAAAATAATGGTTCATTTAGAACAAAAACTGTTGTTGCTTTTACAACTAAAACTGGTGGTGATGCAAGAACTGGTGGCGCTTTAAGAACAAAAAACTGATGGTCCTTCAAGAAAAAAACTGATGGTGCTGCTACAACAAAACTGGTGCTGTTGCTACAACTAAAACTGATGGTGCTTCAAGAACAAAAAACTGTTGGTGCAGCAAAAACAAAAAAACGTGTTGCTACAAAAGCAAAAAAAACTGCTGGTGCATCAAAAATAAATCTGCTGGAACTCGGAGAATAATAACTGATTCTGCTGCAAGCTGCAAGTACAAACAACTGATGGTGCTGCAAGAACAAACAACTGGTGGTGCTGCAAGAACAAACTACTGGTGGCTCTTCAAGAACAAAAAATTTGTGGCTCTTCAAGTACAAAAAACTGGTGGTGCTGCTAATAGTAAAACTGGTGTTGCAAGAACAAAAACTGGTGGTGATACAAAAACAAAACTTGGTGGTGATACAAAAAAAACTTGGTGGTGATACAAAAAAAACTTGGTGGTGATGCAAGAAGAAAAACTGTTGGTGCTGCAAGAAAAAAACTGGTCAAGAACAAAAAAACGGTAGAGCTGCAAAAAACTGGATGAGATGCAAGAAGGAAAATCGGTGGTGCTTCAAAAACAAAAATTGGTGTTGATTCAAAAAGAAAAATTGGTAGTGCTTCAAAAGAAAATTTGGTGGTGCTTCAATAAAATAATTGGTGGTGTTGCAATAAAAAAATTGGTGGTGCTTCAATAAAAAAATCTGGTGGTGCTTCAAGAACAAAAAACGGTGGTGCTTCAATAAAAAATCTGGTGGTGCTTCAATAAAAAATCTGGTGGTGCTTTAAGAACAGAAAACGGTGGTGCTGAAGGAACGAAATAATTGTGCTCCTAGAACAAAAAACTTGTGGTTCTGTAACAATTAACTAGTGGTGCTGTAAAAAAAACTGGTTGTTTTGCAAAAGCAAGCAACTGGTGATGCTGGGGAAACATACTGGTGGAGCTTGAAGAAAAACAAATTGGTGGTAATGCGAAAAAATACTGATGCTGTTGCAAAAACAAACTTGTGGTGCTGCAATAACAAAAAACTGGTGCTTCTGCAATGCAAAAGACTGGTAGTGTTGCATGAACGAAAGGCTGGTGGTGCTGAAAAAAAATAACTGTGGATGGTGCTGCAAAAAGAAACTAGTGGTCTTGCAAAAAATGGGCAATAAAATAGTCAAAAAGAAGAATCTCAGTGGTTACGCAAATAGAACTGGTGGTTTTGCAAAAACAGACTGTGCTTCATGAACAAAAAACTGGTTGTGCTTCAAGAACAGAAAAGTAATGGTGTCGCTACAACTAAAACTGGTGGAGTTTCTACAACTAAAATTGATGTTGCTTCTAGAACAAAAAACTGGTTTTGCTGCAAAAACAAAAACTAGTTGTGATGCACAAACTAACTGGTGCTACATAATCGAAAAGGTGATGCTGCAAAAAAACAACTGCTGATGCTGCAAAAAAACATCTACTGGTGCTGCAAAAAAAACTGGTGGTGCTGCAAGAAAAACAACTGGTTGTGCTGCAAAAAAAACAACGGGTGGTGCTGCAAAAAACAACGGGTGGTGCTGCAAAAAAACATCGGGAGGTGCTGAAAAAAACAATGGCTGGTGCTGCAAGAACAAAAATTGTTGGTACTGCAAGAACAAAAATTGTTGGTGCTGCAAGAACAAAAACAGTTGGTTCTGAAGGAACAAAAACTGTTGGTTCTGCAACAACAAAAACTGTTGATGCTGAAACAACAAAAATGGTTGTGCTGCAAAATAAAAAACTGGTCAAAAAAATAAACTGGTGGTGCTGCTAGAATAAAACTTGGAATTCGGAGAACAATAACTGATAGTGCTGCAAGCTGCAAGAATGAACAACTGGTGGTGATTAAGAAGAAACACTGGTGGTGCTGCAAAAATAAAACTGTTGGTGCTGCAAGAAGAAAAACTGGTGCTGCTGCAAGAAGAAACAACTGGTGGCGCTTCAAGTAGAAAAAACTGGTGGTGCTTCAAGAACAAAAACCTGGTAATGCTGCAACAACAAAAGACTGGTCAAAAACAAAAAAATTGTTGATGCTGCGAAAACAAAAATACTGGTGGTGCTTCAAGTTCAAAAAACTGGTGATGCTGCAAGAACAAACAATTGGAGTTGCTGCAAAAACAAAGTTGTTGTTGAAAAACAAAAAAGGTAAAAAGGTTAAGGTGCTGCTACAACAAAAACTGGTGTTGTTGCTACAATTAAAACTGGTGCTGTTGCTGCAACTAAAGCTGATGGTGCTTGAAGGCCAAAAAACTCGTTGTGCTGCAAAAACAAAAAAACGTGTTGCTACAAAAATAAAAAAGAACTGCTGATGCTGCTAGAATAAATCTGCTGGAACTTGGAGAATAATAATTGATAGTGCTGCAAGCTGCAAGAATGAACAACTGGTGGTGCTGCAAGAACAAAAAACTGGTGGTACTGCAAGAACAAATAACTGGTGGTGCTGCAAAATAAACAACTGGTGGTGCTGGAAAAAAACAACAGTGGGGCTGGAAAAAACAACTGGTCGTGCTGCAAAAAGAAACAACTGGTGTTGCTGAGAATAAAACTGGTATTGATAAAAAAATAAAACTGGTGATGTCGCAACACAAAAAACTGGTCATTAAAAAGTAAAAAACCAAAATCCAGTGGTTATTCAAAAAGAACTGGTGGTTTTGCAAAAACAAACAATTGGTAATGCTGCAGAAAAAAACTGGTTGTGCTTCAAGAACAAAACTGTTTGTGCTTCATGAACAAAAAACTGGTGGTGCTTCAAAAATAAAAACTGAGGGAGCTTCAAGAACAAAAAATTGGTGGTGATACAAGAAAAAACAACAGAAACTGGTGGTGCTGTAAAAATAAAAAACGTGTTGTTACAAGAAAAAAAACTTGTGTCGGTGCTAGAATAAAACTGTTGGAATTCGGAGAACAATAACTGATAGGACAGCAAGTTGCAAGAACAAATAACTGGTGTTGCTGCAAAAACAAATATTGGATGTGGTGCAAAAACAAAAATACTTGTGCTTTTGCATAAACAAAAAAACTTGCGCTGCGGCAAAAGTAAAAATACTGGTGGTGATGCAAGAACAAAAGCAGGTGGTGCTGCAAAAAACAACTGGTTGTGCTGCAATAAACAAGTGCTGCAAGATCAACTGATGGTGCTGCAAGAATCAACTGTTGGTGCTGAGAGAATCAACTGGTGGTGCTGAGAGAATCAACTGGTGGTGCTGCAAGAATCAGCTGGTGGTGCTGAAAGAATCAACTGGTGGTGCTGCAAAAACAAAAACTGGTGGTTTTGCAAAAGCAAGCAACTGGTGATGCTGCAAAAGCAAGCAACTGGTGATGCTGCAAAAGCAAGCAACTGGTGATGCTGCAAAAGCAAGCAACTGGTGATGCTGCAAAAGCAAGCAACTGGTGATGCTGCAAAAGCAAGCAACTAGTGACGCTGCAAAAGCATGCAACTGGTGATGCTGCAAAAGCATGCAACTGGTGATGCTGCAAAAGCAAGCAACTGGTGGTGCTTGAAGAACTAAAAATTGGTGGTGCTGCGAAAAAATACTGATGCTGTGGCGAAAACAAACTAGTGGTGCTGCAAATACAAAAAAATGGTGGTGCTGAAAAAAAATAACTAGGGATGGTGCTGAAAAAACAAAGCTGGTGGTGTTGCAACACAAAAAACTGGTCAATAAAAGAGTCAAAAACATAAATCTCAGTTGTTACGCAAAAAGAACTGGTGGTTTTGCAAAAAGAAACAATTGATAATGCTGCAAAAACAAACTGGTTCTGCTTCAAGAACAAAACTGTTTGTGTTTTATGAACAAAAAACTGGCAGTGCTTCAAAAACAAAAAACTGAGGGACCTTCAAGAACAAAGAACGCTGGTGCTGAAAGAACAAAAAAATGATGTTTCTAGAAAAAAAAAACTAGTGGTGCTTCTAGAACAAAAAACAGGTGTTGCTGCAAAAGAACTGGTGGTGATGCACCAACTAACTGTTGGTACAAAAGCGAACAGGTGTTGGTGCAAAAACACAACTGGTGGTGCTGCAAAAAACAACTGGTGATGCTGCAAAAAACAACTGGTGATGCTGCAAAAAAACAACTGGTGGTGCTGCAGAAAAAATAACTGGTGGTGCAGCAAAAAAATTGGTGATGCTGCAAAAAAACTGGTGGTGCTGCAAAAAAACAAATGGTGGTTTTGCAAAAAAACTGGTATTGCTGCAAAGATAAAACTGGTGATGTTACAAAACAAAAAACTGGCCAATTAAATGGCCAAAACAAAAAGTCAAGTGGTTATTGAAGAAGAACTGGTGGTTTTGCAAAAGCAAACAATTAGTTGTGCTTCAAGAGCAAAACTGTTTGTGCTTCCTGAACAAAAAACTGGTGGTGCTTCAAAAATAAAAAACTGAGGGAGCTTCATGTACAAAAAACTGGTGGTGTTACAAGAACAAACAACAGATAACTGGTTGTGCTGAGAAAACAAAATAACGTGTTCCTACAAAAACAAAAAACTGGTGGTGGTGCTAGAATAAATCTGTTATAATTCGGAGAACAATAACTGATATTTTTGCATGCTGCAAGAACAGACAACTGGTGGTGATGCAAGAAAAAACAACAGTAGGTGATGAAAGAAGAAAAACTAGTGGTGCTGCAAGAAGAAAAACTGGTGGTGCTGCAAGAAGAAAAACTAATGGCGCTGCAAGAAGAGAAACTGGTGGTGCTGCAAGAAGAAAAACTAATGGCGCTGCAAGAAGAGAAACTGGTGGTGCTGCAAGAAGAAAAACTAATGGCGCTGCAAGAAGAGAAACTGGTGGTGCTGCAAGAAGAAAAACTAATGGCGCTGCAAGAAGAGAAACTGGTGGCGCTTCTTGAACAAAAAACTAGTGGTGCTGAAACAATAAAATCAGGTCAAAAACAAAAATACTGGTGCTGTTGGAAAAAAATACTCGTGGTGTTTCAAGTTAAAAAAAACTGGTGTTGCGACAAGAGCAAACAATTGGTGTTGATGCAAAAACAAAAAACTAGAGTTTCTGCAAAAAAAACAATCAGTGTCGCTGCAAAAACAAATTTGGTAATGTTGAAAAACAAAGAACAGTTTAAAAACAACATGCTGGTGGTCCTTCAAAAACCAAAAAAAATGGTTGCACGTTAAGAACTAAAAACTGATGGTTCTTCATGAAAAAACTGATGGTGCTTTTACAACTAAAACTGGTGGTGATACTACAACTAAAACTGATGCTGTTGCTACAATTAATACTGATGGTTCTTCAAGAACAAACAATTGCTGGTGCTGCAAGAACAAATAACTGGTGGCTCTTCAAGAACAAAAAACTGGTGGCTCTTCAAGAACAAAAAACTGGTGGCTCTTCAAGAACAAAAACTGGTGGCTCTTCAAGAACAAAAAACTGGTGGCTCTTCAAGAACAATAAACTGGTGGTACTGCTAATACTAAAAATTGGATGTGCAACAAAAACGAAAAACTGGATGTGATGCAAAAAAAAACTGGCTGTGGAATAACAAAAACTCGTAGTGCTACAAGCTGCAAGAGCAAAAACAGGTGGTGCTGCAAAAGACTGGTGGTACGCTAAACAAAAACAGTTGGTGCTGCAAGAAAAGACTGGTGATATGCAAAACAAAAAGAGTTGGTGCTGAAACAACAAAAAAATGGTTGTGCTGCAACAACAAAAAACTGGTAAAAAAAACTGGTGGACTGCTAGAATAAAACTTGGAATTCGGAGAACAATAACTGATAGTGCTGCAAGCTGCAAGAATGAACAACTGGTGGTGATGCAAGAAGAAAACCTGGTGGTGCTACAAGAAGAAACAACTGGTGGCGCTTCAAGAAGAAACAACTGGTGGCGCTGCAAGAAGAAACAACTGGTTGCGCAGCAGAAGAAACAACTGGTGGCGCTTCAAGAACAAAAGTCTGGTATTGCTGCAACAACAAAAGACTGGTCAAAAACAAAAAAACTGGTGATGCGGCGAAAACAAAAATACTGGTGGTTCTTCAATTTCAAAAAACTGGTGGTGCTTCAAGTTCAAAAAACTGGTGATGCTGCAAGAACAAACAATTGGTGTTGCTGCAAAAACAAAGTTGTTGTTGAAAAACAAAAAAAAGGTAAAAAAAACAAGCTGGTGGTCTTTCAAAAACAAAAAACTGGTGGCACTTTAAGAAAAAGAACTGATGGTTCTTCAAGAAAACAACTGATGGTGCTGCTACAACAAAAACTGGTGTTGTTGCTACAATTAAAACTGGTGTGCTCTTGCTGCAACTAAAACTGATGGTGCTTGAAGGCCAAAAAACTCGTTGTGCTGCAAAAACAAAAAAACGTGTTGCTACAAAAATAAAAAAGAACTGCTGATGCTGCTAGAATAAATCTGCTGGAACTTGGAGAATAATAATTGATAGTGCTGCAAGCTGCAAGAATGAACAACTGGTGGTGCTGCAAGAACAAAAAACTGGTGGCGCTGCAAGAATAAATAAATGGTGGTGCTGCAAAAAAACAAGTAGTGGTGCTGCAAAAAAACAACTGGTGTTTGCAGGAAAAACAACTGGTCGTGCTGCAAAAAGAAACAACTGGTGTTGCTTAAAATATAACTGGTATTGCTGAAAAAATAAAACTGATGATGTTGCAACACAAAAAACTGGTCATTAAAAAAGTAAAAAACAAAAATCCAGTGGTTATTCAAAAAGAACTGATGGTTTTGCAAAAACAAACAATTGGTAATGCTGCAGAAACAAACTAGTTGTGCTTCAAGAACAAAATTGTTTGTGTTTCATGAACAAAAAACTGGTGGTGCTTCAAAAATAAAAACTGAGGGAGCTTCAAGAACAAAAAATTGGTGGTGATACAAGAAAAAACAACAGAAACTGGTAGTGCTGTAAAAATAAAAAACGTGTTGCTACAAGAAAAAAACTAGCGTCGGTGCTAGAATAAATCTGTTGGAATTCGGAGAACAATAACTGATAGTTCTGCAAACTGCAAGAACAAACAACTGGTGTTGCTGCAAAAACAAATATTGGATGTGGTGCAAAATCAAAAATTGATGCTGCTGCATAAACAAAAAAACTTGTGCTGCGGCAAAAGTAAAAATACTAGTGGTGATGCAAGAACAAAAGCAGGTGGTGCTGCAAAAAAAACTGGTTGTGCTGCAATAAACAAGTGTTGCAAGATCAACTGATGGTACTGATGGTGCTGCAAGAATCAACTGTTGGTGCTGCGAGAATCAACTGGTGGTGCTGAGAGAATCACATGGTGGTGCTGCAAGAATCAGCTGTTGGTGCTGCAAGAATCAACTGGTGGTGCTGCAACAATCAACTGGTGATGCTGCAAGAATCAACAGGTGGTGCTGCAAGAATCAACAGGTGGTTCTGCAAGAATCAACAGGTGATGCTGCAAGAATCAACAGGTGGTGCTGACACAATCAGCTGGTGGTGCTGCAAGAATCAACTGGTGGTGCTGCAAAAACAAAAAACTGGTGGTTTTCTAGAAGGAAGCAACTGGTGATGCTGCAAAAGCAATAACTGGTGGTGCTTGAAGAACTAAAAATTGGTGGTGCTGCGAAAAAATACTGATGCTGTTGCAAAAACAAACTAGTGGTGCTGCAATTGCAAAAGAATGGTGGTGCTGAAAAAAAATAACTAGGGATGGTGCTGAAAATCAAAGCTGGTGGTGTTGCAAAACAAAAAACTGGTCAATAAAATAGTCAAAAACATAAATCTCAGTTGTTACGCAAAGAGAACTGGTGGTTTTGCAAAAAGAAACAATTGGTAATGCTGCAAAAACAAACTGGTTGTGCTTCAAGGACAAAACTGTTTGTGCTTTATGAACAAAAACTGGCAGTGCTTCAAAAACAAAAAACTGAGGGACCTTAAAGAACAAAGAACGCTGGTTCTGAAAGAACCAAAAAATGATGTTTCTAGAAAAAAAACTGGTGGTGCTTCTAGAAAAAAAACAGGTGTTGCTGGAAAAGAACTGATGGTGATGCACCAACTAAGTGTTGCTACAAAAGCGAACAGGTGTTGGTGCCAAAAAAATACTGGTGGTGCTGCAAAAAAACAACTGGTGATGCTGCAAAAAAAAACAACTGGTGGTGCTGCAGAAAAAACAACTGGTGGTGCTACAAAAAAACAAATGGTGGTGTTGCAAAAAAAACTGGTATTGCTGCAAAGATAAAACTGGTGATGTTACAAAACAAAAAACTGGTCAATTAATTGGCCAAATACAAAAATCCAGTGGTTATTGAAGAAGAACTGGTGGTTTTGCAAAAGCAAACAATTAGTTGTGCTTCAAGAGCAACACTATTTGTGCTTCCTGAACAAAAAACTGGTGGTGCTTATAAAATAAAAAAATGAGGGAGCTTCATGAACAAAAAACTGGTGGTGTTACAAGAACAAACAACAGCAAACTGGTTGTGCTGAGAAACAAAATAACGTGTGCCTACAAAAACAAAAAACTGGTGGTGGTGCTAGAATAAATCTATTAAAATTCGGAGAACAATAATTGATATTTTTGCATGCTGCAAAAACAGACAACTGGTGGTGCTGCAAGAAGAAAACCGGTGGTGCTTCAAGAAGAAAAACTGGTGGCGCTGCAAGAAGGGAAACTGGTGGTGCTTCGAAAACAAAAACTGGTGGTGCTGAAACAATAAAATCTGGTCAAAAACAAAAATACTGGTGCTGTTGGAAAAAAAATACTCGTGGTGTTTCAAGTTCAAAAAACTGGTGGTGTGGCAAGAACAAACAATTGGTGTTGATGCAAAAACAAAAAACTCGTTTTTCTGCAAAAGAAAACAATTAGTGTTGCTGCAAAAACAAAGTTGGTAATGTTGAAAAATAAAAAACAGGTTAAAAACAACAAGCTGGTGGTCCTTCAAAAACCAAAAAAATGGTTGCGCGTTAAGAACTAAAAACTGATGGTTCTTCAAGAAAAAACTGATGGTGTTTCTACAACTAAAACTGGTGGTGATACTACAACTAAAACTGGTGCTGTTGTTACAATTCATACTGATGGTTCTTCAAGAACAAACAACTGCTGGTGCTGCAAAAACAAATAACTGGTGGCTCTTCAAGAACAAAAAACTTGTGGCTCTTCAAGAACAATAAACTGGTGGTACTGCTAATACTAAAACTGGATGTGCAGCAAAAAACGAAAAACTGTATGAGATGCAAAAAAAAACTGGCGGTGGAATAACAAAAACTGGTAGTGCTACAAGCTGCAACAGCAAAAACAGGTGGTACGCAAAACAAATACAGTTGGTGCTGCAAGAACAAAAACTGGTGGTGCTGCAAGAAAAGACTGGTGATTCGCAAAACAAAAAGAGTTGGTGCTGAAACAACAAAAAATGGTTGTGCTGCAACAACAAAAAACTGTTCAAAAAAACTGGTGGTGCTGCTAGAATAAAACATGGAATTCGGAGAACAATAACTGATAGTGCTGCAAGCTGCAAGAATGAACAAATGGTGGTTATGTAAGAAGAAAAACTGTTGGTGTTGCAAGAAGAAAAACTGGTGGTGCTGCAAGAAGAAACAACTGGTGGCACTTCAAGTAGAAACAACTGGTGGCGCTTCAAGTAGAAACAACTGGTGGCGCTTCAAGTAGAAACAACTGGTGGCGCTTCAAGTAGAAACAACTGGTGGCGCTTCAAGTAGAAACAACTGGTGGCGCTTCAAGTAGAAACAACTGGTGGCGCTTCAAGTAGAAACAACTGGTGGCGCTTCAAGTAGAAACAACTGGTGGCGCTTCAAATAGAAACAACTGGTGGCGCTTATAGTAGAAACAACTGGTGGCGCTTCAAGAACAAAAATCTGGTATTGCTGCAAAAACAAAAGACTGTTTGAAAGCAAAAAAACTGTTGCTGCTGCGAAAACAAATGTACTGGTGGTGCTTCAAGTTCAAAAAACTGGTGATGCTGGAAGAACAAACAATTGGTGTTGCTACAAAAACAAAGTTATTGTTGAAAAACAAAAAAAGGTCAAAGACAACAAGCTGGTGGTCTTTCAAAAACAAAAAACTGGTTGCACTATAAGAACAAAAAACTATTGGTTCTTCAAGAAAACAAATGATGGTGCTGCTACAACAAAAACTGGTGTTGTTGCTACAATTAAAACTGGTGCTGTTGCTGCAACTAAAACTGGTGCTGTTGCTGCAACTAAAACTGGTGGTGCTTGAAGGGCAAAAAACTGGTGGTGCTGCAAAAACAAAAAAACGTGTTGCTACAAAAATAAAAAAGAACTGCTGATGCTGCTAGAATAAATCTGCTGGAGCTTGGAGAATAAGAATTGATAGTGCTGCAAGCTGCAAGAATGAACAACTAATGGTGATGCAAGAATAAACAACAGTAGGTGATGAAAGAAAAAAACTAGTGGTGCTGCAACAATAAAATCTGGTCAAAAACAAAAATACTGGTGCTGTTGCAAAAAAATACTCGTGATGTTTCAAGTTCAAAAAACTGGTGGTGCGGCAAGAAAAAACAATTGGTGTTGGTGCAAAAACAAAAATCTAGATTTGCTGCAAAAAAATAACAATTAGTGTTGCTGCAAAAACAAAGTTGGTGATGTTGAAAAACAAAAAACAGTTAAAAAACAACAAGCTGGTGGTCCTTCAAAAACCAAAAAATGGTTGCGCCTTAAGAACTAAAAACTGATGGTTCTTCAAGAAAAAACTGGTGGTGCTCCTACAACTAAAACTGGTGCTGTTGCTACAATTAATACTGATGGTTCTTCAACAACAAACAACTGCTGGTGCAGCAAAAACAAATAACTGGTGGCTCTTCAAGAACAAAAAACTGGTGGCTCTTCAAGAACAATAAACTGGTGGTACTGCTAATACTAAAACTGGATGTGCAGCAAAAACGAAAAACTGGATGTGATGCAAAAAAAAACTGGCGGTGGAATAACAAAAACTTGTAGTGCTACAAGCTGCAAGAGCAAAAACAGGTGGTGCTGCAAAAGACTGGTGGTACGCAAAACAAAAATAGTTGGTGCTGCAAGAACAAAAACTGGTGGTGCTGCAAGAAAAGACTGGTGATACGCAAAACAAAAAGAGTTGGTGCTGAAACAACAAAAAATGGTTGTGCTGCAACAACAAAAAACTGGTCAAAAAAACTGGTGGTGCTGCTAGAATAAAACTTGGAATTCGGAGAACAATAACTGATAGTGCTGCAAGCTGCAAGAATGAACACCTGGTGGTGATTTAAGAAGAAAAACTGGTGATGCTGCAAAATGAAAAACTGTTTGTGTTGCAAGAAGAAAAACTGGTGGTGCTGCAAGAAGAAACAACTGGTGGCGCTTTAAGTAGAAACAACTGGTGGCGCTTCAAGTAGAAACAACTGGTGGCGCTTCAAGTAGAAACAACTGGTGGCGCTTCAAGTAGAAACAACTGGTGGCGCTTCAAGTAGAAACAACTGGTGGCGCTTCAAGTAGAAACAACTGGTGGCGCTTCAAGAACAAATTTCTGGTGTTGCTTCAACAACAAAAGACTGGTCCAAAACAAAAAAAACTGTTGCTGCTGCGAAAACAAAAATACTGGTGGTGCTTGAAGTTAAAAAAACTGGTGATGCTGCAAGAACAAACAATTGGTGTTGCTGCAAAAACAAAGTTGTTGTTGAAAAACAAAAAAGTTCAAAAATAACAAGCTGGTGGTCTTTCAGAAACAAAATACTGGTGGCGCTTTAAGAACAAAAAACTGATGGTTCTTTAAGAAAACAACTGATGGTACTGCTACAGTAAAAACTGGTGTTGTTGCTACAATTAAAACTGGTGCTGATGCTGCAACTAAAACTGGTGCTGTTGCTGCAACTAAAACTGGTGCTGTTGCTGCAACTAAAACTGGTGCTGTTGCTGCAACTAAAACTGTTGCTGTTGCTGCAACTAAAACTGGTGCTGTTGCTGCAACTAAAACTGGTGCTGTTGCTGCAACTAAAACTGGTGCTGTTGCTGCAACTAAAACTGGTGCTGTTGCTGCAACTAAAACTGGTGCTGTTGCTGCAACTAAAACTGGTGCTGTTGCTGCAACTAAAACTGGTGCTGTTGCTGCAACTAAAACTGGTGCTGTTGCTGCAACTAAAACTGGTGCTGTTGCTGCAACTAAAACTGGTGCTGTTGCTGCAACTAAAACTGATGGTGCTTGAAGGGCAAACAACTGGTGGTACTGCAAAAACAAAAAAACGTGTTGCTACAAAAATAAAAAAGAAGTGCTGATGCTGCTAGAATAAATCTGCTGGAACTTGGAGAATAATAATTGATAGTGCTGCTAACTGCAAGAATGAGCAACTGGTGGTGATGCAAGAATAAACAACAGTAGGTGATGAAAGAAGAAAAACTAGTTTTGCTGCAAGAAGAAAAACTAGTGGTGCTGCAAGAAGAAATCCGGTGGTGCTGCAAGAAGAAAAACTGGTGGCCCTTCGGGAACAAAAAACTGGTCGTGCTGCAACAATAAAATCTGGTCAAAAACAAATATACTGGTGCTGTTGCAAAAAAATACTCGTAGTGTTTCAAGTTCAAAAAACTGGTGGTGCGGCAAGAACAAACAATTGGTGTTGCTGCAAAAACAAAAAAACTTGATTTGCTTAAAAAAACAATTAGTGTTGCTGCAAAAACAAAGTTGGTGATGTTGAATACCAAAAAACAGATTAAAAACAACAAGCTGGTGGTCCTTCAAAAACCAAAAAATGGTTGTGCGTTAAGAACTAAAAACTGATGGTTCTTCAAGAAAAAAAACTGATGTTGCTTCTACAACTAAAACTGGTGGTGATGCTACAACTAAAACTGGTGCTGTTGCTACAATTAATACTGACGGTTCTTCAAGAATAAACAACTGGTGGTGCTGCAAGAACAAAAAACTGGTGGCTCTTCAAGAACAATAAGTTGGTGGTACTGCTAATAGTAATACTGGATGTGCAGCAAAAACGAAAAACTGGATGTGATGCAAAAAAAAACTGGCGGTGGAATAACAAAAACTGGTAGTGCTGCAAGCTGCAAGAGCAAAAACAGGTGGTGATGCAAAAGACTGGTGGTACGCAAAACAAAAATTGTTGGTGCTGCAAGAACATAAAGCTTGTGGTGTTATAAGAAGAAACAACTGTTGGTGCTGCAAAAACAAACCGGTACTACTAAAGCAAAAAACTGGTGGTGCTGTAAGAATAAAAACTGGACATGCTGAAAAACAAAAACTGGTGCTGCTGCAGAAACAAAACCTTTTGCTGCTGCAAAAGCAAAAATACTGGTTCTGCTCCAAAAACAAAACTGGTTCTGCTGCAAAAACAAAAAACTGGTGGTGCTGCAAGAACAAACAACTGGTGTTGGTGGAAAACCAAAAACTAGATTTGCTGCAAAAGAAAATAATTGGTGTTGCTGCAAAAACAAAGTTTGTGTTGTTTAAAACTAAAAACAGGTAAAAAAAACAAGCTGGTAGTCCTTCAAAAACAAAAAACTGGTTGCACTTTAAGAACTAAAAACTGATGGTTCTTCAAGAAAAAATCTGTTTATGCTTTGACAACTAAAACTGGTGGTGATGCTACAACTAAAACTGGTGCTGTTGCTACAATTAATACTGATGGCGCTTCAAGAACAAACAACTGGTGGTGCTGCAAGAACAATAACTGGTGGCTCTTCAAGAACAAAAAATTGGTGGGTCTTCAAGAACAAGAAATTATTGGCTCTTCAAGAACAAAAAATTGGTGGCTCTTCAAGAACAAAAACTTGGTGGCTCTTCAAGAACAATAAACTGGTGGTACTGCTAATACTAAAACTGGATGTGCTGCAAAAAAATCTGGCGGTGGAATAACAAAAACTGGTAGTGCTGCAAGAGCAAAAACAGGTGGTGCTGCAAGAAAAGACTGGTGATACGCAAAACAAAAAGAGTTGGTGCTGCAAGAACATAAAACTGGTGGTGTTATAAGATTAAACAACTGTTGCTGCTGCAAAAGCAAAAGACTGGTGGTACTGCTGCAAAAACAAAAACTAGTGCTGCTGCAAAAACAAAACCTTATGCTGCTGCAAAAACAAAACCTTGTGCTGCTGCAAAAGCAAAAATACTGGTTCTGCTGCAAAAGCAAAAAAACTGGTGGTGCTGCAAAAACAAAAGACTGGTCAAAAACAAAAAAAAACTGGTGGTGCTGCAAAAACAAAAGACTGGTCAAAAACAAAAAAAACTGGTGGTGCTGCAAGAACAAACAACTGGTGTTGGTGCAAAACAAAAAACTAGATTTGCTGCAAAAGAAAACAATTGGTGTTGCTGCAAAAACAAAGTTTGTGTTGTTTAAAACAAAAAACAGGTCAAATACAACAAGCTGGTAGTCCTTCAAAAACAAAAAAACTGGTTGCACTTTAAGAACTAAAAACTGATGAGTCTTCAAGAAAAAACTGTTGGTGCTGCTTCTACAAAAACTGGTGGTGTTGCTACAACTAAAACTGATGGTGCTTCAAGAACAAATATCTGTTGTAGCTGCAAAAAAAACACCTGGAATTGCTGGAAGAAAACTGTCAGAGGAATAACAAAAACTGGTAGTACGCAAAAAAATAGTTGGTGCTGCAAGAACAAAAACTGTTTGTGTTACAAGAACAAAAACTGGTGGTGTTACAAGAACAAACAACTGGTGGTTTGGCAAAAACAAACCGGTGCTGCTTGAATAAAACTGTTGGAACTCGGAGAACAATAACTGATAGTGCTGCGATCTGCAAGAACAAACAACTGGTGGTGCTGCAAGAATAAAAATACTGTTTCTGCTCCAAAAACAAAAAAACTAGTGGTGCTTCAAGAACAAAACTGTGCTTCATGAACAAAAACTGGTTGTGCTTTAAGAATAAAACTCTTTGTGCTTCAAAAACAAAGAACGGTGATGCTGAAAGAACAAAAAACTATTGGTCCTGCAAAAACAATTGTTGGTGCTGCTAGAGCAGAACCGACTAGTGCTTCAAGAATAAAATATCGCGGCGCTGCAAGAACAAAAAGTAGTGGCGCGGTTACAACAAAAACTGGTGGTGCAGCTAAAACTAAAACGTGTGGTGCTGCTAAAACTAAAACGTGTGGTGCTGCTAAAACTAAAACGTGTGGTGCTGCTAAAACTAAAACGTGTGGTGCTGCTAAAACTAAAACGTGTGGTGCTGCTAAAACTAAAACGTGTGGTGCTGCTAAAACTAAAACGTGTGGTGCTGCTAAAACTAAAACGTGTGGTGCTGCTAAAACTAAACGTGGTGCTGCTAAAACTAAAACGTGTGGTGCTGCTAAAACTAAAACGTGTGGTGCTGCTAAAACTAAAACGTGTGGTGCTGCTAAAACTAAAACGTGTGGTGCTGCTAAAACTAAAACGTGTGGTGCTGCTAAAACTAAAACGTGTGGTGCTGCTAAAACTAAAACGTGTGGTGCTGCAAAAAATAAAACTGATGTTGCTGCAAAAAATAAAACTGATGGTGCTGCAAAAAATAAAACTGATGGTGCTGCAAAAACAAAAAACTGGTGGTTCTGCGTAAACAAAAAACTGGTGGTGCTGCAAAAAAAAAAAAAAAACTGTAGGTGCTGAAAAATACAACTGATCATGCTGCAAAAACAAACTGGTCAAAAACATAGAAACTGGTTCTCCTGTTTGAAAATATATTGGGTGGATATTTCTGCAAGGTATCATGTAAGAATTTCTTTAAAAATCTTATTTTAAAATTGTTTTAATATTTTATCAGAAGATAATGATCAAGCGTTTTTTTGTAAATTTTATTTATGGATGGCTTGACATTATAGTCGTGATCAGCATTCTTTTGTAATATGTTAATCTTTTTTAGTTGCAAATGTTTTACATAGAATATTGAAAATTTACTATTTTTAGTTTTAAATATGCCAGAAAGTATTGGTGAGCTATTACAAATACTATATTATATTTTGCTTTGTAAAAGAATTAATAAAGGAAATTGTTAATGACTATGGCTTACGCAAAAATTCCTATTATATGTTGCATTATTCATCATTGAAATATGAAATTTTGTATGTGATGAGATGTACAAACTCAACATAAAACTATTTATTGAAATGAGTCAAAAGCGAATTCCATTTTACTTAATGAGTCTAAAACAATATTAGAATGTGTTTGTTTTTTAAAAGAATTTCAAAATTTTATTGGAGAGTTTTAATCATAACAATTGACTGTTAAGATTTCAATATTTTATATTGATCAGAAATTTGTTCGTGTTTATAATAAAATAGATTTTTTTAATTTTCAACTTACTGTCAATTAGGTAAAATTGTCATTTAAACAATGAAATTAATTTATATTTATGACAGGCATCTGTTGAATCTGAATTTTAAGAGAAAAACAATTCGGTAAATAATTGTCCCTAAAAGTATCATTGATCAGCTCCGAAATATATGAGTTTTCAACATTATAATTATCATAAAAGGCCTTTTTAGTTTTGCTGGTATCCGAGCGTATGAATTTATATTATTTAAAAACAGCAAAAGAAAATGCAGAAAGTAAAAAAGGGCAGGTAAAACTTGAAATTGATGAACTGAAAATGAAAAAGAAGTATTTGGATGATTACGTAAATCAACTTCAATAATTTGAAAGATTATGAGAAAGATGAAAAGAAATTGAAAGATTTACATTAATTTCAAAACTACTGGGATGTTTCAGAGAAGCAACATTTATTATTCAGTTTTAATAATGAATTAAAAGTAAGGGAGAAAAAGCTTTTGATGTGGAAAGTTAACATTTTCTTACAGCATATGGATGTGAAATTGTCTAGTTTCAAGAGTTTGAATGTAAGAAGTAATAAGTTTAGAATTTACTTTTCCCCCTACTATTACTTAATAAAATCTTTAAACAAAATTTAATAGTTGTATATATTTTGTTTTCAATATTTATATTTATTTGAAAAGAAGTTGTTATTCACATCTTGAAATACTCAATAAATTAATAGATAAGAATCTAATGAAGATGTTTAAAAAATTCTAAAGTTAACTGTTTTATAGAATTTATAACTCAATAATGTAAAGAATAATGATTATCTCAATAAAGCATATTCGGTTATATCTGTAAATTCAATTTAAAAAATCTATTAAAATTTACAAATTAATATCATATGTCATATTTAAGTCTTTATCGTAAGATAAGGAAGGATAAATTATGTTCTGCAAATACTGATGTGTAAGCAAACTCTTCCTTTTTAAATTGGGATATTTTCCTTCTAATAAAATCGTTAAATTTTCAAATTAAATTATTCCTACCATTTATTACTAAACTTATGTGGTGAAAAATATTTAGTGCATAATTCATATTACCTTGAATTTAAATTTTGTATATGTTTTCATGAAAGTCGAAACATGAACTTCGTCTGAAATTATTAATGCTAGTAATTTTAAATTAAACCTAAGTTAGAGATTGTTTATTCCATAAATTACTCGTGGAAATGCCATAAAATTGATTAAACATACAAAAAATTTTAAGCACGTGTATATTGATAACAATTATTGCTAAGTAAATGCTTGTGCCTGCAAATTTAATGCCTAATGTTGCATTTAGAAATAAAATATCATTTTATAAAACTTTAATGATAATGTGTATGGAATAACACTTTAAAAATGTACATTAATATTAAAAAAATTAAAACGTTCTGAAAAATAGGGTGAAGATTTTTATGTTTAAATCTTGTGTGCAAAAAATTGTGAAATTCTACTAAATTTTAAAAATTTTATAACTTACAAAATTTTAAGCCCGATTTTAAATTTTGAGATCCGTCAAAATGTACTTCTATGAACAATTATTGTGAGAAGGAATCTGACAAACACTAAAATTCTTATTAATATTCCACAAATTAAGCAAAATTAGAGGCAGATGAACTTCTGTGTAGGGATTAATAAATTAGTATTTTTCTTCATCACTTTAAAGATAGAAAATTATGGCGAAGTTCAGTAATTTTATGGAGTAAAATAAACAACTAATTACTAGAAAAGAAATAATCCTGGCCTGTGTAGTTACTTCTTTTGTACTACAAACTGGAATATTCAGAGTTGTTTAAAAATATCAGTTTTATCTACATAAGCTTCTATGTTAATTTTTGCTCTTCAAACTCTTGTTATAAATTAATTTTTATGAAAGTAGTACACAATTATTCCTTAATGTTGATGATGTAAATTAGGAGAAGCAAAATTTAGTACTCATCTCAACAAATAAGTAGCAAAATGTTTATATATAATTTGAGAGATAAAAATCTGATTAAAATTATAAGATTAATCTATTTTGGCATTTGTTTCATGTTCATAGTAAATGATCAATGAAGTTACAAGTATTTTCTCATCATTTAAAATAGAATTATTTTTTTACTTTTAAAAGGTAATTTCATATTAAAATTTTCCAAGAATGGTATTTTTTAATTGTGTAAATGTTCACATTTAGTGTTATTATGATGTGGAATTTGTGGTTTGGTGTATTAAATTAACACTAAATTCTCTTAATTCTCTTGTTTTTAAATAATTCTCATTCTCCTTTTGTAATGAAAATAGGCAAGTTAACAAAATAATTCCGTAGAAATCTTTGATTAAAAAAACATCAGTTTTAGCTTTCAGTGCATTAAGTTTCATTTGACATTAATTTACTAATTTTACTGTTTTTTTTAATGTAATATTCTTAAAGTTCAATGTATATATTGTTATAAATGCAGACAGAGTTTTTCTGTATAATCCAACAACAACTAATTTCTGATCCATAAGCATTACATGGAACAAATTTCTTCCATATGCCCGCGGTTTGGTTAGTCTTTGCATGTAAAGACTGACATTTGAATAAAAAAATAACCAATCTTGAATGTCTCAATACAGAATTTCTTGCGTACTGCTTGGCAATTTGAATGAGAAAATGGAGCATTATACTTGCAGATTTCTTACAGTTTTCGAGATTGGCTTAAAAAAGGAATGCCCAACTTATTGCCTCATGGGACTTGCAAAAGACTGCTTCGTGTATTTCTAATATCTAATTATATACATGACTATACATTTTAAGAATAGTTCAAAAATAAGAAATAATTTAGTATGGAATATGCAGGATGTCCAACTTATATCTGCAATTTTTCCATTCCTCTCACACCATTACCTGTTTTACCGCTTAGAAGTGTGAATGTAAAAATAATAATTTTATCAGATACATACTTTTCACACATAAGCAGTTGTTTTTAAATGAACTAAACCACTGGCTTGAAGCGTGTGATGAACCAGTTACTGTTTTGAAAGCTTTTAATTCTGGTGTATGTGTGTAGATTTTAACCACCGTTTATTCTTTTTTAATTGTGATACTTTTTCTTGCTTCCCTAAATATGGTGGTCCTGACTGAAAGAAAATGGCTCTGAAAAAAAAGTGGCTCTGATTTTAAATTAGTGGCGTCTCTAATGGAAAACAAGTGGTGGGGGTGCTACTATTTGAAAATATATTGGGTTTATATTTCTGCAAGATTTCTGATTAAATAAAATATCAATGCATGTTTGTTTTCTTCTAACTTCACTTTTAAAGGGCTAAGTGTTATATATATGTATATAATATTGTCTTTTGTTGTCAATTTAAAATATGAACTTCAAATAAAATTTTAATTTCTTTTTTGTTTTTAGTTGAACTTACACACCTTCAGATCGACTCATTGTGATGAGAATGGAATTCATACTCTTCCTTAAGGAAACTTTCTGAATATTTCTTTATCAGTAATTGCAAAGAGCATTAAAAATTATGAGGTTGAAATAATTGTGGAGAAAATAAAAATTGTGAAAAAGTACAGTGGAAATCCTACAATCCGTTGAGAGTGAATATAGTCTCCTGTTTGTAGAAGGTAAATGTAGAATGAGTATACTGAGAAATCAACCAACTGAGAAATGTTTGGAAACAAGTATGCATTCATTTAGTGTAGAGTGTTCAATGTTATTTAATTTTTTTGTGTTTTGGTGACGAGTATAAATCATTTTTCTATGCACATTCATAGAGAATAGTAAATTCATATTAATAGCAAAATCCTATTATATTTGCTTATGAATAAAAATGTATTTATTAAAAGAAAGTTACTATGCAAGTAATAATAAACTAGGTAATCATAATGTTTATAACAATTAATCAAGTTGTAGAAAATGTATGCAGCTGAATTTTACTTAGTTCCATCATGCTTTAATTAGAATTTGGATTATTACAGCTTGTAAGTGCAAAATTTCCTTATAAGCTGAACATTAGAAGAAAAATTTTTTAGAATGATAAAACAATTCTAATTGGCTATATTTAAAAAAAATTTGTTTGGTTATTTCTTTTCGGTTCCTTTCAGTTTTTTACTTATGTATTATAATTTTAATATTAATATTTAAAAATATTTTTTGTAAATTTCGTCTAAAACAATGAAGTTGCAAATTAGAAAAAATTGCTTTAAATTTTTAAGGACTAAATGAACAGGTTTTGTTGGTCTATTCACATTCAGCTGCAAAATATGTTTTGATAGTATGAAAATTCTTTCACAAAATCTGAGATTTTGTAAATTTTTTCAAGTACTTTTATCTTATTTTAAGAAATTCAATTAATGTCTTATAATAATTATTGGAATTTTCCATTATTATCATGAATATTAAGTTCATTTCTTTATATTTATTTATTAAAAACTATTTATGTAATTGTTTGAAGATGTATTCCTTATGTAATTATAATCAAGGTGCTATTATTAAATTGGGACAAAATCACCCATTGAAATGATATATTTTAATAGCGTTGTACAGAATGAAATTTTGTTTTCAACATTTAGTGATTCCAGGGCAAAGTTATTTCAGTTACCACCAACAATTTTCTTGTTAATAATGAATTTTTAATTAGATCATGCACTTAAATCTCTAAATATTTAAAATAAGACTTATAAAATTGTTAGAAGTTTCTTTAAAAATATCAGCTGTATTATAAAATTAATTTAATTATATACCTGTAGTTTCTATTTGTTTATAAATTTAAATGTGAAGTGAGTAAAATTCATTTTAAAATGTTTAATTAAAAATTCATTTTTTTAAATATCTAAAATCAATTTTGACTTAATAGCTGTCAAATATAAGCTATAATAAAAGCACCTAATTCATTTGCTTGATTAGAAGTATGGTCACTCACACACACGGATATTCTGATGAATGGTTAATTTTTAAATGTAAATAAGATTTTTTAAGTTGCTGTTGTAGACTGTTTTGAGTAAATTGTAAATCATTGTTTGGAGTAAATATATAAATTGAGAACTTGTTTAATATTCTAAAATTGTAGGGACAATTTTAGGCAAAGATTTGCATATCTTGATTCTGTGTTGCTTCTCATTAGAATTGCACAGTGAATTATTGATGGAAGATAATGCTTCATTAAAAAATATATTTATTATTTTCAAAAATAGAGAATTTTTGATTCTTAAACTGAGGGGGAAAAGATACTGGGAATTTATTTTAAAACTTCAAAGCTGAATGCTTAAATTATCATCTTGATAAAAATTTCTACTTCGAATTTCATCTTAATATAAAATGCATAAAGGAACTATTTTCTGGAATTAGCTTTTTCATAATAACAAACATCTGTTTTTATGAACTAAATACATAATGTGAAGAGTGGGATGGATCATTTTCTATTCATCGTATTAATTTCATGTCACCTTTTTCAATATCTATCGTTTACTCTTTTTTAAAAAATAGAGATTTTGACATTGTTCGATTTGTTAGTGGGGGAGGGGGAGAAGCCACCCTACGGAAACTTTTCTAAAAGCAGTTAATTTATTTAATTTGTATATTTTAAAATTTTATAATATTCAATAATATATTTATAAATAATGAATAATTTTTATTTCATTTCATCAATTCATACTTATACAACAACTATTTTATAATAAGTAAAATTTTCAATTTCCATTAAGGGCAACAAATTGAAAATACATAATACTATATACATATTTAATACTATATACACTTTTATGCCTGACTGGCAACTAATAAAATTGTATGCATGCATTTTCATGATTTTTTTATTCATTTTAAATGTTAAGTTTCCACAAAAGTCCTAAATGTTAAGGGAAAATTATTAAACTACTATTAATGTTAAAATTCAACTTTTTCAGCATGAAAAATTCAGTAAATGTTCAATGTAAATTTTAGTCCTATTTTGTCTAGATTATTTCCTTGAACACCTAGTAAGAAATGGTTTACGAGAAAAAGGCTCGACCAGGAATTTCAACCAATCTTTAACTATTGGCTAAGAGACAGTTACAGATTATTATTTTTATGGATCTAGAAATTTGAGATCAGTAAGGCAAATATTTCGTGTATTGCTCATAAAGAAAATTTTGGATTTTGAGAGAGCCAAGAAACATGACTTTTTTTTTTTTTATCCCAATTGCGATGATGGATAGTGCTGGTTTCGTTGATTTATAGTTTACTGTACAAAAGAAACTAAATTTACAAAGTGACAATAGTATATTTGGACTTTAAGCGATTTGGAAAGAGAAAAACATTTTCTAAAATAATTATGACAGCAATGTGATTTTTCGATAAAAAATAAATGACACAATTTCATAAATGTAATCGTTATAAAAAATCTGTTGATTTAAGATTATATATAATTGGTCTCATCAAAAAAGTTGCTTACCAAAATCTAAAGAAAAGAAATGCTTAATTTTTTTTTATTAAATAAGAAATCTTTTTGGGCTTATGGTTGAATAATTGAAAAAAATAAATTTACTTCCAATAAGTATTTCCTTTTAAAGCAAATTTCAGGCTATATTATGCTTTGTGCAGTAATATTACAGAAATAGAAAAATTCAGTTCTGTTAAAGTTTGATTTATCATAATGTAAATTAATACTGAAAATACTTGTTTGAACACCTTTACTTATTGGAAAAGGCAGGAATTTACAGTTTTTTGCTTGGATTTAGTTAGCATAGTTAAGTTTATAGATTAAGTTTAGAATTAGTTAATTTATAATTAGGTTAGTAGTATAAGTTTAGATTTATATAGATTTAGTATATATAGTATTAGGTTAAGTAAATCTCCTGCTTTCTCCAATAGTAATTTTTTTTCTTTTGCATGGAAATATTTTATATTAGCTGCAGAAATATAAAATATTGAAATCCATGGTGTATTTAAATTCATTAGGAATAAATGCTAAAAAGTTTGATTTTATTATATCTTGGACAATATTTATAATTTTTTTTACTTCACAAGAAACATTTGCATTTTAATAGTATTTGAAGGAATAAGTATGAGAATTTGCAAAATATTTAAAATTTAGAAAGGTTTTGTAACATGAAAAATTTTTAAACAATCAAAATTATTTTATTAACAGTTCATTTTTGCAACAAATGCCTACGATGAAAAATGTCTTGACTTCAGTATGAAGCAGAAAGTCCACCTTTCAAGTGAATATAGAAAAGAAAATATTTATTGATGAGTGTTAAAATTTTCTTGATAAAAATTTCAATAAATAAAGAATTTTTTCTATTTTTTTCATAAATATTTAAAAGTTTATATAGAAATTGAAAATTAAAAGTCCAGAACTAAACATTTCCCTTGTATTGGTTTAAAAATATTGCTAAACAAAGACCCGATTTTGAAATTCAAATTTCATGCTTAGTTTGGTAAAAGTGATTATTCATACTGTGAAAATAAGGAATATATATATTTTTTTTATTATATGAAACGGGCTGCTTCCAAAACTGGGAAACTTCAAATTACTAAAGTAAAATGAAATTTCTTCATTAAAAAATAAGTTATTAAATGTATCTTTAAATAGTTATGAGTATATCTATTTTTTTCATTACTTTTGACCTATAAAATTCAATGCCAACATTTTCGCCTTATTTTTATCGTCACAGCAAATTAATTAAACTTTTATTATTCAGTTTTTGTTTTCCTTTAAACATTTCTGTGCGAGGAACAATGATAAAGCAGTTAAGCACCTGGTATTAAGGGGAAGTCATGGATGCTATCACATTCTTTGTTAAAAGATTTTATTTTGGAATAACAATATAACAAAAGGGATAGTAAGCAATGACAAATAGCAAAAGTTCATTTTCAAGCATTTTTGTTCTGGCTTTAGGATTGAATGTTCTTTTCTTTGACAATAGTTTTGGTCATGGGGGTGTTCATTAGTGGCTTGAAATTGATTTAAAGTTGTAAGCGTTGACTTAAATAAATATGTTACGGCTTTAAATAAAAAGTGTTGTAAACATATTTTGGGTAACATATTAATTGCGGGTTTAGTAGTCTTATTAACATGAATCTATGACATACACTAAATGTTGTATTTAAGAGAAACAATATATTTTATTTGTTGTAATTAATTGGCAGGTATGCAGAAATGATAATATTTTTATATAGATTAAAATAAATAATACACAACTTCATTCTCTAACAAATACTTCCTATTTCCACAGAGAAATATTAGTCACGTGAACAATCAAATTTCCACTGTTAATGGCAAAATTTCAATTATCAATAAAAAAATTTTAAAGCAAAGAATGAATATTAAAGTTTGTCTTTACTCTTTGCTTTATATTAGGAGTTATTTGAGAAGTTAAAATGTGCTTAATACACACTAGCAAAATTTACCAATGACTAAGGAATCATTTGAAGTGCTAAATCTTCTTTTATCAGATTATATAAACATCTCGATTGGTCTTTGATGGCCTTCATTAAACCTCCAACTAAAACGCCTTCATTCAATTAATAGCTTCCGTGATTTAAGGAATAATAAAAAATATAGGAAATGTTTATACAAAATTGTTTTGATAAAAAAATAGCCTCATTCATAATAAAAACAGGTTTTACCTAGTCTATCTGGTATTGATCTCTTGATAAGAGGTATAATGTGATAAAAAGATGTATTCATAGTGTTTTTAAAAAATAGTCTTATACAAAGCTTTGAATCCCACATTATCAATAACACACTGTGCATCTCTAAATGTTTTCTTAAAATTCAAAATTTTTAATGAAGGATATTGTATTTAGACATACCTTGTATTTAGACATTGTTTCTCAGCTGCCTTGACTGTTATGAATGCAGATGATTTTTGACACTATATTTTTTGAATAAACAAAAATAACTAAATTTAAGAAAATTGGAGGAAATATTTGCGTAAATCGTGAAGATTAATTATTTTAATTCTATTACCAAAAAAATTTCAGATACAGTATTATGTAGAAAATAATTTAAATGGTTTCCTTCTATTTTAATATATTGAATTATTTATTCTCCAATTAGTGTCTAAACTAATTTAGACACTGTTTGCTGTCCCAAATTTCCTAGTAATTGTTTGGTTCTTCAAGTCTGCTTAGTGACTGTCACATGATTATTTTAGACAAATGTATATTACTAACATATTTTTCAAGTGCAAGTTACAATGATGTGATAAGAATATCATATTTTTCTTACTATTCAATAAAATTATGCTTTGTTGAACAAATTAATTGATGTCCTCCCTCCCCAAATTTTTTTTAAAAAACATATCTGTAACAGATGTTTGGAAAATTAGTTTTATTCACTTCACAACAATCCATATTCGTATGTTAAGCGCATGTTTAAAAAACTAGAATATAATATTCATTGCTCTATCACACAAAGTGAATTGCAAAATGCTGTGCAATATTAATGTGTGCTGTATCTTTATCCTTTTAAAAACCAAACTGAATAATTCAGTATAATAAATGCAATGCTTTTTAAGCAAATGCTGATATACTGGTTTATAAAATACTTGAATTGTAAACATTATTTGTGTGCTATGATTTAAAATTTTATAATTATATAAGGAACACATTGTGTAAAATGTGTATGAAAACATGAAAATGATTTCTAGTTTAATATTAGTATTATATTTTCTCATAATATAAAGAATATATTATTAAAATTTCAAATACAACATAAATTTCAAATATAACTTAAATTTAAAATGCTATTTAGAAGCATCTCATGCAGTGATAGTTAAAAATTATGAATGTGTAGTCGACCAGTAATAAACTTTAACAGTAAAAAATCATTTGCTTTATTTTGTCGAATATTTGTACAAAAACCCATGTAAATACTTGTTCAAAAATGTATGCAAATACTTATAATTAGTTTCTTTAAATGGGGTTTCTTAAAAATGTGTTTTTTCTCATTTCATGATAGAAAGTCAATTTTGTGTGTATAATCAATATCCTTTATGCAAATGATATATTGATTACTTCAAAACCTAGTGTGTTATTATTTAAAATGAAATAATTGTTTTTTAATTACAGTATGTTTTTCAAATGTATTCAGCGTATTTTGAATATTTTTTAAATATGAAACTTAGAAGATTTTTATATTACTCACACATAGAGTATGTCATTCATCTCATAACAATAATAAATAACTAATGCAATTTGTAAATATGAAAAACTTATATATTTGAAAATGTTATACAAATTTAAAGTCAGTATATAATTATCAAATTTCATAACTAAAAATATAACTCCTACAAATGGGAAAATATTCTATAAAGAATGTAATGTGCAGTAGGTAAGGAATTTTCTGACACAGCAGTGAAATCTTGTCAATTACTAAATTAAGACTTGTTGCAGTTTGGGTGATTGCATAAATATATCATCTTGCTCATATATTTTTTCATAATACTTATGACGTCTTAAGTTCATATTCATACCATGGTTAGCTCTGCAATTAATAAAGTATGTTTAATAAATTGAAGGTATGAATAATAATTGAGAATGAAAATAGTACAAAGTGGAAGATATTCAAAGCTATATTCCTGACATTTTGTGATTAACATTCAAAAGTTTTACTCTTTCCTGTCTCTTCTAGTTTTATTTCAAATTTTATTCTCAAGGCAGAAAAATAAATTTCTTTAAAAAAATGTACAAAACTTAATTTTAATAAAATATATACGTAAATTATTACTACATTTTTTGTCCAATGAATAAGAAATTTTTCAAAGTGATTTAGAAAAAAAAATTTTTTTCCAATGTAAATATTTTTTGTGTATATCACCAGTGTAAATATTTTTTGAAAATTTATGATGCTGCCTTGAAATTTCTATTTAACTTCAATTAGCATTGTTTTAATAGTATGTAATCTATAACATTAAAATGATAAATTAATCAGATCTCTGTGAAAGAATGTATAATATTGCAATATGTTAAATTATATGTTTAACATTGTGGAACTCAAATGTCAAGAAAAATTAATCAAAACGGCTGTGATTTTCATAGAATCTTTAAAACAATTGCTGCCAATTTAAATATTTAAAGAAAAAATATTATAGAAAGCAACTATGTATTATGTACTTATGTTTATTGTATGTTATATTTAAGTTTTTTTAATTACAATTATATATACTTTATTAATATAATTATATACATCATAATTGCTTGTTTTATTTTATAAACCCTCTCTTGTTACAGTTTGTGTTGGTTTTTGATTTAATAATGTGTAACATATAATGAATGAGAATCAATTTAAAGGATTTAATTAGAAAAGTAAACAGAATATTAAAAATATTTATTAAAATGAAATTACAAATGTTTTTCATGAAGTAAAAAAATAATGGGAAGAAGTATTAAGAAATATACATTAAAAATAAAAATATATAAGCAGGATACAGCAATTTTCCATAAGTAAGTTTTACACAACTGCCAAATTAAATTAATTGTATAGCAACTATTTTAAAAGATTTTTAGAAGATGCTTAATGTTTTTTAGAATCGTCAATTTAAGAAAGAAACTCATGAATATATTTTCCTTTTTCTTGTTGAAGCATCTATTATAATAGCGCGATTATAACAAAAAACTTTAAAGCAGTTAGCTGAATAAAGTGATTATTATATTCAGTTAATCACTTAAAATAATAAATTGGAGGCTAAAAAAAATAGGAAAATAAAACAAATGTCAAGAAATTTTTACACAAATTTTTAAATAAAGTGCATAGAGAACAAATGGTTAAAGAATAAATAAATTATATACATCTACAGTTTATTTGAATTTTGAGTGTAGTCATAATAAGTGCATATCTATTTTGTATTACTTTGAACGAATAGAAGTCAACCGAACTTTAAATTTCTAAAATGATTGTGTGTGTGTATCAGAGAGAGAGAGAAAGAGAGTCGTATGCATGGAATGCATGAGTAATTTTCATAACGAAACTTCTCATTTTTCTACTAAATAACAAGACCTGGTCTTTTCATCCTGTTATAAGCCGTTTTAAATTCTATTGAAATTCTATTTCCCCTTAATATACATTTTCATCTTGACTTGCTTCTACAAATTTAATTCAAATCAAATTTCTGAAAAAAGTTTAAGCATTGAGAGGGTATCTCGTTACTGTCAGAATATTTAAATAATTTTTGTAGTATGTTTCATATTTTAAAACAAATATAAAATAAATTTATAAATCATATATCTATAAAGTAACTAGACCTAAATTGAGTTCAACTATTTAAAATTTTATAAATAGAAAGAGACAAAGTTATTTATAAATTATTCTTATATACATTGGTTTTAAAAGAGATTCTTATTTTAAATTATTCTAAATTTATTCAGAAATATATATATATATATGCATGTACATCACTAATTCGAGGAGTAAGTAATTTTTGAGACTTAAAAGTAGTTAGGAAATATTTTAATTAAACTTTAATTCTCTGATATATATTTTTATTTTTACTTAACTCCTATAAGCATCACTTATTTACGGTAGCTAATTTGAGATAAGTTTGCTACTAATGGGAGAATCAGTCATTCAATCAAAAATATTTTAAAACAAATGGTTTATATTTAAATGTTTTATTAAAAACGTAAATTTTGTTTGAAATAACGTCTGTTCAAATAGCGGAATTTTCGAGGTAAAATGTGCTCAACAACATATTTGGAGCAAAAGTCATTAAATAGTAAATACGGTCGCTTTTATTCTGACAAACAGCATGTGCTTAAATTGCTTAATGTATTGAATATTAGTGTGCTGTTTGAGAAATTAAATGAGGAAATTTTATTTTTGTTTTCCTCTCAATTGTTTTGTTGCTAAACATATTTTTATTTACCTTTTCATTATGAAGTAGAATTATCAGTTATTTTCTTATTTTGAAATCATTCGTAGTGTTGTGTTATATATTGTGTTCAATTGTCTGTTCTGTCTTTTCAAGCACCTGTTAAAATCACTTTAGCAATTAGGTTTTCTTGATTTTAATATCACCTATATTTTAAAGTTAAGCAATTAAAATTTCATTGCAGTAGGAGGAATTACTATGATTCGTACTTATTTCCATTCCTTTAAAAGAATAGGATTTTGCGTTTTACATAAAATATGTTGTTATTTTTCTTTAATTTTGTTAAGAGTAAACCATTAAAGAATATTTAATGGAAGAAAACAGTTGAAGTAATCTTTACACATTTGCTCATTCATAAATACAACACAAACTTAATAAGGGTACGAAAAATAAAATAACTGTCGAGTTGTAAATAAACTTGCTATTTGTATTTAACACTAATTTTTTTAATATTGATTTTATTCAAAAATTTAAGTCTCCGCATTGATAATTTAAAAACAAATCAATGAGATATGGAGGATTGGAAATTTAACTTTAATGAAGAATTTATTAAAATGCTAAAGTTGGGAAATTTTTATTCACATCCCATCAAATTGTAAAAGACGTTTGTTGGAAACGTTGAAAACAATACATTTAAAAAAAGAGTAAATAACATCATTTAAAAAAAATTACACCGTGAGAATACTGTGCCATACATATTTTTCTTTTCTCCGAGCGATAACTCGTATAAGAGAATTGTAAAAGGCGAAAAAGTCTTCTTAGAGTTCTTGAACGAACAATGTGAAATTTTTCTTAAATTAATTACAACACCAGGAAATAAGTAATATATATATATATATATATATATATATATATATATATATATATATATATATATATATATATATATATATATATATATATATATATTTCTCTTACTTCCAATGATAGAATTTTTCAGCAGATTTGAAAGTTGACCGAAAATGGTCTTACCGTGGTTCAGTAGTTAGACAGCGCTGTTCAGTTAGAAATGTCCCGTGTTCATCCCCGCAGCTGCCGAATAGCGATCAGTAAATGTATACTTCTGTCTTCGGTATGCACGTCTTTCAAATTGTTATTTGGGTCTTTTTCCCATTTCCTTAATTACAATATAAATGACTCACTGTGGCTATAAACATTCTTCTCGAAAGGCAATATGTCATTAGTATTAAAATACAGTTTGAGAAATGTTTTCTTATTAAACAGTTTTAGACTGGAAAAACAAATTCTTCTGAAAATGCTCTAATTTTAACATTATTCTCTTGTTTCGAAGGAAGCTTATTTAAATCTCAAGTACTTTCAAGCTCTTTCATTTTTTGGCTCATGGCGTTCCTACTGGTCTAATCTCTTCAGAGATTTATGTTCCCAGATCGATCCCAACCATAGCTCAACAACAGATGCTAAATGCCTTAGAATAGCCTCTGGATGTTAGACTGTCGATTCTGCAGTGATAAAGTTTTTTTCATTTTCTCCTAATGATAAACATCACTTTTTGGAGTATTAGCTTCCTGGTTCGATCCAACCACTCTTCATGAACGGGACGCGATCTTGCGTTGCTGTAATCCCCATGCATATCTATTGGGATGGTTACTTGATAGTTGTACATGTTTCTTACCTTCTGATGCGTGAACACGGCTCATTATTAATGAAACATCAGCTACCCTGTCGATGTTAAAATATTCTATGTGGTTAAGTAGTCCACAACGCAATGTCAAAAATTCTTTAATTTGAGCTCATCATGGTATGGTACAGCTCTTTCGAGTGAAAGGTTCCAGGTTCAATCCCAGCCACTATTGATCAACGGGAAATGGGTATCCCCATTCTGTTTTTTGCATGCACTGAAGTCAGGTGTGAGCTTGAAAATTTTACGATTTGTCTCCCCTGCGAGACGTAAATACTCCCCAAGTATCTATAAAAATCCTTCCTGGAAGGCAATTACGCGGTGCACGTTGTTAAAATAGCCCACGACCTTTAAGGCCACTACGCGTGTCGAAGTTCTTTCGTTCCGTGGAACTTAGTTTAGATGTTTCACAATGGCCTTCATCAGCCAGACTGTCCTCTGTACAGTTTCAGAAGCTCTTTTGCTTAGGCTCACCATGGACTAGTGTGGAACACTTCTCTTCAGAGCAAAAAGTCCTTGGTTTGATCCCATCCTCTATAAATTAACGGTAGACGTTCTACAGTAATTAAACATTTCCTTTCTATATGTTTTTCCATCCAGGTGAATGCTTGGAAATTTTCCGGTTTTTCTACGTTGCCATTCGTGTATACGAAAATTAAATGTCGTTACTCAGTGGACGCTACAGCAATCTCAAACAGTTTGGCAACCTCGTCACACAACTTATTTTTCTGTTTAGTTTACTATGAGCCCATTAAGTACAAAATAAATTTTTACAAACATTACCAGTGCAACAAATAGTACACAATTTAACCAATACATAAATATTTTATGAAAGAAAATATAATTTGAGTTCTTTTGAAAAATCATTCATAATATAGCTAAATATTTATTTTTGAAGTTACAGGAGAGTAAAGACAAATATTTACAGATAATTCTGTTGAACAAAACTGACTTGTGTTTTTGCAAATAAATTTTGTTTTATGATATATTTTTCAAGTTTAATTTAAACTGAAAATAATTTCAATGAAACTAAGAATGAAATTGAAAATAAAATGCAAGATTATACAAAAAACATTTATTCAATTCTTAATATAGAAAAAAATTAAATAAAAATATATATATTGAAATTCTTATGTTTATGATCCCTAATTAATATTGGAGCTTAATTTCTTTGAATTGACAATTTAATAACGCAAAATAAGAATACTATAAAAATAAGGATAAAAAGATAATGTTAAGTTTAATGCATGTATTTTGCAAAATTTAAATCTTGATCGCGCATATAGTTAGAATGTATTGTTTCAATTAAAGGCCCAGCTGGACCATTTTTAATTAATAAATCATATATAGTCCATGAAAGCATAAAATACAGTAAGTTTATCATCATATACTTAACACATTAAACTTATGATGACACATTTATATAAAATATCCAACACTTTCTAATCTTGCATAGCCAACAACACGAATAAATTTACTGTCCACACAAAAATATTTCATATTCAGGTCTTGCTTTTGACCACAGGAAACCAAGTGTAGTTGACTACTTTTGAGCGTTGTTCTTCTAAAGATCTCTTCACCTAATTCGAAATAAAAAGCATAATAACCAAAATTTCTATAGTATTTGCTTTCTCATTAGTGTCTATATAAACTCTAATGCGAAAATTTCATAAGAATAATACCTCAAAAAAATAAAGCCTTATTTTGCTGCAAGGGAGTACAGTTAAAAAACTCCTATAACGCGCTGAGTTTGTTTGTCGCTCAACGGTCACATGAGGGCTAATTAGACCGGGACCTACGGTTTAAAGTGGATTCCAAACCATTACAAACATCCATGCCCAAGGTGGGATTCGAACCCACAAACTGTTTAACCGAAGGCAAGAGCGCTAACCATTCGGCTGCCAGCTCAGCAACGCGCTGCGTGCATACCGCGTGATATAGAAATCACGTTATAAGAAACTCGGATTTAACAGTACAAACCAGGCTAATTCGTAGCGGGTTCTATGGAAACCGCATCATAAGAATTTCAGTACAAATCACATCATTCATACCGCTTTATATGGAGACCAATAAATACAAATCAATGACAAGATAAATTATTTTTATTGAATTGAAGAGTTCATATAAGGAAGTGATAAAAAATGAAGCAAAAACTAAAAAACTGTTTTCCAACAAAAACAAGAAAGACTTGTAAAATTATGTAATCTTTCAACACTCATCCTCGCTGTCAGATATGAGTCGCCTAACTCACCTTCTTTTAATGGGCAAATTGTCTTCCTCACTTGGTGCATCTTCATATTAGTTTTTGATTGAAGCTTTTTTTTCTAAATCCAAAAACCTCTCTTTAAGGAGCTGTATAAGCAATTTAACTCTCTTTTAAACCTTGCCCTGCGCACTGTTGAATGATCAATTTGAATGAAATGAAGCTCTCATTCTTTAGGAAAATTTTAGCTCTTTTTTCACATCTTGTAAATCAAGATTTGGCACCCATTCGTTTTCCTTACTTTCATTTACCAATGCATTTGAGGGGAGGTTGCATCCATTAATTCCATCAGTTCTTCCTCATCTAAAGTTTCTTCCCCGACTACTAGTTCTCTTACTTACTGCAAATTCTTCATCGCTTAAACGAGAAGCAATGTTTACTATTTCTGTAACTGGGAGTAAAATTGTAGAATCGTCTTGTATTGCTCGAACCATTTGAAGTAAAAGAGGTTTCCAACAAGCATTAAGCGTTGATGGTTTAATTTCGACGCAAGCCGATGACTCGGTTCTAATACAATCTTTTTATTTTATTCTATTTATTTATTCCACATGTGTAATGTTGTCCAATTATAAACAACAAATTAAGCAGAAAAAAACTAAACGAATGGACAGAGTCGAAAAATTTTTTAGAAAGAATTGGTCACCAACAAAACATACTATGTGACGACTGAAACCGATGTCTTAAGAGAGATAAGTTTGAATGTTTATATAAACATATCCAGTTAAAACCATTCATTGGGTGCTAAAACAATGCAAAACAGAATATATGGTATTTTTTTCCTAATTTTTTTTAAATAATAAAATAGATACATGGAATAGCTTGAGATGTGAAGTTTATATTTAATGCACCAATAATTTAATACAGAATAATTCTGAGGATTCTTTTTGATATCCTTAATCAGGCAAAATTTTGAAATTTAATAATCTCTTGTTGCATTAGTCGTGATACAAAACATGGCGTTTTCACAAGAAAATTAATTTTTTTATTAAATAAATGCATACCCTATATACACTTAGAAGTTCACATGATAGTAAATAAACAAAATTAAAGAAATACTGAATGGATATTTATTAATTTATGGCAACATTTTATAATTTTTAGAGACTCGTATAGAGCTAGTCACTTGTAGCGTTATGCAATAATGAAAATATGGGACTTTTTCCCTGCAATTTACTTTTCATAATAGAATGGGTACATGGAATAGCTTTAGCCGTGTATATTATATAAATTCACCAAATCATTTTAATGTAGATGGGGATATTTCTGAAGATATGTAGCCAAAGGTTGTAATTTAACAATCAAGTCAATTTTCACACATATCAATTCAAAAGAGTAATAGAAATTCAGGCTTATTCTCTAAAAACTTATTTTTAGAACAAAATGAGTACTTGGAATATATTAGTTGTTATTGGAGTAATAAATACAAAATTACTTTGTTCAAAACATGTTTAAAAGGTGTGTGTTTTTAAAAATGCTATGGAGGAATAAAAGTTACCACCATTTGGATGTATTAACTACAAGCTTATTATTTATGAAAAAATTATCTTAACTTAATTAAAATATTTAATAAGCATTTATAAAGAAAATCTGAAACTATTCTTTAACTTTGGTCAAGATTTAATTTCCGACTAAAGGATTAAAACTCATGTGATATGTAATTTTCATCATAATAAATGTAGTAAAATGTTTATTATTATAAGCTTAAAATTGTAATTCATTATTATTTAATAGAATTTTAGAGATAACTCATACAGTTTAAATTCGAAATTAATATAGCATATATAGCTCATCAAATCTTAGTAATCGATCAAATTTGATTTATCCTTGGTTGAATGTAAGAAACATTTAAAAAACATTTCACAAGTAGCAAAGCGTATTGATAATAGAAAATAAATAGTTTATCTCAAAGTAAAAATTTTCTTTTACATAAATATTATTTATAATCAAAATTACTACCTTATTACCAGAACGAAACAAGATATTATATATATATGTAAGCTCTGATAATTGAAAAAAATGAATGGGGAAATTCAGATGAGTTCGATCATACAAACACACAGTTGATTTCAACAATCGAAGTAATAAGGAATATGGTGAATGCACCAAAAGGCAAAAATATAAGTTTTATGCTATTATAAATTTTATTGTTACCAAATAAAGTTTTACTTCAAATTACAAAACAAAATGTCTGTTTCCTTGAAAATTTGAAATATTTTTAAAGTATAAATTCAAATTCAAAAATTCTTAAACTTAAAATAATATTTATCCGTAATTTAAAAATAAATTGCAAAATAAAATGCTTAGAAAATTTACTTGGCAAAACTAACTTAAAGCAGAAATTTTTTTTTCAGTATTTTATATGAAATCATGTTTAAACATAAATTTCAAAATTATAATTTAAAAAAATGTCTTAAAACTGTCAGATAAAGTCTACTTGTGACCCTACAGTTAAAAATTTTTGTTAGGAATGTTTAAATAATTTAAAAACATTAAATTAAATGTACTTTTTTTTTAATTTACCATTTTAGGAACATCCACAAAATATTTAGTTAATGGTTATTTTATGGTACACACAATTTAATTCACATTTTCATAATTCCCCATGTAAATATAATTTTCAATATATTTTTTTTATTTTCAAAATTTTAGGATTAAGTTATTTTAACTATATTTGTTTGAGTGTTTAAAATTTCTTACATAAAGTAATAATTATGAACAGAATAAAATTATATGAAAAAACACGATTCCAAATTGTTGGTTAAAAATGCGTAAGGAAACTTCAAATGTAGGAATAAAATCTATATTTAAGAGGGGTAAACTCAAATTTAAGAAATTATTTCGTTTTAAATTTTGTTTTGTTAGCATTGGAAGCGATTATAAAGCAAAATACAATCAATCTGAACGGAACCTGCAAATTTAAAATGAATTAGGGTAAATTATTTCTTTTGCTTAAATAAAGAAAAAATCTTTAATTTCCATAAAGAATACACATAAATAAAATTCGTCAGCTTAATGCATTCCCGAAGAAACGTACAAAAGTTCTTATTTTAAAGTAAATAAACTACACACACAAATAAGGACACTTACATGAAAGTAAGGACTCTTAACATTAAAAAAACAATTTTTCATGACGAAATTTCATATATTTTTTTAATTTCATAAAAATTTTCAAAGTTTCATAAAAATAATGATACAATAAGATTTGTTTAAAAGGTTATGCAGCAAAAATAAATTCCGGCAAAATATTCCAAATTTATGTAGATTATGCATTAAACTATAATATCGCTGGGGCAATTATAAATGAAGCAAAATTTCACAAACAAGTTACTTTTGAGTTCATTTTAAGCAATACGCCCAGACATTAAAAATATATGATTATGTAAAACTAATATTATGCTTTTAAGAATTAATAAAATCACGACACATTCTACTTATAATTAAACTTTTCCGATATTTTATACTGTATACAATGATTAATATATTCCATACAAAAAGAATATATTAGCTAATTTTAGTCTTATTTGCACTTAAATTATAATATTAAAAACCTTAAAGATTAAAAATGAAATATCTTTTACAAAATACTTTACACAAGATAGTATATACGTGCATTTTTATAACTGCTTTTTTTGAATATCTGAAATTGTAAAAATATTCTCTCAAAATATCTGGAAAAATCCTTTTTATAAGAATTGAATTGCAATTCTTATTTTTACATAGCTCAGGAGAATATTTTGGTTTCGTTGACTTTAACCATGACATAATAAAAGGCACTTGAAAATGAAAGCAAAACTGTATTTAACAATACAAATAATTCCCATTCCGACATACTTCTTTGAATTATTATTTATCGTATATAAATATACATCCTTATACAATGGCAGGATTCCATATTCACTGTCTCATCGTTTTGTAAATTTACATTATCCTAGGAAAACAGTATACGCAATAACCACGACTTTGTATCACAATCTTTACAATTGCAGAATAATAAATATATTCAGATGAAATGTATTTTCTTCACATGTGTAGTTAGCTCATGCTTCCGAGTGTAACTCTTCTCACATAATTCACATTCATAACGTTTTTTTTCATGGTAGATTCTCTCGTGGGTTTTACAGGTAATGATAAAGGAAAATCCTTTAGAGCAATAAGTACACTGGTAGGGCTTTTCACCAGTATGAGTTCTCAAGTGCACTTTATAGCTCTATATTTCCAAGTAAATTCTTTACTACATATTTCACACTTAAATTTTTTTTCCCGAGTGTAATTTAAAATGTGAAGTGAGGTTTGATTTGTATCTGAAAGTTAGTCCACAAATTTCGCACTGAAAAGGCTTTTCATTTTCATGAAATCTCAGATGACACACAAGTGTGTCTCTTCCTCTAAAAGCTCGATTACAAATTTCACAATGAAATGGCTTTTCACCATTGTGAATCCTTAGGTGATATTTCAGATTTCCAGATTTTGTGAATGTTTTCTGACACAGATAGCACTCAAGCGATTTTTTTCCAGAGTGAGCCGACAAAGGCGTTTCTAGATTACAGAAGCTATTACTATTAGGAGGAAGTGAGTTTTGACAATCTTCTGTATTTTGATGCTCAGGAACAAGATTTTCCTCAAACTCAGTTTCACACTTTTCAATATAAAACATCATTTTTCCAATAGCTTCAGTTTCGATGCGCTTTCCTGTTGACATATTTTCTTATAAATGCAATTTATAACAGATTATGACTTTTGGTATGTATCTTTCAAGTCGCTAAATTTCAACTTGTAATTATTAGTAAAAATTGACTATTTCACAACTGAAGTATTGTTTAAATAATCCATTACGCTCAAAGCATAACAGTTAAAAGTTGAAATCCATCGTAAAATATTTTAAAAATTGGAAACATCTTATTAATAAATAACAGAATAATGTATTCCAACATAATAAATATGATTTAATTAAGAATTTCTTTCATTTGAGTTTCTGCTTGATTTCTGTCCGCAGCTGATATGGTATAGCGATTATCACTATGATTGAATTATATTTTGTATACTGAATCTACTGAACTCAGATTAACCACGGAAAACAATAGATGAATCAATGCATCTGATGAAATGATAGGTGAAGCTTTAGATGAGCGTAACATCAAATACATGTCTTATTCAGAAATACCCAAAATATCTATTATTGAATGAAAACATTGACCAACTGTAAGACTTTTTTCTGCCATAGTTTTATTTGTCATCTAGCATTCGACAATCTTTTTATAAGAGAATACTTTCAACTATCTTTTTCCTTTGTTCAAAAACTACTGGGACACAATGATTACAACAACAACGCGATGCTTAATTTCAAAGAAGTCTGTTGTGATTGTAAGGTAAGGTGATCTCATTTTATGAAATTTTCACATCTATATTTTAAGTTATATGCATATGATGTGAAGTTTTTAGCGTTCCTGATTCTTGAGCTGCTGGTCCTCTGTTTGAATCCGGGTTCGGGTATGGATGTCACTTACTTTGTGTTTCTATGCCCCTTCTTCTGAAATGATGCATGAAATGATTCTGAAATGTGGTCCACCCTCTAAACAGCTTTGTCTTAATATGGCATTGCTACTCGCTGCCTTGATTTTGTTCACAGGTGCCCACTGGATAAGAACAAAGGAGTAGCCGTTTTCGGTCACATTATTGATTAGTCACCCAAGATCCCATTGTAATTAAAAATATAAATAAAAAATTCTAACACGTATAATGTTTGCATAATGTATTCAATTCAGAATCAAAATGCATTCATGACAACGTTTTCATATTTAATTTATATTATTTTCATTAAAATGTGCTTCGCAATGATTTGAAATTCAATTTAAAAAACAAATAGGGAGTACAATTCTGGGCACAATTAGGAAAAGTATAATTACACAAACTATTATTTTTTCACTTTTCAAGAATTCAAGAAAATTGCACTGAATGAAGGAATATCATTTAATGCAATGACACAAAGATGTGATCTTATTTCCAATATATTATTAAATAATTCTTATTTTACTTTAATATTAAAAGCTAATTTTCTATTTACCAACTACATTTCTTCTTGGGATTATACTTAAAAGGACAGTCATTATTTACATTACTAAATAGTTTTTGACTAAGAAGAAAAATTTCTTTATTAAAACTAATCTTATTTTAATTCTGATAAAATATTCAATGTCGTCAAAAGAAAGTCTAGATAAATTTTAAGGAAATAGTATTTTGATATTTTACGCAATATCAATTTTCGTTTATTAGAAGCCTATTTCCCACAGATAACATCAGCAAATATCTTAGTTTAAGGCTAGTTTGTAAATTTCTTGTCAATTTAATTAAGCTTTCAAGCTGTACAAAATTGTTTTTGATGTTATGAACATTTCTAACTAAATTACTTAATCGGATTTTAATTTGCAGCAGTGTACATGGCATGAGATTAAATTTTGGATAGTTCATCATTATTGATATCCTCCTAATTATTGATTTATTTTTCTATTTTCCTTATTATGGGTATCTTTATATTGTTGCTGCTTTTTTGCAATTTTATTATTATCAAATCATTAAAACAGGTTTTTTAAGAAAACTAAGTTAGATGTGGACATACAACTTGGATTATGTATTGCCCAAAACATTAACTTCTTTTAAAATCACTTTATTACAGGGTTGCTCAACCTTCTGGGTCGTGGATCCCTTTTTCATGCAAGAATCATCGGCGGACCCTTGTCAGTCAAGCGCACAGTAACGAGTAAAATTCAACTCGAAGTCCATTGTAAATAAAAACTCTATAATGCAAGCGTCGTTTTTTTAATAACCCCTAAGTAAATGAAGAGTGTTTGATTTAAGGATTAATGGAAACAACTTTAAACTAACAATGTTTCCATTAGTCTGAATTCTCACACTATATTCAGGTACCTACTTTTGGATTTACCCACATTAGGCTGGTGATATTTTCATAATTGAATGGAGCAGAATATATTCCAAAGTAAAACAGCATTCGTTGGATAACATTTTAATTTTAAAAATTAAAATGTCAGTACGGAAACAGAATTCAATTAATTACATTTTATAGAAAATACAAACAAATACCTACAAATTTATAATCAGGGAACATTCACTGCTCGTGGGCGAAACATGATGTGTTCTTCTTCAATAGAGATGATTGTGTAGGAAGTTTATTATTCTTAGCAATGGTGGAGATGGAATCTTATGTGTAAAGGAATGTTAATGTAAAGGTTGAGGTTACTTCTGATGACACAATTTTTAAAAGCTGGACTCCATATTTGACACCTGGAGATGGATTTCAGGATCAAGGCAGCTTCGGTACTTTGTTTTGGTACCGGAATAGATAAGAATCCGGCAAATTGAAGTAGAACAGGTTCTGCTTTTTCAACAAGAGAGTAGAATTTTTGGTTTTCCAAAAGTCTGAGTAACCATCACTATCGAAAAAAGATTTCAAGGTTGAATCTGCGGAAATTTCTAACAACAAATCATATTAATTCGACAATAAAATATTTGACTTTTTGGATACAGCGAATGGATTGAGCACCCATTTGTATACCTGTAGCTTCACATTTTGTGCTGTCGGGAAATAATGCTCCTACGATGATATCAAGCTTCGGAGGTATTCGAGGATTTCATAAAACAAATTGTTCCCAAGTTTCAGTATCTTGTCTTTCAAATAATTGTTGAGAAGAGGAAAACACTCGACCTCTCCCTCCTTCACATTCTCGTTCCAAAAATTTATTTTCCTTTTGAACTCTTGAACTTCGTCGTTTGCAGTGACCTTTGTTATAGCTTTCTCTTGCAGTGAAATAGACATTGCGTTCAATTTGGAGAAAATATCTGCCAAATGAGTATACATTGCCAGTTTTCGTCATTAATAATCTCTGATAATTTGGCATTATGGTAGTTTAAAAGTAAAGCAAGGAATGCTAAACGCACTTCATATAATCAAGAGACTGCATTCCCACGTGACAGCCTTCTGTATTTAGAAGCCGGGAATGATGAAAGCTTCCCATATCTTCACCCAGCATTTTGAAAAGTCTCGACTTCCAATGCTGTGATTTTATGTAGAAGATAACAATTCTGACAGATTCATCTAAAACTTTTTTGATGCAGGTTTTTTCGTAGCTAAAACATGTTTGTAAAGAACACAATGACTGCTTTTGCAATCTTCCAAGCTCCCTTTAATTTTTGTTACCGCTCCGACCATTGGACACGTCATAATTTTTGCACCATCTGTGCGCACATCGATACAATTAGATCATTTAATTTCGTTGATTTTTAAAAAATCGTCTAACAAACGGAATATTTCAGCATGTATGGGCAAGTAGTGGCTTGCACAATAAGAGGTTTCTTTGAAACATCCCAAGTAGGCATAACGAACAAATGCCGCGTCAGTAAATTCATCTATTTGGAGGGAAAATGAATTTTGTTGGATGCGAGAAATCAGAGATTCTTTCACCTCATTTGACATGTTAACTATCTGTCTCTTTGTTTTGCTGCCTTTTCGTCTCTATGTTGGATGGAAAGGTAGTGACTCTTATATCTTCAGTGTCACTATCAAACTAAATTGTTTGATAGTGGCACTGAAAATATAAGTTTTACTGCCTATTCATTTACAACATACAAGAAATAATATCACTAACACCTGGTTTTATGAAGGTTTCAGCTATGGTATGAGCTTTATCTGTCTTTGGCACCCGATAAGCTTTTATTGAGTTTTCATTAATTGCTTTTGCTTGATTTCTCAGTGTTGTGAAGCAGCTAATCCATTGCTCTGATCGCGCTATTTCCGAAGATCATGGCGTAAAGCATTTCTATGCATCGAGCATCGTAAACCCACGCACTTGCAACCCCTGGAATTTTTCAGAAAGTTGAGCAGGAAGGCCACAATCATCGGAACTAAACTACCTGTTCAAAAGTGGCCATGGACCCCTAAGGGGACCGCGGTCCACACTTTGGAAAGGCCTTACTTTTTACATACCATAATAATTGAAACTGATAAAATGAGCATGTATGAAATTTAATTTATTTCTTCGCATCAAAATATAAAAAAATGATATCTCGCGCATAGAATCATAGTAGATTCTTGAAATGTATATTAAAAATTCATAATGCTCCACCATTGTAATTTATATTATTATTATTATGTAATTTACAGGAATATATTTATCCTCTGCTTTTGATCATGTGTGATGAACAACCGAATCAGCTTGTCATTCCATGCATCATTTCCTGGTGAAATTATGAATATTAGGATTTTTTCTGAACACAATTAAATTTTTCGTGTTTTTGATATTTCAATTTTTCAGATTTATTGTTTTCTATGTAAGAACTAAACAATTATTTCACTAATAGCATTAGAAAAAACATCGTTCAGGATAGTTAAGTTTTAAACCATTTTTTCATTATTAGATATCTTAAATTGTGTGTGATAATTTTTTTCAAAACCTTAATTTTAAAACTAATAAATTTTGATACTTGTTCAAAGAAAAGCTTCACTATTTTCACTTTTAATATTAAAGTATTCGTGTTGCTTTTGACGCTGAGATTGAGTGAACGATGTAAGAAAGTGTCTTACTCTTAAATAGTCAAATGTTCGCAAAAGAATAAAGTAGATTTTTAAAAGCATTTTCTGGAAATATTGACTTTTAAAATTATGAATATTATTTCAATTTTTTATTTCATGATTAATTTATATAACTATTTTTTTATTCAAACAAATGTTTGAAAATTAATTTTACTAATATTAATAAATATTTCAAATAATTACGAAATGAATCACTAAATAAATAAATAAAGCAGCAAGGAAATTTTTTATATTGGCGATGTCTGTCTGTACTGACAATGATTCGAAATGTGAGACAGTTTTGTGTGTGAACTTTGTTGTATACTTATTTTAGTTTTACCCAAAACAAATTTCAAAGCTTTAGGTACAGGAAGCTTAAAGGCCAAGCAATAAGTTTGAAAGCCTAATTCAGCTTCTGAATATAAAAATGTGATTAAATTCCACTGTAGAAAATGTGCTGGAGCACCACCATCGATATTCTTTGGTTACTACTCCATAATGTATATTCAGTTAGGTTTGGATAATTTGGCTTTCTCCAAAAGAGAGAGAAATTTCAAAGAATGAGATACATTCAGCTTGAAAGCCAAACAATAATTTGCAAGCCTAATTCAGCTTCTAAATATAAAACAGTGGTAGTAGGATTTAAATAAATAATTCCGTTGATAACAAACAATAACAAATATTTATTTGAACATGATAGCTCCAATCAGAACGCGGACTATACCGCTACAGATACAATTCTTTTCCTTTTCTTTCCTTTTCTAAATTAAGTTTTTCAGAGAGAAACAAGAGCGTAAGAGGTGGTCATAATTGGCGCACTTTATCGCCCTTTGAATAATTTTTGAAGTCGACAACAAGTTGATTCCACAATAGAAATTGTTCTGGTGCATCATTATCGTTGTTCGTGGTTAGTACTCAATGATGCATATTCAGATTTGCGAACAACTGAAAGATAGGTTACTTAATGCATTCATAAGCTCTGTTTGTAAGTATTGTCCCCAAAATGATTTTTCTAGATTTTTCACCAAGATGTTAATAAGCATATTATCTTGAACATTCAATGTTTCATTGGTGGTCGGATTCTTGAGAGCTTAAAATTGGGAAATGATGTGAGGATAATGATTGCTCAAATAAAGTTGATATTCAAAAATAAAACTGTGGCATCTTGCATAAAAAATGCTTTGATGTCATACTTCCTCGAAAACTGGTCCTGGTGTTTTATGTCGTGAGAACATCCATTCGTCCCCAGAGTTTCCAAGGACACAGGTGGCAAGCAGGAAGAGAAGGAAGGAACTGTCGCTGGGTGAGCGATTTAGTGTGGCCAGTTTGTTTGAGATATTTTATTATGTGCATTGCCCTTTTCTAAATTAATAAATGCAAAATAATCAATTTATAAATAATCAAGAAGTGAGTGTAAATTAAGGTTAGGTTAGGTTACGATAAAAACTGTTTTGGAACATTATGCTCATAGGCTTATAGCTTGCATTGAGTAAGATTGAGTTATTAGAAACCCAGACAAAATTGATGGATTGATAATTTTGAAAAAAATGACAATCAAACGAAAAGATAAGCACGACGTTGATTGACAAATGAAGAGGAAATCGGGCCGCTTGAGAACACAAAGACGAGAAAAAAATTAAAAGTCTAATAATTTGTTTCAAAAAAGAAATTGTTGCATCAATTTACTCTTTAGAACTCGTTGACAAATCTGAGATCCAAGAGAAAGAAAGAGCTTTAATATCAAGTCTTTCTTTTAAGGAGTTTCTTGCATGATCCTATCGAGGAGACGATAGCATTATGTGATCCATGGTTTCTCTTTCTCCACAAGAGCATTTATCCGTTGAAGAAAGTCTGAATTCGTGTAATTTAACATTTGTTGGAAAAGATCTAGTTTTAACTCTAGCTAGCCACACTTCTTCAAGGCGAGAATTAATATAATTGCGGTGAATTTTCGTGATAGTAGTTAGTTCGTAAAAAGTTAGAGGCATATTTACTTTTATTCCATTCGTTGTTATTATAATTGATAAGAATATTTCTTATATTATGGATAAGGTCTTCAAGAGAAATAGACTGCAGAATAATGCTTTTATTAATCATCGATTTTGCAAGAGAATCTACTTTTTCATTCCCAGCAATTCCTGAATAACCTGGAATACAAACTAATTGAATAGATTCGCAAATCTTAACTGCATTTACTAAAGCTGAATCAATGTATTGAATAATGGTTGGAAAACAGGTTGAGAGAGTTTTCAAACTGCTTAGACAGGATAAGGAGTCTGATAATGTGACATAGTTGGAGGGAGAAATACAGAATTTAGTCACCACGAGATATAAAGCCAAAGCCACTGCTGGAAAGATGGAATTAAAGTATTGATTGCCCGGAAACAAAGGATATATTTCTGCTGTTATAAACAGAGATTCCAAATTTATTTTCTATTTTAGATGCATCAGTAAATAATAATAAGTGATTGGATTATTCTGATGTATAATACAGTTCAATGAGGTCATTGATAGTATTTGTAGGAAGATTTTTCGTCTAAAAAGTATATTTTCTAAGAAATATTTTTAAATTAATATTAACAGAAGTATGTTTTGCAGGAACTCTTAAAATATGTGATTCTTGAATTCCATTTTCTTCGAGCTATTTTTTCACTCGCGAAGATCGAGGAAGAGCGCCAGAGATATGGCTGTATGGCATTGATTCCCAAAAACTACTACATGGAGATCTAGTAGAAAGTACAAGGTTGCTAATGTACATGCTTGTAGAGAGAAACTTTTGTCTTATAAAAAGATGTAAGACCCCTGCTTCTTTCAGAAGAAGTGGAATTGCTGTCCAGCGTGGAAGACCTATAGCAATTCTAAGAACTGAGCGATATATCGGATCCAAGATTTTTCGGTCTGATAAGCTCACAGATTTAAATGAATGACATCCATAATCGAGGCTACTTGTAATGAAGGACTGAACAATTTGAAGTAAGCAATTAGATTTTGTTCCCCATCTGTTATCTGAAATAGCTTTTAAAACATTAATTTTCTTCTGGGTGGATTTTTTTTATTTTAAAATTATACTTAAAGGTTAAGTTATTAGTAAAGTAGAGGCATATAATTTTTTATGTGCTTAGACCAAGATATAGGCAATTGGTTGATAGTTAGTTCAAAATTCACAGGAGATATTTTGGAACAGAAATCAATGGCTGAAAATTATGAGGAATCAATTTTTAGTTTCCATTCTTTACACCATTGTTCCATTTTATGATTGCAGTCTTCATTTTTTTTTTTTTTTTTTTGCTGTAGACTTTTTTGTGATGAATGAGCAGCCAAAAGGGTTATGTCATCAGCATAAGTAAAACACTTAATGTCAGGAGAAAGAACTTCGTAAATATCTGACATATAAACCATGAAAAGAAAGGGAGAAAAAACTCTGCCTTGGGGGTTAACACCTCTATTAGAGAAAGTGGGTTGAGATAAAGTTCCACGTCATTTCACTTTAAAACTTCTATCCGATAAAGAATCCAGTATCCAATGAGCAACATTTCCTCTGATATCAAATTGGAGGAGATTTTAAATAAGACCGTCTGGCCACACTGAATCGTAAGCTTGAGATATGTCCATAGCTGCGCGTATGATATATTTTTCTGTGAGCGTAAAGCAATATTATGATGATGAAGCATAGAAAGAACACAATCTCAACCTCTATGAGGCATAAATCCATGATGATTTGGATGAAAATATTTAGAAAGGGAGATATGATTTATTAGATGATTTAATATCATGCGTTCCATGACCTTACATAGAACACTTGTAAGAGATATTGGGCGATAAGTATTCACTGATGAATATCTTTCTTAGGATTTATTTTAGGAATTATGATGAATTTGTTCCAAGACGGGGGAGCAGTACCGCTTAATCAAGAGTTATTTATGAGTGATAAAAAGAATCGTAAAGCTATGTTTGATAGAACGTCAAAATTTCTGCTGATATTAAATCAGCGGAAGTATTTTTGCATTTAGAAATCGCCAATTGGTGCTCTGAGAGGGAAAATGCAGAGTTATATTTTAAATCAAAATTTGAACTTAAATCGAGAGGTAGTACTTCAGTTTTAGATTGATGAGAATAAAATTTGGCAATAAGTTAGCCTGATCAACAAGGTCCGAAATAGTTGAAGTTTCACCAGAAATTAGAAGACGATGAGTTGGTGAGTCAGTAGATTTATTTTTAAGTCCTTTAAGAATAGAATAAATGTCCTTAGATTTACCAGCATTTGTTATAGTTTTATCCCAGAAATTCCTGGAAAGGGTTAGAAGAAGCTGAAGTTTTTCAGAAATTCGCTTGTACTGTATCTACAGAGTCTGATTAAGAGAACTTTTCGCTTTTCTCCAAAGTTTCCTTTTTTGACCCAAAAGATAACAATATTCCGATGTCCACCACGGAGGATATGACTTTAACGGATTTGTTTTTCCCTGAATTTATATCAAGAGAGCTTTTGCATGAAATTTTGAATTGATCTACAGAAACTAGTCCGTTATTAGCAATTTGAGTATTCATTGAATTGAAGAAGCCAGTCTATAAAACTCTATAGTGGGAAGTACCTTTCGAATAATCGTTATTGTATATTTTGACACTTGTTTGGGCAGGGACATGGTCGCTACCATTATTATCTAAACTGTCTGAGAATGTACAAAAAGGGAAAATATCTGGAGATACAAAGTTATAATTGATAAGGCATGGTCTGTAATGGAGTCTGAAATGAGTAGGCTGAGAGGTATTTAAAAGAGAAATGTTGCTATTCAGTATCCAATCGAGGGATTCTGAAGATTCAGGAGAGTTTGAATAACTACCAAGAGCCGAACTTCGTATATTAAAGTCTCCAATTATTATGAAGGTAGGGTGAATATCTGATAAGATGCTATGGAACAAAGAACTTGAAAATTTACCTTGTGGGACGTATACATTCACTAAAACAAGAGATGATTTGGATATAGTAATTTGTATAGCTAATATTTCTGTGTCGCCATCTTCTGAGCGGAATATATTTAAAACTTCCACAGGTAGAGATTTATCAACAGCAAAAAGAAATCCTCCACCACGGCCATCTTGTCTACCTAATCTAATTATTGTTTTATTACAAAATTGAAATAAGTCAGATTTTTTAAGAAACGTTTCTTGAATTGCTAGTACATCGGAAGATTGATAGTACGGAAGTTTTACATACGGGTGCTTAGATAGAACGCTTCTTGCATTCCAAGAAATTAAATTGAACATTAAATAAGACATTAAATAAGAATCTATAAAAGAGAACCGATTTAATCTATAAAATCTATAAAAGAATCTATAAAAGAGAAGAGAACCGAGTTAGAGACACTTGTGAAAAGTAAGCAAATAGAGCTGCAATTAGAACAAATAAAATTAGAGAGAATGAAAGCTGAATTAGAATTAACACGCCTGTTAGGAGGTACAAAAATAGTAGAAACTAATTCAGAAAACAAAACTGAGTACTGCAACTCTTTAGATTCCTTAAAAAAAGTATTAAAACATTAACGATTAAAATACTAAATAAACCAGAAGGTTGGAATGTATTTTCTACTACGTTGGAGAGAGCATTTGTTACAAAAGATGCTTCAAATAAATTCTTAGTAGAGATTCTTTTAAACATTTTTGGTGAGTAAGCATTAAATATAACTTTTTACATACGCGATGATGAGTTAAATGATTATGAAAAAGTTAAATAAATATTATTCTCAAAGAATTTGAGCCCACACCACAATCATGTTCAGAACAATTCAGAAAGACAGTAAGACAGTCTAATGAAACTAATGTTTATCTCGCTTCTCGCTTAAAACAAGTCTTGATTATTACATAATTTTGAAAAATGTCTGATATTGCGAAATTGAAACAATTAATTGTATCTGATAAATTATTCCAAACATTAGATAGAGAAACCCCAGTTTATATGAGTATTAGATAGTCAGATTCTTGGTTTGTACCCATAAAATTAACAAAAGAGATTGATTTATTTTATGTATCCCGAGGGAAATCGCTAACGGTAGAGTATAAATTAGTGGATCCAAAAACACACCCCACAAATTAAAGAAATATTTCTAGATTATATTTTTATCCGATTATAGAAATTAAATGCTTCCTTTGTTCGGAAAATCCTCCCTTATATAAATGCAAATATTATAGGGCTTTTGCTGTTTCCGATAAAGTAGAAATAGTTAATAAAAATAATTATTGCTTTAAACTCTCTCTCTCCTTGGTAAACACCTAATAAATATTTGCAAATAGTGGTTTTAATTTTATTTATATCTAAGAGAAGGACTCAAGAGTCAGCATCATTGTTCTTTTCATTTTTTCGAAAGCAGATATTTTGAAGGAACTGGCAGGTGCAATATCTTAATAATTTGCAATAGAAGTAAAAATGGAGAATTGAGAAAGAAAATGTTAAAATCAATGAGATAGCACTCATCGAAGATGAAAATCTACCCCTTCAAAAGTAGTCATTAGGTTGAATAGAACAATTCTATCTGGGCGATGACAAACGGGTCATAGTTGTTAAAGTAAAAACTTCTTCAGGAATCAACAAGAGACCTATTTCAAAAATTTGATTCTACGATTATTATGGTTTTTGTTAGTATATTTTATGTATTACTTGTATTAATTTGTGTTTATTTCAATTTTTGAGTGCAAGTATTTTGAATTGCTTATATGTTCATTGGTTGAATGTAACATTTCAATGTGGGGCGGAATGTTCCATGCCAAAGAAGCGCTTTTACAGCAATGTCATCGTTGTATGTAAGAAAAACAAAACAGAAAACTGTGAAGTGGAGTGAGTCGAGTTACTGCTGTTCAGATTAGCAGATGTAAAATAAGTGAGGTGAATCAGCTACAAAAAGTAAAGAGTTTTTTAATTCTAGAACCCTACAGTCCATTTATATGTATTCAGCTTTTAACCAGGTATACTAACAGCAATTAGCGAAATTTGAAACAATTCCAACAATTTTGGACTTATCATCTCAGGATTGAAAGCCACCCAAAAGATGGATTTTCATATTGTGAAATTTTCCTTTGTCGTCACATAAATAATACAAATATGCAAACAGAAGTTTTGCTTAACAACTTCTGTTTCCATATTTACATTATTGACAAATATGCAAACACAAGCTGTTAAACAATTTTTTTTCCAATGGTCGGAATATATCGGGATGTATTGTCCCCTTATACCCAAGGAACCGGCCGAAACAGCCACCTCTTTGCCGCCGAGACATTGCCCCGGGGGCACCACAGGGGGTGGGGCACCATCGCACCCTCACACATGCAATAGGAACCCGTTTATAGGGTAGGCATCATTTATACTTCATTCACATACACAAGGAAAGGTCAAAGAGAGGATAGAGAGGAGGAGAAAGTACATCCATGCTTAAACCGGGATTCAAACCCAGGACCTCCCTATCCGTAGTCAGGCACGCTGACCACTATACAAGTTGGCCGGTAAGCTGTTAAACAAAGCTTTTTGTTTCCAAAGCATTAAGTCGATAATAAGAGAAACCAAAGCATTAAAAACCAGTTATGTAATACGATTTCATTGCGTGACAACAGAAAACATATTTGCATGTTATAATATATATATATGTATATATATGTGTGGGTTAATATAACAATAATTTCCTGTAATTAATTTAAATAAATTTTTTAAAATTTCACTTTCTCAATTTAATATATATTCTATTATGTATATGTGTGTGTGTTAATTATCAAGACGTTTTATGACTATATATTTGAAATTAAAAGATAAATAAAATATGTCAATAATATAGAGGGGATTTAAAGATATAATTTAGCTTATATATATTCGAATAGCAATGTGATTTAATAATATGGCATTAAAGTGCTATTATAATGAATAGTATTAATAACAAGCAAGTATCATAAAAGATGTCTAAAATATATATCAATCCTCTTTTCAAAAAGTTTACACTGTTTTAAAACAAATATTATGAATTTGTGTCGTACTTTTGAGCCACGAACAAATGAGGAAACTTACATAGAATAACAAACAATAGTATTTTTAGCAAAGCTTCTTTCAGACTAAAAACTCAAATGATTCAGACAAACCCAACTCTTGAGAAACACGGATTATGCAAAGAAATACATTATTATTAGATCTACCGGAAAGTTCTTTTCGTTGATCGATGACGATTTTATGAAAACCATATTAGAGCACAAGAACTTTTATTTTACAATATCGGAGACCACAGAAAGCTTAATTCAACTCAGCAGTCTATTTTGGATCATGCTCGGAAGGTAGGATTGGTGTAAAATATTTATAAAATGTCAAAATTCAGAAGAATTTGAATGATCGAGTCACAACATGTCTATCTCTGCTTGTTTGGAACGAAATGGTGTCTTTCTTGTAGAGGATAATAACTGGGGATAAGAAGTGGATATTACCTACGGAACCATCGTACAGAAAAGGGTATTTTGCGTGGGAAACTTAGACCTTTCAACTCTATAACAAGTTTGACTCGGAATAAAAGAATATTGTTTATTCAGGGGATATTTGAGGACCAATATTTTATGATCGTTAAAAATAAAACCGAAAGCGCAATTTGAAAAAAATAGTTAAAGGGAGCAGTTTAAGAATAAGAGACCGGCAATGTTCCAAAACGAGCAATTCAAGAATGAGGAAAGGAAAAAAGCTTGTCAAAAAGTTAAATAACTAATCAGGGAAATTCTGTCCCAGACTCCATATTCCCCTGACATATCACTTTCCAACTATCACTTGTTTTTGTTCTTATAGAACTTTTTGAAGGGCAAAAAATTAAAAATGAGGAAGATATCGGTCAAGCACTATTTCCAATTTTTTGCATACGAAATTAAACATTTTTCAAAAATAGGGCAGACAAATTGCCTTCACGCTGGCAAGAAGTCATTGGCCCAATTGTATTATTCAATAAAGTTTATTGAAACAGAGAAAACTATGCATTTTATTTCATTCCAAAAATGGACAAAACTTTAAAGTAATATTTTGCTTAATCCTGAGGTCTTATACACAAGAAACAATGCAACGCGAAGAAAGGATTACATAATTATCAAGAATATATCTAGAATCAATATAATATCACACAAATACAGATTACATAATTAATAATTTCCATGTGAGGAGAACTGCAATTTACATGAGCAAAGCATCAATTAGAGAGATGAACTTTAAACAAAAAATTATTATTATTTTCAAAAATTTATCGACAGATGAAATTCACTCTCAGTCTATTGTAAACGATAAAAATTATTTCTCGGTACACGGAATTTTCAAAATTCACAGCCTTAATTAGTAGACTGATATACATTAGATAATTTTGAAATCTCCTACATATTGTAAATTACATAATTGTTTTCTATAGGATTATCGTTTTCTTCACTCGTATTATGTAGATCTTGCTTGCAAGATACAGGAAAACTTAATTTCTTTTGATCTGCAAATGGTTAAATCAAAATTATGCTTCTTTTTTATCCTCCACACTTATTTTAAGAGCATATTGAAAAAAGAATGTGAATTCTTGAAATAAGAACCAAACAATATTAATTTTTTTACTCAATTATCTATTGAATCATTGATTTGTGTTTCAGTTAAAACAAAAAAGTTATTTTATTAATAAGAATTACTTGATTTTGTACTTTTAATACAGAATTTACAGAATATTTACATGTTGTTGTTGTTGCTTATCCCAACTGGTGTGACAGTAGCATCACACCAGCTCCATGAATCCATGAGTTTTCAGCCTCTCCGGAACCACTCCCGGACACAATTCCACATCACCCCTCTCACAATCGACACACTGAAGAATAGGAGAGGGAGAGGCCTGTGTCTCTTGACATTCGGGGCAGAGAAGGTAAACCTTGAATATTTACATGTATATCAATAATATATATCAATAATTTCAGCTAAAATAATATATATCAATAATTTCTATATCAATAATTTCAGCTAAAATAATACCAAGAAATGATATTAAGTAATCATATTCACTATTTTAAAGTACATTATTTTAGTATTCAGTATTAAAGCTTACCATTCTTTTAAAATAAATCTCTACTGATTTCAAATTTTAACTACTAAATTGTCCAAGATATTTTACAATTGTATTTCTGCTTAAAATTTCAGTCCCTTCAAAGAATTATAGATTATAACGTTTGGCCAGATGAAAACAATATAATAAGTTGTATCACGTTATAAATTGATGGTTAAAAATATGTCTGATGAAACAACATTTAATTCTGAAAGTATTAAAGAAATATAGTTTACTCAAGAAGAACATGTTCAAAGACAACAAAATGATGGAGATTGTCAAAATGTATTTTCTTGTACCAATAATAGTTCGTATGATCTGAAGACTCCTCACCTTGAATATTTTGAGAGTGTGCCAATTGTCTGAAAACATTCACGTCTTTCGCAAATTTGGAAAAACACGTCTTTTTATTCCCATTGGTGAAAAGCCATTTCATTGCGAAATTTGCAATCAAGCATTTAAATGTAATTCAGCACTTTTGTGTAGTGTGAAGGCTCATACAAACAAGAAGCCATTTCATTGCAAAATATTCAACCGAGATTTCTGGTGAAAAACACATCTTACTTTATATATATAGTAATACTCAGTATAAAAAGAGTACAAGTGTGAAGTTTATGTATAATAAAGATTTCACTAGGAAATTTTCTTCCTAGTGAACCCCATCAATGGGTTGTTCGCTCGAAATTATTTTCAACAAATAGAGCAACTATCACGAACACTAGAGAATGCACGGTAAAATAAAACCATGTGTGTGTTTTAAATCATAACGTCTCTCTCGATAGAATGAATTTTAAATATATTCTAGTCCATCCAAATTTTTAATTTGATTCTTTTTGTAATTTGTAAAGAAAGTAAGACCAGATTTAACAGTTGTATTCTTTTTGAGGAATTAGATCTTCATTTGATGATAAATATCACTCCATGCAATCTTTGCAGGCTATTTTTAAAATTCTTTGAATCTTCAGTGTGTAATCCATCTCAGTTAAAAGTAATATTGAAAACACTCCTGTAATAAAAATAATTGTAAAATTTAAGCTATGAAAAAAATGCCCTAAAAAAGAGAAATTGTTTGAAAATATTAAAAGCTTAAGAGAACAAAGTAAAGCTAGGTCAGTTTATCACTTGCTTGGACACTGCATACCTAAAAGCATAAGGTTCCTTTTAGATGCCGCAAAGGAGAAAACTTCAAAGCATCCATCCCGACAGGCACACAAAAATGCTCATTTATCTGCCATAGCTGAACAATGGCTGGAATTGAACCTGGGAATATCCTCTCAGAAGAGAATTGTCCTAATATTAGGCCAAAGAAAACCCATATTATCAACAACTTTTGACATCGCCTGGGGAACAGCCTAGGGCGTAACGAACTGTGAGACATTTTAATATCCATCGAATAAATTACTTTCCGTGAAGACTTTTTATTGATAGTGTGATTGATTAGCGTGTCGCTACGAAGGGAACCCAGAAAATTCCAAAGCCAACGGTAGAGGCGCAATATCAATCTCCTTTTGTTATACCGTGGCTTGGATTGAACCCAGGACTTGATATTTCGAAGAGAGTTGTAATACTTCTCAACAAAGATGAACCGGTTAGCACTTACTTCTTGTTAGAAAAAGATTTATTCTTATGTTGCACCAGTCTCAAAAAAGGAGAAAATGGAACAAAGTGTGAGAAAATATACAAAAGAAAACTCTATATTTGTCTAAAGCAAGATTTTATAACAGATCACATAAGCTAATCCTGCAAAAAATGAATCATACATCACAAAGCAAAAATGATATATGAGATAGATATTTTGAAGATAGACTTTAAACACAATTTAAATTAAGATCACCAAACTATGTGTCAAATAAGTACTGCATAAAATATAGATTTATATAGATCTGTGAGTTGAGAACATAAATGTACAGAGAGAGAATGAGGTTCTTCATTTAATTATTCCTTCAAATAATCTTAATTTAATTTTTTGAGTTCGGAAGCATCATTAAAAAATGTGTTTCTTGCCTTTGTTAAATAAATGATAAAATACACAATTGTGTGTTTTATCATTTATTCACCAAACAATCCTTACTTATTAAATATTATCGACAGTATTTTATTGTGCTAAAAATCTTTCACACCATTATATAAAAGGACTTCTCCTTTATACTTATATCAAAATCATAGAGATTTAAACCGGATGCTTCTATATAGAGCCCAACACAGGCTAAATACAAGGAAGCATGATGCTACAACAACGACAACAACATTATAATATAGTATTTTTTGAAAAAGAAAATTGCTGAAATTTATTTCAGTTAAGCAAATTTTTATTTTAATATTTTTAATAATAAATGCAATTCTTCTATTTACTTATTAGTATGGGTCGTGGCTCTCTAGTGGTTAGGGCGGGGTTCGATTTCCAATGCCGCCAAAGACCCACCGAAAACATGCGATATACACTACTGGCCATTAAAATTGCTACACCAGGAAGAAATGCAGATAACAAAATGATATTTATTGGACAAATATATTATACTAGAAATAACAAGTGATTAAATTTTCAAAATATATATATATATATATATATATATATATATATATTTGGCTCGATAGATCCTGAGAAATCAGTACCCAGAACAACCACCTCTGGCAGTAATAACAGCAGTTATACGCCTGGGCATTGAGTCAGGCAGAGATTGGATTGCATGTACAGGTACAGATGCCCATGCAGCTTCAACACGATGCCACAGTTCATCAACCGTAGTGATTGGCGTTTGGTGACGAGCCAGTCGCTCGGCAACCATTGACCAGACGTTTTCTATTGGTGAAAGATCTGGAGAACGTGCTGGCCAGGGCAACAGCCGAACATGTTCCGTATCAAGAAATGTCCGTACAATACCGGCAACATGCGGTCGGGCATTATCCTGCTGAAACGTAGGGTTTCGCAGGGCTCGAATAAAGGGTAGAGCCACGGGTCGTAACACACCAGAAATGTAACGTGCACTGTTCAAAGCACCATCAATGCGAACAAGAGGTGACCGAAACGTGTATCCAATGGCACCCCATACCATCACGCCAGGTGATGGGCCAGTATGACGATGACGAATGCACGCTGCCAGTGTGCGTTCACCACGATGCCGCCAAACACGGATGCGACCATCATGATGCTGTACACAGAACCTGGATTCATCTGAAAAGATGACGTCTCGCCATTCGTGTGCCCAGGTTCGTCGTTGATCACACCATTGAAGGCGCTCTTGTCTATGACGCAGCGCCAAGGGAAGCCGCAGCCATGGTCTCCGAGCTGAGAGTCCATGCTGTAGCAAACGTCGTCGAACTCTTCATGCAGTCACTTGTTGTCTTCCAAACGACCCCGTTTCTAGACTCACGGCTCGTGACGTGGTTGCACGATCCATTACGGCCATGCGGATAATATGCCTTTCTTCTCGGCTGCTAGTGATAGGTGGCCGTTAAGATACCGCATGGCGTTCCGTATTACCGTCCTGAACCCATCGATTCCATATTCTGCTAACAGTCATTGGATCTCGACCGACGCGAGCAGCAATACTGCGATAAGATAAATCGCAATCCCGGTACGCTACAATTCAACCTTTATCAAAGTGAGAAACGTGTTGGTATGCATTTCTCCTTCTTACACGAGGCATCACAACAACTTTTCACCAGGCAACAACGTTCAAATGCAATTTGTGTATGAGGAACTGGCTGAACAATTTCCTCATTTTAACACAATGTAGATGTCGCTACTGGCGCCTGCTTTGTCTGAATATGCTGAAAAGCTAATCATTTGCATATCACAGCACCTTCTTCCTTTCGTATAAATTTCACGTCTGTAGCATGTCACCTTCTTGGGGTAGCAATTTTAATGGCCAGTAGTGTACATGCTCATTAAATCTGTGTAATAGAAAGTCTAGTCATCGGGTTAATTACCATGGGTGTAATGATCTGGGGAAAACTTCCTCCCCTCCAGTTCAATATGGAAATTGAAAGAGTGAATCCTCTGGTGCTGCATCTATCGGAGGAGTTTACAGAAAAGTCGTATATTTTCACCTTCGTGGTGCTTTGGTTAAACGAAAGACGCAACCTACTGACTTAAATTCGCTTAGCCAAAGTATAACGAGCTTGGTTTCCCCAAGTGCCATTAGTAACAACAACACTTATTAGTGCGTATTCTATCTAGATATCAGTTGTATTTATGATTTACTTCCTCATTATATTTTTCAGCTTCATTACGTATTCTATCCAGATATCAGTTGTATTTATGATTTACTTCCTCATTATATTTTTCAGCTCCATTACGTATTCTATCTAGATATCAGTTGTATTTATGATTTACTTCCTCATTATATTTTTCAGCTTCATTACGTATTCTATCTAGATATCAGTTGTATTTATGATTTACTTCCTCATTATATTTTTCAGCTCCATTATGTGATCTTAACCCCTGCTAGAACGAAGGCACTTGTAGTATTGATGAGGGACATATTTTCTGTCTCTGCCATAATGACTTTAAATACGAAGATCCTTTTTGCGAAGGAACTTTGATATTTGAAATTGAATATTTGAAATCAAACGGTTGCTATAAATTTAGCTTTTAAACTAGTCTGATCATTTTTAAAATGCAGGGTTATTTTCTGAAATGAAATCCTTGAGCAAAGTGATTTACAAACTATAAATGATAGCCCCTTTGGCTCAATTTATGATCATCTGAACAGCTGCAAAATCTATTTCATTACGTTTTTAACGATTATTGGTTGAGTAACAGCAATATTACATTTCTTACAATATATCATGCTTAATTGTCATGTCTGCTTAATTTCTAATGTTCATGTTTTCTTAATTGTAAGCAACAGGTTGTTTTGACAAATATTTACAAAAATTTTGTGTGAAATCGCGTCGCGCAAATGGGATTCACGTGAGTGTCAGTTTTGCACCGTAATATGCTATAGAAGTCACGGCTTTAGTTTATGTTTTTAAGGCAAAACAATATGAATTTTTTGAATAAATAACAAATTTAAAAGTATAATACAATAATGTAAAACGATTTAATTACTTGGGTAAATTTAAAGTTTGTCAATTTAATGAAGCCACTTGGAAAGTCTTTCTTGAGATTTGTTGGTTTGTCACTCAACGGTCATTTCTTGCACACTGGTTCCAGAAAATTTAACTTAAAAGGAAGTTTTCGAATCATTTTAAATATTCATGTTGAAGACGGGATTCGAGCCCAAGAACTTTTGAACCTAGCACTAACCATGCGGATGTCAGCTCAGCAGTTCATAACTGGAAAAACACAGTTATAACTAACAGTGTATTTGTGAGGGTTAAAGTATCAATAGGAATTTGCCTGTGTTTATTTTAATTATATTAACAAATCACATTCGACAACATAGAAGGATGCACTTTTTCAATAAACTTTAAATTTGACCTGCACTTCTATTTTAGGTCATTAAAGGTAATCTGTCATTAATTTTTCGTAGAAAGAAATAAAAAAAAAAGTTTCTGACAGTTTCAGATATCGATGAAACTTAATTTGTGATTCCTAGCCAAAAGTCTTTTAAGGACTTCATACTGAAATCTCAATTTTTCAATTCTGAATCACATTTAATATCTCCTTCTTTCACCGAATCATTGAAAAGTCCTTCTTGTAATTCCATCATGCAATTTCAATGCCAAATAAGTAATATCTTCTAAATTAATTTCTGGTAATTTTACAATGCATACATTCTGGTTCTTACATACTAAAACTTTATGGGAACGAGTTCTCAAAGTTTTTCTCAAACAACGAAAATTTTTATCTATAATTTTTCAAAACCTATGTCTTTGATGTGATCTGTTTCATCATTTTACCTTAAAAAGTAGCTTGTTGCGATAAACATTTCCAATGAAGCTTCTTCCACCATAGTTCTCTCTATGGTAATTTTCTTAATAGGACATGAACTTTTGATTTCAATTGAATCCGCTGCAAATTTTTCCTTGGAGTGACAAAGTTTGTTCATTTTTTTCCAAATATATCACTGAATAGTATTTTAAGTAAGCATTAACATAGCACATATTTTTAATAGTTACTGATTCCGTTATAAATTCACAAAATCAAATTTGTTTTGCTTAGAAAGACACAAGAGACCTTTTCCTCAATCTTCTAGTTTTAACAGCTGTTGTAAACTGTCACTTTTTGGAAGCCTGCTAATTCAGCGTGTGATAATATGCTTTGTGTTCAAAATCTATGACTTTGCAAAGATTTGGAGGGAAAAAAATGAATGTTCAGAACACAACTTTTAATAACTTCTTAAAGTGATCAACTTTAAAACTTCTGAGATTATCGTAAAGTTGATCTCTAACACAACATCAAACTTCGCTGATACTTTTTTTTGGCCATTGAGTTCTCCTGATGGGCCATTTAATAAATGAGAGTTGCACGTTCATCGTCTCTATTCTTAATTATAGCTGGAAATTCAAGTTTTTTTTTCCCTATTAAAAGCTTTAGACCACGCATGTAAATTCCAACAGATTATTCTTTTTGCAAACTCACTTTAGAAAAATTCATTAACTTTTACAAAAATGTCTTCTCATTTTGTGTGTTTGTTCAAAGAGCTATAAAAATAATTACTTGTGTTTATATTCACAAATTTATCATAATAGCTTTTTAAATATCTCATAATTATAAGAAATAGAAACAAATTCTTGACATGATTCTTCTTATTCTCGTTTCCCTGATATTTCAACCGTGCTTGTTCTGTGTAACGAAGATTTGATGAAGGTTATTTTCAGGCTTTTATCTCATTTAACTAAATTCAACCAATTAATTCATGATTCATAGTAAATATAGGAATATAATTATATATTGTTGAGAAAACAATTAGAGCTTGCTTAAAATTGATAATAACTCCTGAAAATAAGTTATGTGTTTACTAAACTCAAAAAATGACACAACAATGACAAAAGTGGCAGATCCCTTTTTTATCAGAATAATTATACCGTAAAATAGTTAATAACTTATAAAACAAGTTATGTGCTGGTAGATGAAATGAACGAAACTGTAATGATAGAAAATAAGAAAACAGAACACGATTTTTTGGGAACAATTATACTGCATATATGATCGGAATTTTCTTTATCGATTTTAAATGCAATTAAAAATATTTGGTATTTGAAAAATTATTATAATAAATTAAAGACCCCGCAAAACAATGACAACTATCGTCTCATTTCGCGAATCATGTTCAAGTAACTATGTCGCCATCTTATTTCCACAAACGTAGGCACATTTTGTTCTTAAGAAAAGTTTACTTCGAACGATCCTCAAAACATGATGACGATTTTTTAAATTGAATATATAATCCACCCTATACCGAATGGAGAACTTGTTTTCTCATCGAAGTTCTCTTGATCCAAATGGGGATGTTGTGGTTTAACTTTAAATTTATTAAAGAGAAAATTTTATAATGGCGGAATTTTTTGCAAAATTTTGTAACGTTACGAATAAGTGAGTCCGTTTTTATAAATAATCAATACTCTAATTCATAGACGATACCAATATCATTGGAACTTTTTTACTCTTAATACTGTAAGTAATAAATGTTCATATTAATTATTGCAAGTAATAAATGTTCCAGTAGCATTTTCATAGTTGATATAATTTAAAAAAAAAAAATTTTTATCGGAGGACTAAAAATATAGCCTTTCGATATAGAGCTAATTGTACTAAGTGTCTTATTGTATAGTTTTTTTTTTTATGCCGAGAGTTATTTGTTAAATAATATTATTCACAGACACTTAATTTGATTTCAAGTTTATATTTAGTTAATTAAGTTTATTACAGATTAATTTGGAATAACATAACTATAATAACTTGCAGATTAATTTAGAATAACACAAGTAATAATTTACAGATTAATTTAGAATAACACAAATAATAATTTTCAGATTAACTTGGATTAAAACGTAAATACTAGTTTACAGATCAATTTGGAATAACATAAATAATAATTTACACTAATGAAACTTACGAAATAGCCTGAGAACGCCGGAGTAGTTCACGTGGGCAGGGCTTAGTATTGCACCTTATAACCAGGAAACCTTTTATAATGCTAATCGGGTTTGCTCTGCTGTTTTCTTTTCAGTCTCTAAGAATGTTGCTGAAGTGTTCCAGCAGCCGTAGAAGTATCATACAGCTTGGTTCACCCCTGAAGCATATCTCCCGTATTTTTCAATGAACTTCCCTCGCACTGCTCCAGCCCAACACCCTCTAGATTCAATGTCTGCCCGCTGATTTTGTGACGCCACAGTAGTGGTTGAGTGGAAAAACGAAATTAGCTTACAACAACGGATACAGTGAGTGATAATAAAGCGACCTTTGTGAAATATATTTAATTAACTCTGAGAATCTTTATTAAAGATTCTTCAAATATCATGCCTAAATTTTGTTTCATGTATTTGATTTTCATTAAAAGAAATTTGCTATTTATAGATAAATGAATGTATACAATTTAAGTTTCCTAACATAAACTTTTTCATTTCAATACCACTATTATTAGCTAACTATTACTATGTCATTTAATTTTAATATGTGCGACCCGCTAGAGTAAAAAACGTGCCATTTTAATGCTTTATAATAACTTTTAAACATTAAGAAATTCATGAAATTATTTTAGTTCTTGTTTTATAGAATGGGGAATATGATAGATAAAATGGTTTCAATAATTTTTGTACATGTATAATCAACTTTTCAATATAATATTCCCCAAGAACAAATTATAATTTTGGTATTTATGTATAATATATTAAAAAGTTTTAAATAATACTTGCACTAGAGTGTAATAATACAAAATAATCTAATTAATTTTATTTGATAAGTTTTGAAAAACCATGAAATGAGAAAATAAAAAACCACACAGGTGAACTAAATATTTTTATTAATCAATATATACACACCAAAAATAAAAAAAAGCAATTTATTAATTTTTTTCAAACTTCATTAAAGATGTGGACACAAATGTATTTATTAACATGCTGATAATTAACAGCACAAACTATCAATATTCTCTTTTAAAAAAGTAATAAAAGATCTTTCTGTATTGGTGTATGAAAGAAATTAAATATTATAAAAATTGTAATATTAATTAGACATGGAAAAAAATCTAAATTATAAAACTAAATAATAAATTACTACATATTTTTATTTTGTAGGGTAATTTATATAAAAGATAATCAAATACGTTAATTGAAAGCTTTAACTCACATGAGAAAAATCTTTATTGATATTTAAAGCAATTTATTCAATAATATTGGTGTAAAGTAATTCTTATATTAATTATAAGTTCATTTGAATTCAAGCTTTAGTTTAAGAAAAATGAAATTGCCAAAACTAATCAGAAAATAAATCAAAACTTATGAGTAATAATGCTAGATTTTTTAAACAGTTTTATCAAATTTTTAAATTAGCATACCATCATATAGTTGCGTAATATTTTTTATAAATAATATAGAATATGAACATATAACCTCAAACATTGCCTTGCTAGGAGTTGAACCCCAACGCAGAGGGCCAACATGTATGCACACACATCTTGCAATCAATTTGAATATAACAAAAATATAAATGCAATTTTTTTTTAAATTAACCACCTTCATACATTTTGTTAAATTTTAAAAATTTCCAGTTCTTGAATCGAACACATTGTTCTCTAATGACATCTGAAGCCTTAAAATGAACTTCATAAACCTAAATTTAATATATATATATATATATATATATATATTGCAAACATCATACTTATCTTTATTTAACATTTCAGTTCAATGTTAGCAGTTAGACTTACCCTAAATTTATTAGTTATTTTCAAATTCTTTCTTGGAATGTCTTGAGCCCATTTTTCACGGAGCACCGGATCCTGGGGAAACTTAAAAATAGGTCTCCTGTTTTCAGGAGTGTAGCTTCCGTGGCAATTCGGAACACAGCAAGAATATGACATCTATATGGCAGTAAGATAAATATTAGATTTTATGTGAATATTATGAAACTTTATAAATGCATTAAAATTAGGAGTTAATTCATTTATAGTTGAAGCTTATACATATTTTTATAAAAGAGAAGATTTTTTTTATGAGGAGTAAGAATTATATTTATCATCATGCACAGCTTCTAAGTACAGTAATGAGTTAGATAATTGAGGTTAATAAACAATAAAAATAAATCCTCAAGAATAATTTTAAATGTAGGACTTAATACTAATACTTATATTTTTATAAGTATTAGTATTAAGTAAGAAAATAAAGTTTATATATTATGTTCAGTTATTTATTTGATCATAAAGCAAAAATTAAAATCTAAAGATAATCTAAATGTTTTAGTTTTATAATTAAATATTTGTATCATTATTTACGGATTATTATTAAATTTATCACAAACAATTTAAAGTTTACATGCTATTTGAATAGTATCACAATTACATTTATATTAACTGGTCGTAAGCCGTCACGATTGGATCATACAGAATACAAAATCATACATGTTAAAAAATACAATTAAATAGTAGGGATTTTTTTAAGTGATAACAATGTTCCACATATGATCAGTTAATTAGCAAAAATCAACATCATATTTAAGATTAAATATATGATCAATTGTTTTTATAGTCTAAGAAAAACTATAGATTACTATGTTTATATTTTTTGGCAAGTTTTTTAAAGCAGAAATTATTGCTGTATCGACTATAGTAATTTTTTGGAGCTTTTACTTTAGTTTGCATTTATGGCCCGTATGGTACTTCCTATAAATTTGAAGAACTTGGAAACACAATATGTACTTGCACACAAACACACACCACACAAACCCAGATTGGTTTTAATTAAGAGTTTCTGATAAAAAGATTTGAGATGTGAAAATAATTTTTTTTAGTGGCAGTAGGTATCTTGGTAATTAGTATTGTTATTCAATCTGAACTACAATTCTACGGTCAGACTTCAGTAAGAAAAGGAAAGCTGAAATAATTGCGTCTCTTAAAAAAAAAACTAACATTTTTTCTTAAATATATAAGAGGAATTCATTATTTTGAGTTTTAGAATTTATGAGTTTTTACTTAGAAAGTGTAGGTAATATTTTTTATAAAAAGTGCTTAAATGTTTAAAACATTATTTATGTAATTTTTGATTTTAAAAAGCTTGATCATAAATTTTAAGGTACTAATACTTTAAACATATTTATTGGAAATCTTAAACTTAGTGAAAATGCACCACTTTCACCTGAAAAATGGTCTATTGAAACTAAATTTTATTTATTGTTGTAATATTTAATACTTCGAAATTTTTTTAATGTTTTAAAATAGTTCTTAATTCCGTATTTAAATCAGTTTTAGTATCGTATTTAACTATGTGTCCAGACTAATCTACAAATTTACTACATATAAGATCTATATTTAAAGATTTTAGCATTTTCCCTCCTAAAATTGATATTTCTATAAAATTTAATTTTTAAAAAATGTTTATTACAATTAGAACATATTTATTGTAATTAAAAACACATCAACCTAATGGTAAATCATAATGTAATGCAGTTTTAATTTCAGTTACATGTGTCAAAAAGTAAAAAATAATCTCTAATAATAAAAAGAAATTTAATTTTATTGTATAAAGGGTTGCTGAAGAAAATAATAAAATAACA